>JAJEOX010000152.1:0-80297 GCA_020740385.1 Mylabris phalerata | reverse complement strand
AGGACATCCCAAAATAGAGCAAGTGGCAAAGAGATAGCAACTGTTTTAAAGAAACAGAATGGAAACACTTTAGAAACGAAACTAAACCAAGCATTCACATTACAGCCGTAACATCAGAACAGTCGCATGAATTACATCAAAACAGTACAACAATACACAGAACCAGAGCTAGAGCATTGACATAGACATTAAATAAAGAGCATTCTCAGTCTCAGAGATATTAGGTCTTATAAAAACCAAAAATAAAGCAAGAAAAACGTGGCAAAGAACCAGAAACACGACTCATAATCCACAAATGAATAATCAATATTAAAATAATGAAACAGCTAATAGCAGAACAAAGAAACGAAAACTGGGGACAATAAACTAGAGAAATTAAAAAAAACCCCAAGACAACAAGCTCTGGAAAATGAAAACAAACCACTCAAAAATAAAGGCAAATACCAAAAGATACCACTACTAATCAATCCAAAAATCAACGAAACCGTCTCCGTGGATAAAGAGAAAGCTGACTATCGTAGCAGAAGCAAATTCAAAGAATCTAACCGTCAAACGACGATAATCTTAACCAACAGCAACAAGAAATAACCAGGCAAGGTCAAAAATTTTCTTCGAAAAAACGAAAAAACTACAACACCTGATAAAGTTCACAAATAATATAATATACAATCGTACGAAGAAATAACTAAAGTAATGAAAGGAGCTACCGGCACAGGAACGCGGCAGGTAGGGACACAATAGGAAGAATCGGGAATTATAAAAAGTCTTCCACGAAAAAGCAATCGTGCAGCTTGGTATACATAATAAAACGCAATATTTAAACTACAAGAAATTCCCAGACCAATGGAAAGAACTCAATAGTTAATTTCCTATACCTAAGCCCAATAAAACACCGAACCATCCCCTACAATTACAGGCAAATAAATTTTTTTTCTCGTCTCTCCAAAATCATTCGAAAAGATAAATTATAAAAAGGAGGGGGCGGTGGGGAGTGAGGGGACTCGTAAAACACCTGGGAAAAAACACAATACAGTTTAGCAGAACAAATTCGGATTTTGAAGAGAACATTCAACTACCCAACAACCAAGAGACCCTGATCGATGACATCACAACAAACTTTAACCTGGATAAATCAAAAGCAATGATTTTACTTGATTTCGAAAAAGCTTTCGATAAAGTATGGCTTGACAGGGCTAAATTATAAAATAATCAACTTAAAAATACCAAAGTATTTAATACAACCTAATAAAAAGATTACCTTCGACAACAGAGAATTCGCCCGGTGAAAATCGGAGAAAAAGAATCTCAAACCAAAAACATAAAGTCAGGGGTGCCTCAGGGCTCCCATTACTTGTACCGGTATTACTTAATCTATACATTAACGGACATCACTTAAATTCCCAAAAACCAAATTAGCACTCTATGCAAATGGACACAGCTATTTACGCACACTCATTTGCAGCTGAAGTCGCAAATCGTCAAACACTAAATCTACTTGCGCAATCATACAAAACTACTTTGGCAACATGGAAAATAACACCAAATATAGATAAGTGCGAAAATATTATATTTACAAAGAAGAAAAACGGGGACAACAAAATTTTCAGTTTTCCACAACATAAACAATAATAACACTCAAAGGAAAAAACAACAGTCAAATTCCTCGGAATAGCACAGGACAAAAAGATTAGCATTCTAACAAACACCTACATAACACTCTAAACTATTGCTAGATACACGTTAAAAATTATTATACGCACTTTTAAAATCAACGCGAACTTCAGAAAAAGATTTAAAAAACTTATCTATACCACAATAATCAGGATCAATTTTAACGTATGCAGCACCAGCATGGTGCTGCTGCGTCAGACAGAAAACTTAGATCACTAGAAAACTTTTCTGAAACGGATGCCCTCCGATTAATAAAAAATAAAAACAGGATTTACCTGAATTACTCAACTAAGAGGAAAAAACGGGAATCATCTCTTTTAAACAACATATAAATGAAACTTATCTAACAAATTCTACACACATCACAACTAGAATACAACGAGTTACTTCTACCAATGAAAAGAACCAAAAATCAACAGAATATTTCATTCAAAATGAAACGTAACACTACCCTTTTGTAACATGGAATTTTTCAATGGAGATTAAACTAACGTATTAAAGTGTTAACTAAGTAACAACAAATGAATACTTGAATAGGATAAGTTAGATTTGTAAGAGGGGTTTTACACGTTTAAGAATTACTTTGAAAAGATACTACGAAAATTACGTTGAAAATTTTGCCATTAATTGTTGTGTGAACAAATTAAATAACTACGCTTATGTAAGTTTGTTTGCCACGATAGGAAGATTGGAAAAGATTTAATGACCGTACGCATGCGCTGTATGGTAATTCAATGTTAGTTTTTATTTGTGGTCCACTAACTTTAAGGTTGGTCTGGGTACTTCTAATACACTATGGGAAATAACATAAAATTTTATGTAATTTTATTGCTGTTTCCTTGTTCATGTAGTGCGTTGGAACAAATAAACGTGTTTTCTTCATTTTCATTTTTTTATTAATTAAAAAAAAAATCCCTCATGTCTAGGTCCCGGAGAAACAAGTTGTTCTTCTTCTAGAGGAGCATTTACCAGAGAAGGCCTAATTTATTTCGCGTAACCTCATTGTAATTACAAAAATTGGAATTTGCGAAACAACTGCGCTACAAGCCATCCAGCAGTCATTAAAATTCCTTAAGACCGGAGGTCACTATTGCCGAAATTCAATCCAAATTTCAGGAATTACGGCAGAATGCGACCAAAGAGTATAAAAAAGTTGAAATTTCCAAAGAAAAGTGGTAGCAGGACAGGACGAGGTTGTAGTGATTTGTTTTCAGATATTATTTTTTAATTGATATTTCATATTGTGATGTTTAAAATCTATTCACCATCATTATGGTATTTCGATAATTTTAGTTGTAAACTTTAATGATGGCTCGCTGATCCGATCAGCCACAGACGGTCCTTGGAGGAAGCAGAAGGCGAACTACCTCCATCTCAGATTACCAACTAAATGATGTGCAGGAACCACCAAATTGTATATAGATTAATTACAATACACAAATATTTATCCATATACTTAATTATGATTTTTTTAGAGTGACGATGAAATTTACGACCCTGAAGTCAACCGACGTTATAATGTTGATCGACAAAAATGTGGACTTTCCTGGCCCACTCCCGGTGGGTAGTTGCGGCTGTATAATATGGTATCATTGCCATACTCCTAAAATTACATACAAAAACTTCCAAATATATAGCACCACCTTTCAAATAAAAAAGTTATTTTACACGATCCAAATTGTTCACAGTTTGTCCAGGTTTCAGCACTTCAAAATGTAACAACGCCGCGAATAGTCCACCTAATTCACATAAGGGCTTTTTTGGGATATAAACCTGGCTTAGCAGTTCTTTGGGATGATTCATTTGGAGAGCCATTAACCTTTTGCGTTTTGGATTATCATAGGAGGACTCACTTTCAATCTCAGGTGATAAAGCGATCAAAAAAACGCTTCTGTCTTGTGTTGTTGATGCAGTAAGTTGCATTTAGTAGTATAAATATGTACCTTCCCGACCAGGTAGTGACGGTGCAGGGTCAATGAACTGTATATCTGTGTAGCCTAACTGTCAGAGGCATATGTATAGATGGTTGCCTGACTGCCAGGAGTGTGTATAGGGGGTCGCCTATAGGTCAGATGTGTATTAGGTGGTTGCCTAACTACAATTGGCAGGGGTGTGTATATGTGGTTGCATTAGTTGTCCTAAAAGTAGCTCTAAGTGGCGCACCCTAAAACATGGCGGGAAAATGCTACCAACCAAAATTCTCCACGAGTGTTGCTAACTGTAATTTGGACTGATGGCGGGAAAGCTGTAGACAACAAACATGCGTCTGTAAACAACATTTATGGCGGGAAAGTTGTTAACATCAAACCAAGATTAGCCTTGTTTGTTGTTAGCAAGTTAACCTAATTTTGTGGTTTAATTGCGCATGCGTTACGCAAAATTAGATGGGAGATTTGAAATTCCATTTGTGATTATAAGTAAATATCGCTCTCTTTTGATTGAATTTTTTATTTATATTAAATATTTTATAAAGTTATTCTTGTATAATAGTTTAATACCATTAAAATATTTTACATACAATTAGACGTTTGTTGAAATTATTTTAAAACTTAATTTGATGATGATAAAAACCGCAGATTCTGTTGACCGAGGCCACTTATTAATTTACCCACACATCCATCGTTTTCTCTATTTATAATTAAAAATTTTAGAGTATTGATGGACTGTTTCGGCAGATTCCATTGGCTAAGATTCGCAATCCAATAAACAATCTGAATTACCCGTTTGGATCGGTCAGAAGGCAACCCCTTCTTTTCATCATTGATCCCATTTGTACACCAGTTTTTTATGTTGGACACCAAACTGCACACTTTTAGTATGACACAGAGGACACAGTGGTGGCCAATCTATAAAACGTCTATGGAGAGGCCACAATACATTTGTCTTTGCCTTGCAAACTGATAGGAAAATTCGAAATACATATTAAAGACAGCAGTTCAATTTGATCCATTGTTCTTTGACAAACATTTAAGTATTTCCTCAATGACGTTACTGTATCCCTATGGGGACAATTTAAAATTTGAATTTTAACAAAAATCAGTTTGGCAGTTCTATTACGAAATGTTATATAGAATTCCAAGAATCATTATTTGAAAAAAGCTAGAGAGCCCCTTCTATACGCCAGCAGAGTTTAAAGAGTATTGCTCCTATAGTAATCATTGACTGTTCAAAGCAAAATGAGCACTCAAAAGAGGGCCCTGTAGGACATACGGATCGAATTTTGAAAATCCTGTGATAATATTCCTGATTATGACAACGGCCTTATTGTTTGATAAATTCCACGATAGGGTCGTCAAATATTTGTTCCCATCGCGAAAAACATGTTTCTTAGAGTAGCAAAAGTGAATATGTTTTATAGATTATCCTTCTCGGCACTTCATGTATATTGTAACTATTTGTACGATTGTATCTGAATAAAGGAAATAAAATTTCAATTGTTTTTTATTAAGATCTATTTATTTCTCGTTATTTAATACAATAGTGATATAGTGTTTAGGTAGTCACATAAATTGGTTGAGGACCAAACCATATAATCAAGCTCACTTGCCCAACAAAGTTTTGCTTTACGATTTCTCAACCCTTCTTCATTGTTTTTCTGTAACATTCCTTGATTCTGAGATGCTCAACTTTATGAAGCGGTTGGAATTGGTAGCTCAAACTTTAAGAGTCTAAGGTTGTAATGAAGACTTTCAAAGCCTTATGGTTTGCTAAATATGCAGATTCACAAGTCGCTTGATCGATGCACACATTGATGGGCTTGGTTGTTCTTTGTTATGTTTTCAATTGAATAAGATGGGTCGCTTGTTTCATAACCATTCCTATTTGGCGAATTGAAATTTCAAAAAGTCTAGCATCCGAATGAATTTTCAGTGGAGAAAGTTTTCAATAGGAAGGGAAATAAACTGTTTGTAAAATGACTTGGATTTGATAAGAAATTCAAACAGCTGCAATTAGTAAAAGTAGCCTAACAGAATAAAATGTAAAGAAAACTATAGTAATAAGACACTACAATATCAACGATTTTCTATTTAATTTCCTACCAATACATTAATTAATTTTGTACACACGTCGGGTTAACATTACATACAATTTGCCAACAATCAATCCTATACTTAACCAAAAGAGAATGACTCCTATTACAGCAAACATCATAACACCAACATCTTGATAACCACATTGAGTGATCCATGCACAGTCTTTCTTTAAGATATATTCACCTTTATCAAAATTCTCACCAACTACTGTTTGCCATTCACTATCAATATATGTTTGATTTGGCAACAAGTAGCGTATTTTAAATGAAACAATATCATTTGCCTTATGTATTGGTAACGTACACATTCCAGCATAAATATCCATTTTACCCCATTTATCAGGCCATGTCTCATTGAAAGTGTTGCTATAGTCAACTGTTGCAAAGCATGCCGAAATATCAAAAGGAATTGATGTGAATAATTTGTGGTTCACGAGTACACTCGCTACAATGAAGAGCTGTGATGGAAACATTTTGATTAATGATAAATTATATGTGACCGTCAAAGATAAATAAAGCAAAATACTGCAGACATGCGCACTGGAGCTAGCCTGAGACAAACTTAATATTTGTCGTCTCCCCAGCAGGACCTTCGCTTTCCATGAAGATCAAATTTCCTTCAAAAATTTCTTTATTTAAATCATATATTTTGCATTCTGTAAACATTTGTGCAAAGCGGTGAGGCAATATAACTTTGAAGTCTTTGCACTCCACTACCACTGCATCACCATTCTTAGTGTTTATCTTATCAAACGATTTGATCTCAAATCTTTCACCAATTTCCAACGACTTGACGTCAACAAAAGGTTTTATGTATGCATGCGCAAAGGCGGGAAATTCAAATTTTAGAGATATCAGTGATATCAAGTTAAAACAGATACTTTTTCTTTGTTGCAAACCGGAAATACAGAGATCTTTGCGCCCACGTGATCTTGACCTCTGTTATATATGTAAGCGTAGAGAGTTGCATACTTCAGTGCGATTAAGATAGTCGTTCCCGTACAATTTAAGTGCATTAAATGTAGAGGTGAAACAGATCAACCGAACACAAAATGCGTTGCTTGTAGTTTTGAGCAATTTGTCAGAGAGTCACATAAGTCTAAGCATATACCAAGTCAATTCTTCTATCGTTCCTAAACTTTATAGCGCATGCTCGACTGAAGAATTGGTATATATTCCTTTTCGCAATGCAAAGGAACTGTATTTGGAAGTGAGCTACATCAGAGAAAATGGCTACATCCTTTTTAAATTGTGTCAACTCGTCGCTATACATAAAACCTTTTGTTGACGTCAAGTCGTTGGAAATTGGTGAAAGATTTGAGATCAAATCGTTTGATAAGATAAACACTAAGAATGGTGATGCAGTGGTAGTGGAGTGCAAAGCCTTCAAAGTTATATTGCCTCACCGCTTTGCACAAATGTTTACAGAATGCAAAATATATGATTTAAATAAAGAAATTTTTGAAGGAAATTTGATCTTCATGGAAAGCGAAGGTCCTGCTGGGGAGACGACAAATATTAAGTTTGTCTCAGGCTAGCTCCAGTGCGCATGTCTGCAGTATTTTGCTTTATTTATCTTTGACGGTCACATATAATTTATCATTAATCAAAATGTTTCCATCACAGCTCTTCATTTGTAGCGAGTGTACTCGTGAACCACAAATTATTCACATCAATTCCTTTTGATATTTCGGCATGCTTTGCAACAGTTGACTATAGCAACACTTTCAATGAGACATGGCCTGATAAATGGGGTAAAATGGATATTTATGCTGGAATGTGTACGTTACCAATACATAAGGCAAATGATATTGTTTCATTTAAAATACGCTACTTGTTGCCAAATCAAACATATATTGATAGTGAATGGCAAACAGTAGTTGGTGAGAATTTTGATAAAGGTGAATATATCTTAAAGAAAGACTGTGCATGGATCACTCAATGTGGTTATCAAGATGTTGGTGTTATGATGTTTGCTGTAATAGGAGTCATTCTCTTTTGGTTAAGTATAGGATTGATTGTTGGCAAATTGTATGTAATGTTAACCCGACGTGTGTACAAAATTAATTAATGTATTGGTAGGAAATTAAATAGAAAATCGTTGATATTGTAGTGTCTTATTACTATAGTTTTCTTTACATTTTATTATGTTAGGCTACTTTTACTAATGCAGCTGTTGAATTTCTTATCAAATCCAAGTCATTTTATAAACAGTTTATTTCCCTTCCTATTGAAAACTTTCTCCACTGAAAATTCATTCAGATGCTAGACTTTTTGAAATTTCAATTCGCCAAATAGGAATGGTTATGAAACAAGCGACCCATCTTATTCAATTGAAAAACATAACAAAGAACAACCAAGCCATCAATGTGTGCATCGATCAAGCGACTTGTGAATCTGCATATTTAGCAAACCATAAGGCTTTGAAAGTCTTCATTACAACCTTAGACTCTTAAAGTTTGAGCTACCAATTCCAACCGCTTCATAAAGTTGAGCATCTCAGAATCAAGGAATGGTTACAGAAAAAACAATGAAGAAGGGTTGAGAAATCGTAAAGCAAAACTGGGTTGGGCAAGTGAGCTTGATTATATGGTTTGGTCCTCAACCAATTTATGTGACTACCTAAACACCATATCACTATTGTATTCAATAACTGAGAAATAAATAGATCTTAATAAAAAACAATTGAAATTTTATTTCTTTTATTCAGATACAATCGTACAAATAGTTACAAATACATGAAGTGAGAAGGATAATCTATAAAACAATTCACTTTGCTACTCTAGACATGTTTCGCGATGGAACATATTTGACGACCCTATCGTGAATTATCAAACAATAGGCCGTTGTCTTATCAGGAATATTATCACAGGTTTCAAATTCGATCCGTATGTCTACAGGGCTTCTTTTGAGTTGCTCATTTTGCTTTGAACAGTCAATGATTACTATAGGAGCAATACTCTTAAACTCTGCTGGCGTTAGAAGGGGCTCTCAAGCTTTTTTCAAATATGATTCTTGGAATTCTATATACATTTCGTATAGAACTGCAAACTGATTTTTGTTAAAATTCAAATTTAAAATGTCATAGGGATACGTAACGTCATTGAGGAATACTTTAATGTTTGTCAAAGAACAATGATCAAATTGACTGCTGTCTTTATTGTATTGATTTTTCCTATCAGTTTGCAAGGCAAAGAAAATGTATTGTGGCCTCTCCATAGACGTTTTGATTGGCCACATGTGTCTCTGTGTCATATAAAGTGTGCAGTTTGTGTCAACATAAAAAACTGGTGTACAAATGGGATCATGATGAAAGAAGGGGTGCCTTCTACGATCAACGGTATTCAGATTGTTATGGATTGCGAATCTTAGCCAATGGAATCTGCCGAAACTGTCATCAATACTCTAAATTTTATTATATTAGAGAACGATGGATGTGTGGTAAATTAATAAGTGCCTCGTCAACAGAATCTGCGTTTTCATCATCAAATTAAGTTTTAATAATTTCAACAACGTCTAATTATGTAAATTTTTAATTATTAAACGATTATAATGAATAACTTTATAAAATATTTTAATATAAATAAAAAATTTCAATCAAAAGAGTGATATTTACTCTTAATCTCAAATGGAATTTCAAATCTCCCTCTAATTTTCGTGACGCATGCGCAATTTAACCACAAATTGAGGTTAACTTGCTAACAACAAACAAGGCTAATCTTGTTTGTTGTTAACAACTTTCCCGCCATATGTTGTTTACAACCTTGTTTGTTGTCTACAGCTTTCCCGCCATCAGTCAAATTACAGTTGGCAACACTGTTGAGAATTTTGGTTGGTAGCATTTTCCCGCCATGTTTAGGGGGCGCCACTTTAGAGCTACATTTAGGACACTATGCAACCACATATACACACCCCCGCCCCTTGTAGTTAGGCAACCACCTATATACATCTGACATATAGGCGACCCCTATACACACTCCTGGCAGTCAGGCAACCATCTATATATGCCCCTGACAGTTAGGCAACCAGATATACAGGTCATTGACCCTGCACCGGCACTTCCAGTCGGGAAGGCACATATTTATACTACTGCATTTGGTAGATCGGTTAGCTTTGTTTTCTTCTAATAAATTATGCGGGACCAAACAACTTGCTTTGCATACTTTACGTTCTTGGATGGTTAACCTATGTTAGTTAAGACTGTTTGACAGTTTTTCGATTGTGTGACTTGTATTTGTTTCGACTTCCGCCCTTAGTACGTCATTGTCCAATGTAGTTGATCTTCCAGATCGATATGAGTAAGAAAGATCAACATTCCAGGATCTGAACTTGGAAAAAAACCTTTGGCGTTTACGGACGTCTAATGCATTTGGATAAATATCGAAAATGCTTTTTGTAGTAACTGTTGCGTTACGACCTTTCCGAAGCTCGACAAGCAGGCAATGCCGGATACGTACCTTTTTTGGTATTTGACCAGCCATTTCACCCTAAATAAAAAAAAAGTACAAATATGTATTTACAACTAAACAAGTCACAGTAACCTCAGAATATCTTTGCCACGATTTTGATGTACACAATGAGCTGATAAATGACAATCAAATAGTGATATTTGCAGAAATCACATTGCTTTCCGGTCCCTCTAATATAAGACTCTGCATTTTGTAGCTACAGCGAATGGGTTTGCCACTGATGATGTCCAATATTTTACACAAATGAGAAACGCGTTAAAACTTTACCTTACCGCGTAACCTAATTCAGTAATGACAAGAGGTCGACTTACGACTAAAGGGCCACAGCAGCGCGCCTGTCGGATTCACAGGGTGTCGACGAGGTGAGAATTTTGCTGCACAAGTAGCAAAGTGGGTATTCATAGTCTCTAATGGGTTAAACATGTTCTGCTTAGTCAAACCGTAAAAAAAGTCCTACGTCTGTACTCATTTAGTTAAAGACCTGTTGATCTTCTGCAAAAAACATTATATTAGTTCAATGAATCCGATACATTCCTTATGATTCCTAGAGTTCTTGATGGTCATATTGTTTCAAA
Organism: Mylabris phalerata; assembly: GCA_020740385.1. Classification (NCBI taxonomy): domain Eukaryota; kingdom Metazoa; phylum Arthropoda; class Insecta; order Coleoptera; family Meloidae; genus Mylabris; species Mylabris phalerata. The sequence goes on along the minus strand of JAJEOX010000152.1, from coordinate 69,549 downwards.
TAATTCTTTTTATCCATCTCATATATTTGAGCGCAAAACATATTTCGGATCGAAATAAACAGGTCGGTTCATTTATTTAAAGTAATTCCTTTTACTTAATTTTTTTGATTGAATTTTACGTTGATGGATGCAATCGGAATATTAAGTTCTGGCATTAGAATAGGGATTGTAAAAATAATAATTACTATGACTGCTAAGACTATCAATGTGCAGCAGTGGTAAACAAGATTCATCTGACATCCAAATTTATTTCTCATAGAGATACATGCGCATTGTGATTCGCATTCCATAATTGGTTCTGTTTCAGTTTAGAGTCTTTCCTAAAGATTCAACTTACATTGTTCCCAATATAGGTCATGATAATATTCTTTAAGGGCGTTCGTTACACGATAGAACAATTGCAAAATAATATAACTTTTTTTTTCAACGGATTTGAATGTTCTAAACGGTATTTGTAAGAGCGTTTCAAGAAGCAGTGAACTATTTATCCGATTTTTTGAAATTTGGATATAATCTAGAGTTACAGAAGGAAATCTAGAAACATGTTTATTAGCATTTTGTACAGGTTTTTTTTTATATTTTCCTTCATAACTTGGCATACTTTGCTTATTTTTTAATGAATTTTACGCAACGTGTGGCAAATTAAAAGCGCTTTTCAAATCTGCTAGAAATGTTTCGATCACATTGTAAGTTTTCTGGAAAATTGATGAAAGATTTCGACATACTAATTTGATTTTCTACATACCGTTTTAAACTCATACGGCTGAAGCAGGGCTCTTTTGAAGGCCAATGAATAGCGAATTATTTTGAAAACAGTTTGAGATTGAAATTCGGAAAATTTACTGGAAATTGATAGTGGAAAATGGATGGAGTTTTCACCGACAATTTTTATCTGTAAAAATTAATAATTTTTATATGAAGTATAATGCAATTTATAGATTATTCCATTACGTTTCCAACGGTACCATTGTTGCTGCCAAAAATTGAAAATCTTTTGGAAAATTAACAGTAAACAAAACAAAGTTAATCGTGTGAAAAACACTCGATTTACCCCCTGTAGTAGTCGATGGTGAGCCTTTATATACGTACGCAGTCTGCTTTATCGGTAAAATATGATTTCCTGTACTTTTGTCCATTGACAGAGAGATGGTGGTCAAATTATTGTATTTTGTCTTATCAACAAATTTAGATCCGTCACCTTGTCTCTTTGGAAGGGTAATAGTAAATTAATAATAAGGCAAATATTTAATTATTGTAAGAAATTAACCAAAAAAGTGAGAATCACCACTTTGTATGTTTTTTTTTAAGTAAGAAAAAATAACCCTAAAACCAATAAAGCAAATACATAAATCATTAACACCGATGACAGCGTTATAAAGCGGGAACGAATTAATCGTAGAAACCAATAATTCATGTTTTCTTAAAATATGTTCTCAAAATCAGTCCCATATAATAAATGTAAACCATAAATTAACAATAACGGATTATGCGTATCTCGGGAAATTTCCCTTCATTAAAAAAACGGTCAAATTGAAATTCAGTTTTTTAAACATTTTATTTGGAGTCAAAAATTTTTACCAATTTAATAATCCATTATTGTTTTTTTATTGTATGGGATTGAGATTATTTAAAAAAAATGCAATTATCGTAAAAGGATTAGGGGGAGGGCCTGAAGAAAATTAAACAGATAGAAATAGATAGAAAAATTTCTTCAGAATTCAAATTGTGCCGGCCTTTGTAGCGGCGGGTGTGACGGAAGCAGCCGGCATTGGCGCCTTGGAGGCGTACGATGCTGTGGTGGTAGTGGTGTTTTGTTCATGTTGATTTTCTTTATAACAGTGGCGGCTCGTCGACTAAAATTTTGGTGAGGCAGACGATAGCAGCTGAACAAAAACTGAAGTTTATTTACTCTACTTTGTCAGTTGAAACTGATAAATGCAAGTATGCATAGTCAACTGTTCAGCAAGAACCAACGAGGAGGTGTAGAGTTTTCTTGCCAAGAGAGAGGGATAGGTTAACGGGAAATAGGAAAATGAATACTTAAAAAGTGGACAAATTATTGGTGAAATAATATAAACTTAACAGAAATTCTAGATTTAGAACAATGGCTTCAAGATCAGTATAAAAAAAAAACAAACTCAACATTAACTCTAATAAATAACATAAAAAACAAAAACAAATACTTAAAAACAGTGTCTAGTCGTTACTCCTTACATATGTAAATATTACACTTAAAAAACTAATTTTTTTTGTAAGTGAGTGGAATTCGTCGATTCTTTTGGTGAGCAAAATAATCCACAATGTCATCACTAAATTGTTCTGAATTATTACATTCTTTTACAAAATCTTTTTCAATTGCAATTTGTGCCATGTTATTTAGCCTGTCTTGCCCAATTGTGTTACGTGTGTAATTCTTAATACGTTTTAAAACAGAAAAGCTTCTTTCTACTGAAGCCGAAGTTACCGGTAAAATTAACATTATACACAGTAATTTATATAATTCTGGCATACAGGAATGAAGACTATTCTCGTGCATAAATCTACCCATTTCAACTGGTGTTTTAGAACATCCCAAAACGTAATCATTATAAGCAACTATTAATTCGTTTTTTAATTGAATGCTGTCAAAAAATGGATACTGTTTCAATAAATTTGTTAAAAGCTGTTTGGGAGAGTCTTTGGCATACGATGAAAAATTGGAAACATTCACTAAATTGAAAAAATTCAGCTTTTCGAAATCATAAAATCTTACTTCAATTTGATTAATAATTGTGTCCTAAATTTCATAAAAAAGGTGTCGAAGTTTTTGTTCTTTATCCTGCTATTCATCTGCTCGACGACGTTTTAGAGGTGGTTCATCGGTGTTAACTTTTTCATAAATATTATTGAAGAAATTTATGCATCCTCTAAATTCGCGTAATTTTGACAAAAGTAACTGCAAAGAGTTTCAAGCTTGCGTTATATCGGTTAATTTATTTTGTACAACAGCGAAGACGACATCGGTATGTCCAAATATCAATTTGAATGTTTCCAACAAAAATAAAAAATTATGATCATGTAAACTACGTTTTAAACCTACTGCTTCTCTTATGGACGTTGCATCAAATTCCGGACTATTAATGATGTGCTCAAAAACCTCGATTAAGTCGTCTTTGTATGTTCCAACTGTAAAAATGAGACGTGAACCAAAATTCCAACGCGTAAGGGCGTTCCGGGGAAGGCGCCTTTTACAGATTTCATCTAAAACGCAAGTTTGTTTGGTTGAACTTGAAAAATACGAAGAAAATCCGGACAAACTAGCAAAAAAAATCCGTACTGACAATTGGACTGTAGTACATGCTTTACCTAATACTAAATTCAAACGATGTGCATAACAATGGGTAAAAAGAGCTTGTGGAGCTACACGTTTAACTTTCATTTGTAATGCATTAAGTTCTCCCGCCATTACTGCTGCACCATCGTATGTCTGAGTAATTGATTTAGTTTTTAGATCATATTTATTAAAATTTTCAAGAGTTGAAATAAATCTTTGGAAGATCGTTTTGAACTAACGTCAAAGAATCCCATGAATCTCTCGACAACTTCACCTGAGTTCACATATCGAAAAATTACTGATAATTGTGACTTACAACTTATGTCAGTCGTTTCATCAACCTGTCAAGAAATAAAAGGCGATTCCAAAATTTTGTTTTCAATTTTTTGATATGTTACGAACGAAATTGATTCAATTAATTCATTTTGAATAGTTTTAGAAGTACCGGAAAATACTGATTTATGATCTGAATTCTTTTCTAAAAATTGTTTCAAATTAGGGTCTCGTTTGCTGAACATTGAAACTAATTCTTTAAAATTTCCACGATTAGAAGAATTTTCCGATTCATCATGTCCTCTGAACGGTAGTTCTTGAGTGCACACATATATTGAAAGGTCAATTAATCTTTTAATAATTTCACGATGTTCCCGTACTTTATCGTTAAAATTTTGTATTTCAATTTTGCGCGCCGAATCAATGACGGTTACAATATTTTGTTTTCCCAAAAGAACGAATTTACAACTTGATGAAATGTGGTTTTTACTTTTAGAATGTTTTTCCAAAGAACGAGATAAATTCTTAATATCCGAAAAGCCAGTCTTACACCAAACCGTCTCACTACTATTAGTACATGAAAATAAAATACATGGCCAACAAAATAATTTATTAAGAACTTTACTCCCCACAAGCCAATCATATTTTGAGTACCAGTTTACATTAAATGCTCTATTTTGCTTTCCGCACTGAACTAAACTCTTACTTAAATCCGGACACGGCCTCTGTTTTTCTTTAACAAATAATTTATCTTCATAAGGCAACTTACTGAACTGACATTAATTTATTAAAAAATTAACAATATCATCCGTGTCTTGAACAGATTGAACGTCATTTACTTGCTTGCTAGAACCTGCTGCCTTTGTTTAAACTAGATACCTAAATATAAATATAAAGCCAAATATACCGGCACCGGCTATCCACCCACTTACACTACATTTGAACAACTGAAATTACAACGGTCATAATTTCAAATGCATTCAGTGCAACCGTATGTTCGCCACGTGCAAACTAACCAATCAGAGAGCTCTAAAGCATGTCTCAAAACTATTTTTTCTGAAACAATAATACTGCAACAGGAGACTGCAGACAGCACTATGTTCGTTGTAAAAACATCCGGTTTTATAGTCTTACAAATTGATGAAGTGTTGAGGCTAGAGAATTTTTGCCTCTGCACCACACTACTGCTTTATTGTATGGTAGATATAGGATGGGAAAACAGTAGGAAGCCTAAAATTAAATCTTGTGGACATATTGCGCGCTAAATTTAAACTTTCTTGAAGATAAAAATTTAAAAAATACAAAATAATAAAAAAAAAACTTTTTCCTTATTTTGTACGGTGAGGCACTGCCTCACCGGCCTCCCCTGACAAGCCGCCACTGCTTTATGATAATTAAAAAGATATAATTAGATATTATTTAGGGTGAATATTTCACACGTTGCAACATTTGATTTAATAATTTAAAAAATACTACAAGTCAGTCAAATCTTGCATTGTGTGAAACACAATTTACATAGAAAATAAATTGATAATAATATATTATAACTTCCTGAAGTTGATTTTCTCGGTGAGTAGGCAACACACAACAGAAATTTTGTTACAATAATCGAGGGGAGATGATGGAACTTGCTAGACAATTATAGAAGGGGAATATTTGCAATGTTTGAAAAAAAAATCTGAAACTAAACTATAGAGATTGATATATGGTAAGGGTGTTTACAAAGAATTTATTTTATTTATAATTAACGTCTTAAATTGGTATTTTGGGCACAAATGAAATTCAACAAAGTACAATAAGTTTTGAAGTTTTACTACGATACTGTCCAGCTAGTAGTTCCTGAGGGAGCACACCTAGAGATCCGGATCGTTGTTTCTGGCTTTTTAGTACCTCCTTTTATTCCGAGGGTAGACGGTATTGGTGGTTATTTATAGCGGGAGCGCCATCTGTTATTCAGAGGTAGTACTGGGCGATGGGTTTGAGAACTAGTAGTACTCTTTTTAGTGTCCTCCCTCTATTATCGAATGGCGGTGTGTTACAATATGTATTTGTATACATATGACTGTCTGTGGTAGACAAAGATAAAAATAGGGTCGCATAAAGAACGAAAAGTAAGAATCATAAAGATTTTTGTAACAATATTGACGATTTGATTATTTGAAAAAAACATTAAATGAAAACATCGTCTCTGCTTGGAGCATCAATGAGTGTAATTTATTATAATGTAATTTTAGGTTTACAGGAGACGTCACGACGGCAGAAATGTACTTAGAGGGTGGGATTTTGTGGAATGATTGTTATATATCTTAGGGGGTTAGAGCAAAATAAAATTTTTTTTTAATTGTAAAATTTTTTTTTCAATCTGTATTACTTGCATATAAATATTATAAGTGATGATTTATTTTTGACTATCTTTAAATTTTTAGATTAAAAAAATATTAAAAAAAATGGATTTTTTATGGAATATTTTATATTGTTTTATTTGAAACAAAAATAATTAGTATTCAGCATATAATATATTTTTAATCAAATAAGATTGAATTTTTGAATTTTATTATGGGATAAAGTAGTAATTGAGAAAAAAATTCAATTTAAAAAAGAAAGTAGAAAAAATATGTGTCCTGTGTTAGAAATTGAACCCCAGACGTTTGGGTGGAAAGCAGTCATGTAACCACTTCAGCTACTATACGTTTTTATTCAATCTTGCCTTACGAATACTGACAAGGATCCTAAATCTTTAAATATTTTTTTTTTAGATTTTTAATACGTCAAAGTGTTGGGGAATTTTGCTCCCTTTGATTGGGTGATGTATACCCAACATGCTCCTTCCTTTGAAAGAATCTGCTTTCAAGACTTTTTATTGATGCATGCATTTATAAATTATTATAAACGAAATGAATACAGGTGAAAAAATTTTTTTTTGATTTTTTTTTGGAACGTCTTTAAACATGGTTACATGCAGACACTACACTATTATTTTTCTGCACTTGTTTCTGTGCCGTTTAATGGTAAAGGATGCACTTTTGTCACGGGGCGTTTGATTACACCCCGAGTTGTTCTTACATTCACTGTTGTGATAAGACCATCGGTTCCTCGGTAGACTGATTCTATTCTGCCCATGAGCCATTGTTGAGGAGGAAGATTGCCTTCTGTTATTAAAACTAGACTCCCGACTTTGGGTTGTTCCTTTCGCGATTTCCATTTTGTTATCTGCTGCAGTTGATTCAAATATTCTTTGGACCATCTCGCCCAAAAGTGTTGTTTAAGGTTTTCTAACAGTTGGTATCGTGATAGTCTATTTGTTGGGACGTCTGCTAGCTGTTGGGGTGGAGACGTGTTGGCTTCTCCGATGAGAAAATGTTCAGATGTCAGTGCACTCAAATCATTGGGACCGTTTGATATGGGAATAAGCGGGCGAGAGTTTAAACATGCCTCAGTCAAAGTTAAAACTGCGTAAAATTCCTCATAATTGAGCAAGGTATTTCCTAAAATTCGTTTTAAATGCGAGTTTGTTGATTTAACTGCGGCTTCTAACAACCCGTACATATGAGGCGCCTTTGAAGGTATGAATTGCAAATTTATTTCTTGGCTTGCGACAGAGCTAATGACTCATTGTCGAAACTGTTTCGATTTGAATAAGGTAGCAAGTTCTCGACTAGCACCCACAAAATTTGTTCCGTTTTCCGAGTATAGTACCGCAACTTTTCCTCGTCGAGACATAAATCGCGTTAAATCATTTAAAAATGAATTGGATGTACAGCTTTACTAGCGAAATAAACGAATATTACAATGTAACTTTTGATGGTTTTTGTATTTCTGCCGTGACCATTTTTGATGGTTATAGGACCCGCGTAATCTACTGCAGTGAAAGTGAAAGGTCTGGACGGAGTTGTTCTTGTCTCAGGTAAATTACCCATTAATTGTGTCATTGAAAATGGTTTCACTTTAAAACATTTAAGACATTTGTGAATTGCACAGCGGACAATGCTTCTAATTGATAATATCCAATATTTTTGTCGTAGTGTCGCTATAGTAGCTTGGCACCCTACATGTAATTGCTGAATGTGGTAAAAAGTGACGATAAGCTGTGTTATGTGATGTCTTTTTGGTAAAATAAACTGATGCTTTTTGTCATAATTTATCGGAGCAAACCGTAATCGACCACCTACACGTAATAAGCCTTCTCTGTCTAAATATGGATTCACCGTTGTTAGTTTACTTGTCTTTGGCAACTCTCCGTGTTTTTTAAGAAGGTGAATGTCTTCAGCGAAGGATTCGATTAGAACCAGTTTAATGATGGTGTCGTGAGCCTTTTGAATCTCGCTAGTTGATAGGTAGTCAATGAATGTGTTATTTGGTTTTGGCGAGTTGTGAATAAATCGAAGTAAATATGCCGTTACTCTGATAACTTTTGAAAAAGAGGAATATTTATTTAAAAGTGGATTTTTGATGATGTTACCGCTGTTAGGCAACAAACAGTAGTTTTTTTCGGTATTACCACGGGATATTCAAACGATATGTTATCTGCGAATTTTTCGTTTGTTGTTAAAAATAGTGGACCGTTCCACCATTTGCCTTCAGTAGTGAGTTGTTGAGAAGTTGCTCCTCTCATCAAAATATCAGCAGGGTTTTGTTCACTGCTTGTGTGTCGCCATTGACTATTTGACGTGACAGATTGAATTTCAGCTACCCGATGGGCCACAAACGTTTTTAAAATATTTGAAGGCATCTTTAACCCTGCTCGAACAGTTGTTGAGTCTGTCCAATAATAATATTGTGTTATTCACAGATCCCAATTATTCTTCAGCTTTTTTATTAACTTTGTGAGTAATACTGCTGCGCATAATTCTAATCGAGGTATTGTTTTGGTTTCGATAGGGGCAACTCGGTTTTTTGAACACAATTAACGAGCGATACATTTCCCGTCGATGTTTATTGAGCGAACATATACACAAGCTCCGTATGATGCAGCGCTTGTATCACTGAATCCGTGAATTTCTAGTTCTACGGGATTTTTCGTGCTAACTACATTTCTCGGAATTGATACTAAATTTAACTGTTTAAAGTAATTTTTGAAATTTTCCCACATTTTGTTAATATTGTCAGGAACTTCCTGATCCTAATTGTTAAGATGACGGGGAAAATTTGACTTTAAATAATATGAGTACAATTCAGGTATGAACTATACTAATTTATTTAGAAAATAAACTATTTTTATACAGGTAACAACGACACCAATAATAATGCCAATTTAACAATAAAAACAACTTAATGTAGGTCGGTGCGACTTTACACACGTTATAAAAACAATAAAATGCTGATACTTGTTCTACATATTCAATTTAGATCACAAACATGTATCAGCAATTCCGCAATTATTTAATTCGATAACAATTTAATTACAAAATTATTCTTTACAAATAATTAAGAAAATCAGTTTAATTTAAGATTAAACATTCTGCCCAGTCGGCAAAAAACAAAAAAAAAATATATAATCCAAAATTATTAAGTTTGATTATGACATTAATGTGAATCTTTGTTAACCGATCTTGGTTGTCTCCCAAGATCTACTCTAACTTAAAATTTAATACTAATATTTAACCCAAATAAAAAGAACAACAAAAAAAAACAAAAAAGAAAACCCAAAAACTAATCCGTTAATCTTCATTCCACTAGCACCACTTATTCAGAATTTACTATTCTTATTTGTTCCTTTAGATTCCTTTTCTCCAACGAGAACTGCTGCCCCGGTGGAGATTTGTTGTATTCGAGGAATTCCTCCCTTCTTTTTGGACCGGGAGCCTCGTGCGGCAATTTGGAAATATCATTGATTTTTGGAATCAGCCCTAATACTCGTTGGTCCTGAATAGTGAGTACCATCAACAGTCTCACTATTTCCGATGTCTGATGACACTTTTGAAGATGTTTTCTTAGGTTGCGGTATGCAACATAGTGCTTCACATTAATTGAACACACCACTAGATCATCTTCGTCTGGATATTTTTCTAAGTACATTTTGTTGTTTTGTTTTTTTTTACGTTATTATAATTTTTTCTCTGTCTTTGACTTTGAATTATCAAAAACTGAGTTTGGCGTGGCTGTTTTCGGTTTTTTATAACTTTGGTTTCCCCCATAAATTTTCGTTTTCCATTCATGGGTCATTGTACATTTGTTATACTTTGGACTACCAATATTGCTTATTTTAAAATTTTGAAATACATCGATTATACAATATTGCTTATTGACAATTTTGCAATCCATTAATTTTTTCATTCGTCAGAATTCTTGGCATCTCCAACCCATCTCGACCCTGATGATATTGTCTTCAATTCGAATTCTTCATACACTTCTTCTGATGCTGATTTCTTTGGTGTTATTTTGTTTCGTTTTCTCCAAAATTTGTGTATTGTCCAAATGACAATCACCACTATCACCATGATCATTGTCGTGGCACCACTGGTTATCCCAGACAGATGACGAATTGATTTCCAGACATTTTCATGCTATTTTTGTACTATGTCTACACAGCGCGTATACTATGGTATCTGTACTACGATTCCGCTGTGTAGACGCCGAATACCATGGTATACGAACATATACCACGCAAGCAACGTGGTATTTGTGCGGTATCGAAACTACGATTTTAGCGTGGTATTCTGTGTAGTATACGAGAAAAACATCTGGCAACTATGGAGAGGAACAAAATATTGATAGTGAAGGTTTGGTAGATAATACTTTCAGCGCCACCATATTGTCTTTAGCGCCAATTAATATAAAAAAAAGTAGTGTTATGTCTAAGCTTAGGGATCGTGTTCCCGCCTTTAGATGCCGCGCTACAATCGTCTACGTACATCATAGACGTACGTGACTTTCAATTCTTACTGTAATTTCAATTACTAAAACGATAGACCGATTCTCGAACATTGTTGTGTTCGTGCAAGTACTTGAACCCACTCGCTCCGCTTATGAAAATCCAGCAAGAGAGGGGCAACAATCAGCTGCAGTGAACAACTTGTTTATTGTTTATGACGTCGCCCGCACATTTCATCAACTACGCTGAATGATTATAGCGATCCAACAGCAACTTGTAGAGGGGTTATTCGAATATGGTATCGAGTCGTTATTGTCGATCGCTAACTTGCAATAGAGTTTGGAGAAGTCACGTGTTTGCCCCAAATTCGGGGCAAAATCCCGCTGCTAGGTTATGTCAGTTGACTGTTTATGTTGGTGATTATTGGTTGTGTTATCAATACTTTTATTTTGATTTATTATATTATTTTCTGTTTTTAAACAATAGAAATGAACAATAAGGCGAGTAAAGAACGCAAAATATTAGCGCAAAGCGAGACTATGAAACTTATTGAAATTTGGAGGAATAATGTCGATAAACTTCGAGGGGTGGGCAAAAATGTACATACGCATTAAAAAATGGCTGCACAATTGCAACAATTTAATATAACCTTAACCGGTGAGGAAGTGCGTACTCGCATAAACAATCTGGCTAAAAGATATAGGTGAGTCTAGACAATGTATCCTTGGTCGAAAATTTAAACTGGTATTATTTGCAGAATGGAAAAACAGCAAATGGGGCCATCAGGTGGTTCGCCTGCATCATGGGAATATTATTACATCATAAATGAATTCATGGGTGAATACAAAAGTATCAATATAAAAGATACAATGGAAGAAAGTTTTTGTTTAGGTAAGTATATGGCTTTTATTATAATTGCTCTTTATTATCAACTAATTTTGGTACATTAATTAGAGCTGCCACCACTGTCCCCTGCAACGTCTATTACTGTAATTGATATAAGTAATGGGGAAGTAGCTTCGACATCATCGAGAGTTCCGGCAGGATCATCAACAATTCGGGCAATGTCGTCACCATCGGCGTCATCGTCGACATCAGTGTCTGCAATACCGTCAGGTATTCCGTTAACGTCTGCGGCAGTTAAAAGCAAATTATCAAAAAAAAATTACCAAGAAGAAATGCTTGAATTGACAAGGAAAGGAGAGGAGACGTTTGAAATGTTCTTACAACAATCGTTGAGAAATGACGAAAACATAATTCAATTATTTGAAGAAAACAACGCGCTCTTGAGAATGGCAATGGCTAGATCGAACGAACAGTAAAATTAGTGCCAGTAATGAATTTTTTTAATTTGATAAGTTTACAATTTTTTTTTGTGAAGATCTACCGTTATTTTAAATTTGAGTTTATTAATTTTTGATTTGAATTTTATATTTTGTTTGATTGTTGTCTACATGAGTATAGACTGTTTGCTGTTCATTTTAATTTATTTTAGATTTGAGTTTTTATTTTGTTTCACTGTTGTCTATTGAGTATAGAGAGTATGAACTGATGAATAAAATGAGTTTATTTACTTACCAAAGTGTTGTAGTATCGCTTGCCTAATTGTATGCCCTGAAATATCAGTATCTCTTCTACCGGCACGTCTTTGTGGTTGCTGCTTGTTTGAAATGTGAGTCTCTTGCAACCATGTTTGATTAATTTTATCATTGTGATTGTTGCATATATTATGCAGAACACAACAAGCTTTAACTATTATCGTTACATTGTCGATACTGACTTCTAGACCTCGTCCTAGTTTTCGGAAACGAGCTTTCAAATGCCCAAAAGCGTTTTCTACCACCCTCCGACACGTCGACTGTCGTCTGTTGAACCGTGTTTTGTCTTCTGGCTGTTCGGTACTAAAGGGGAATGGTTTCATAATAATATTGGACAGCTTAAAAGCTGAATCGCCTATAAGAAGTATTGGCACTTCCACTCCTTCTATTGCTGTTGTGTTGCCTTTAAATACCTCATTTTGCATATGACATCATTTAAGTGACGAGCACTCAAATACTGAGGAGTCACTACTTCTCCCAGGTATTCCAACGTTTATGTAGGTGAATCGATATCGATAATCTACTGCAGCGAACAAAATCGTGGAATACCTTCCTTTGAAATTGAAGTAGTTACACGCCTCATTTTTCGGTGGTTGCACCTCTATATGGCAACCATCAATAGCGCCATAGCATTGAGGAAACCCCAAACACTTGAAACCGCCGACAATTTCATCAATTTTGGCCTGTGTTGGAGGATTAGCATCGAACACTTCCTGATGAAATACTGAATAAATTTCCTCGCACACATCAATAACCAATTTTGCCAATGTGGATTTTCCTATACCGAACAAGCTCGCCGTTGTTCTGTATTCGGCGGATGAGGCTTGTGCGTACAAGACTGCAGCGATTCGTTTCGGTAAAGGAATCGCCAACTTCCAATTAGTGTCCTCTTTCCGTAAATCTTTTAATTTATCCACTATGTATGAAAATGTTGACCGGCTCACCCGGAACGCATTTTTGAATTTTTCTTCTGAGAAGTTTGGGACGTCCACTTCCCAATAATGTGACGTTTTGACCTATCGATATAGACAATTTAAGCAGTTATATATCAAAAACTCTTTAACATTTGTTTACTTACAGTTGACCAAAGTCGTCTGCTATTCCTTTTTTGCATTTTTGAAATTGCTTATCTGTATCGCATGCTTCTTCTTTTTGCTTCTAAAGATAATTGTAGATTTTGTTTTTTTTTATACAAAAAATTAATTTTTGTATTGTTTGAAATTACTTTACTCACAATATCCATAATTTTGGAAATGTCAATTTCTTAACACATTGATAAAGACAATAAATTCAACAGATGAATATAACTGCACAACACATGTGGCACATAGAGTACACTGGTGACCAATTTAAAAAGACCCGTTCTTATGCGGCTGTCTAAGACAGGCTTATGAAGGCTGTAATAGATGTTTGAATGGTCGGAATTTGAAAAGACAGATATTCAATCAGATGGAGAGTGTGGATACTATTTTGTATATGTATGTACAGAATTTGAATAGGAAAAAAAATTGCAGGCGAATAAGAAAAGCAAATAATTATGAAACAATAAAATGTCACAATAAGATAAATACGAGCAAAGTATTAATATTTTGAAATTAAAAGAGATTCCCGAGGTCATACTACCGTAATTAACTAATTATTATTGGATAACATAATTTTAGGAAAATTAAATTCCATCCACAGATCCTATACAAAAAACCAAATTTTTATTAAAATTACTGTAATTCCTTGAAATGAAGAAATAGGTATCATTGTTTATTAATTCTCTACATAAATCTAATCAAATTACTCAAAAAACTTATGACATGAAATCTGTTGAGCAACTTGACAATTTATAGACGAATGTAAAGAAATGGACAAGATTTGTTGAATTCAATTTTCTTTTTGTTGATTTTTGTATATGTTGATAAATAACAAGCAATACAATTATACATATTAATTGACATCATTGGATCCAAATAAATAAAAGAATTAAAATATAAATGTAACAATTAAATCAACTCCATATTTGAAAATACATGGATGAACTGGATACTTGGTTGTCCAAAATTAACAGTAACAAACACAAATACTGTCAAACGGAACAATTTATTATCATTTAGAATAAACTTATTGATTTATGTATTGCATATTCATTTATAAGTTTCAATTTTGTTGGTTGCTATACACAATATAACAATTTCATGTGATCCTTAGATCATCTCAATAACATGATTATTATTATTATTATTAACAAAGATGCTTTCAACATAATTAGCAGAATAATTCATTCCATATACTTTTTGGCTGGATTACGCCCATTGGTGGCCTCGATGGCTCCAGTACTGTAATGAGGTGCTGAAAATGAGAAGGAATTTATATTAATTTATGCATGTGCATATGTCTCAATGGGTTTACTTTTCCAAAATGTTGTAATTAGTATTAAATTGACAAGTTATTCAATAGTAGAAAAATATTTGCAAATCAAAGATAAATGGACGGAAATTATTGCCTAATTATTATTGCCTATTGTAATAAAAGAAGTTTACGTCAAATATATTATATACAGTATACAATTAATTTATAATTTTAAGAATGAAAATAATCAAAATTTATAATTATTGAAACTGCCGAAACTGTTCTGCGAAATCCAATTTGAGATTAATAATTGTAACTTTAATATCAGCAAGACCAATGTACATATTTATAAAATTAATTCTATATATCGGTGGAAAATGCAGTCCTACAATTCCAGTTATAAGTGATCGCATAATTCAAATTATAACTAGCGCCTCTTTTTGTTGGGACTGGTACTACAAACGGTCTGACCTTGCCTATCTACTTCTGTCAAATGAAACTACAATGCGCTGTGTAGACACCATGCGTAGTATAGTATACTATGGTATCTGTACCAAGGTATAGATACTATCTGTGTAGACACAGTATTGTTGTGTTGATAGTTCATCGTGAATTAATTTATCCATATTATTATTTGGTTCATAGCCAGCTTCTTCCTTTAATTTAATTGGTTTAATATTTTTGTGAACCGTGATATTTATCTCCACTGGCTTCACATAAGCTGCTATCTTGGATACTGTCCCTGGTTCAATTGTTGGGGTTAGTATCTTTTGTTTTGTTTTTATTATACAGTTCGATGACATCTTCAAAATTCCTGCCCCATTTAATTTTTCATTTTCTCGAGATCCATCACAAATTGTTAGTATTCTTGTGGGTTTTGGTGATATACACATCCATGTGTTGGTTTTATATAACTTCTTCCAAATTAATTAATCAGTCTGATACTTAATGGTTTTGCACATTGTTTCACTTGATCTTTGATAAATCTCATCAATTATACAATCTGGATCATTTTCCATACTTTTGACCGCAGTCGGAGAACATAGGAATTTCGTTGAACTCAGTTGGACTCTATTCTTGAATTGTTCTTGGTCCAATTCAAAATAATGTTGCGCACCATAATCGATCGCTAACATATCAATTGGTGTTTCTAATGCCCAAAAATTATCATTCTGAAATTTCGTAGAAATTGATGTCACCTTGATTACTGTATATTCTGTAACTTCAGCAATGACAAAATATCCATAAACCTTAATTTCATTGTCATCTGTTGTTACTTTTGTTGCCATAATTGGCTGAGATAAAATTGTAATCCCTGTTGGTAAATTTTTATTACCTCTTTCTAATATTTCGTCAATTTCATCGGGAGATATCAATTCATAGATTAGACCCACCCGTAATGACAATCTAATAACTCACTATAAAATTTGTTTAAATCATCTAAATAATTTTCTGCTATTTGATACACGCCTAAAAACTTAAAATTCAAAATATATTCATCAATTGCGCTGTACTATTTGCCCATTTTTTTAATTGCTTCCATCCCTTCATTTAGTTTTATTCGAAAATTATTCAATTTTTTGCAGATTCTTTCTTCCGTGTTATTGAATTCAGCTAATGCAGTCAGCATAAATTTTGTTTGTTGATTTGAACTACGTATCAATTCGTGTTGATTTCTATCTAATTTTCCGATATCTTGATACACCTTATCTTTGACTCTAAATACGGTGGTTAAACATTTTCCAAGTAACCCTCGTTTTTTGCGAATATAGTTTATCTCCATTATTCTCTGCAATTTCCATTGTAATCGTCGACTTTGGTCGAATTAAATGTTGTGTCAGCATACTACAATGAACTGTTGCTGTTAAGACTTTTGCATTATTACACAATTTGTCGACATCCGTTATTATTTCATTGACCCTTGATTTATCATTCGTGACTTTTGATTTTGGAAAATTAATCTCAACTCTGTAGATTCCTCTTTCAATGCTAGCTTGCCCTATCGGTTCAATGTATAATCCTGTCTGTGGAGATGATATTGTGTAATTCGCTTGTGTCATCATAATACATGAACATAATTTTAACAATACTATAACTGAATTGCTGACTATTGGTTTTCTTCTGGTTCTGGGTCTTACTTGCTCCTGCTGTTCTTCCTTTGGAAGTGGAATAATCTTCGAAATTACTCTTTTGGTAATTCCTTTCGGATGCTGCAATTCTACTACACGCGTTATACCATGTTTATCTGGAAATGTGTTTACTACTCGTGCTAACGTCCATTTACTAGGAGTAATATTATCTTCTTTCATGAGTACTAAATCTCCATTGTTGAGATTCTTTTCCTTCTGTTTCCATTTGTATTTTAGCTGTAATGTAGATAAACATTCACATGACAAGATTTTTCAAAAATTTTTTTTCATTTTTTTGATCAGTCTCCATTTTATTGACAGACTTGTATCAATTTCTGTGGCGATAGGATCCGGAGGTGTTATGACTGGTCTTCCAATTAGAAAATGAGCTGGGATAATGCCATTATGTCATTGACATCGCCGTTTAATGCGCACAATGGTCGAGACTTTAAACACGCTTCAATTTGTTGAAGTAATGTGGAAAATTCATCATATGTCAGCAATGACTCTCCAATCATTCTTTTTAAATGACCTTTCGTTGACTTCACTCCAGCTTCCCAAATTCCTCCAACGTGAGGAGCTGCCGGCGGAATGAAATGCCATTGGGTATCAATCGTTGTTACACTATCTTGAAATTGATCATCTTTCAACAATCTAGACACTTCTTTTTGGAGAATTCGATCAGCACCTACAAATGTTGTTCCATTATCACTGTAAATGTGTTCACATCTTCCTCTTCTTGAGATGAATCTCTTAAATGCTGCAATGAATGCCTCTGACGACATGTCACTAATTCCAAGTTTATTGCCTTGGTTGATAAACGTACGAATAATGCTATGTATTCTTTGTGAGACTTGTTGCCTCTTCCTTTAGATGCTTTAATTTGAACTGGTCCTGCATAATCAACACCTGTGTGAGTAAATGGAGATGATATTGTTACTTGGTCATTCACCCATTGCTGAGTTTCTTTTTGTGACGAACACAAGTGACACATTGACGAATTATTTGTTTTACTGCCCTTTTTCCATTGGGAATCCAGTATTTTCTTCTTATGTACGTCAAGGTAATCTGTATTTCACCATGTAATGTTTGTTGATGAGACTTCCTTATAATTGACGTAGCCAAGTGACTTCCATACGGTATTATGATCGGATGTTTTTCATTATAGTTGAGATTAGTTTGCTAATCTTCCACCAACTCTTAAGATTCCATCAGAATCAATGAATGGATTTAATGACGATAACTTGCAATTTTTCTTTAGACATTTCTTCGTCTGCAATTCTCTTAAATCTTCACTTAATTCAATTTGTTGAATTAAGATTATCATCTTGTTCAGAGCATCATTCATTTCTTTTACAGTCAGCGTGCCCTTTTTTTCTTTTTTCCGGCCAAATCTTAATACCCATGCTATAAACTCGCTGTGCTTGCGTTAATGCCGAAAATCGCTGTGATCCATTCAAATATGGTTGAGGAACGGTTACCCTCTAAACGTAATCTCTCGGAAAAATCCAAAAACAGGCTTCTTCTACTTTTTTGTCTTCTTTCGAATGGCATTAGTTTCGTCAAAATTCGATGAATAGTTTTTGACTTATAGCAATTTTCTTATGTTCAACCCTTATAACTTTTACCCTAATTAACATTTTGATATGCAAACAATTCGCTTCTACGTTATTTTTCATCCTGAGAATAATGCCGTTTGCCCCGTTTAGATATTTTAACAGGAAGTATGCGAAACTAAAAAGTACCTCGTTTGAGCCTAAACTTTGAGTGGCGATTTCACCCCCTAAATATGTTTTTACGCCGATAAAAAAAAACATGCATCTCTTAGAATTCGATGGAGAATTACATATCCAAATTTTATCAAAATCGGAGTGGGACACCTGGGAATGTTTCCTTGTGAGATGGATTGATTCCTCTCGAAATAATATCAGCAGGATTTTCTTCGGATTTTACATGAGCCCTATTAACATTCGGCAATAATTCTTGAATTTCCGCTATTCTATTTGCTACGAATGTTTCCCATTTGCATGGCTCTGCCTTAATCCATGCTAATGTAATCATTGAATCAGTCCATGCGAATGACGATAAATTCCCAATTCCTAACGCCATTTGGACTCTTTTCATTAATTTTGCCAACAATAATGCTGCACACAATTCTAATCTTGGTAATGTCTTCTTTGATTTGATAGGTGCAAATTTTGATTTTGCAACAAGTAATTCAGTATGTTCTTCTCCTGAATTCTTTACTTTCATATGCAGGTCGATCCAAGAATCTATCGAGAGTTGCTGTAACTTTTTTATTTATTGATAGAATTGAACAATTTTAACAAGAACTTGAAGGGGAACACTTAGGCTACCTTTTGGAGGTAAGAGCACCCTCCTACGATATTTGGAAGTTGGGAAAATTGATGTCAACTTTCGAAAATTAAGTAATATTCGATGAAAATGTGTTACCCTTAAAAATTCAAAATCAACTAAATACGAAAATAGTATTTACTTTTTGAAAAATCAATTAACCTTTGCTAGAAAAAATCCAAAATTTTCTGAATTATTCGAAGGGGTGATTGAGCTGCTCTAAAAATCTAGGCCTCGGAATCCCTCGCCCTACCAGCAATAAATTGAAAACGACAACATTTGAAGGATCACACCATTTGGGCAGTTCGACACACTGAACATCTGGTTTTGTGTTATTCTTCTTCTGCCTGTGTCGTCTCGTTTTATTTTATTTTCTCGAAGCATAAAACATTAATTAGGAAATTTGCAAAATAAATTTTTCTTTATATTTCATGAGCACGTATGAATTCCAGATATTTTATTTAACATAACTGATTATGCACACATTGTAATAATTAACAATAAAACATTAAATAATTAATCAATAAGAAGAAAAACGAAAATTGACAATAATATTAATAATAATAATAATGGAATCGATAACAGAATTAGCGGTTATTTTGTAATTAAAAGATACTGGTTCTTTTTGCTAAAAGAAGTTTTCAAAGCAATAGTGAGGTTCAAAGACGCCCATACATTGCAGCAATTTATTTATACCACTGGTATAAAGTAATGAATTCAGTTGTAATTTGACATCTGTAATTCTAGTTCGGAATTTATTTTGCAAATTTCCTAAATACTGTTTTATGCTTCGAAAAAATAAAATAAAAAGAGACGGCACAGGCAGAAAAAGAATAACACAAAACCAGATGTTCAGTGTGTCGAACTGCCCAAATGGTGTGATCCTTCAAATGTTGTCGTTTTAAATTTATTGCTGGTAGGGCAAGGGATTCCCTGGCCTAGATTTTTAGAGCAGTTCAATCACCCCTTCGAATAATTCACAAAATTTTGGATTTTTTCCAGCAAAGGGTAATTGATTTTTCAAAAAGTAAATACTATTTTCGTATTTAGTTGATTTTGAATTTTTAAGGGTAAGACATTTTCATCAAATATTACTTAATTTTCGAAAGTTGACATCACTTTTCCTAATTTCCAAATATCGTAGGAGAGTGCTTTTACCTCCAACAGGTAGCCTAAGTGTTCCCCTTTAAGTTCTTGTTAAAATTATTCAATTCTATCAATAAATAAAAAAGTTACAGCTACTCTCCATAGATTCTTGGATCGACCTGTATATTACTGCACCGTATGCCCTTTCCGATGCATCACAGAATCCATGCAATTCTATTTTCGCACATTTGTCGATGCTAACTTTAATCCATCTGGGGATTGTAATCTCCTCCACTGATGATAATTCTTTCTTAAAGTTAGCCCATTTTTTCTCAATGTCATCCGGAATTTGTTGATCCCAATCTGAGTGATGCTCCCATAATTCTTGTATAATCAATTTTGCTTTGATGATTACAGGTGCTAACCAACCTAATGCATCATAAATACGTGCTACGTCAGACAATTTTGTTCGTTTAGAACATTTACCATTGTTTGATAGCGTAACCTTGAAGTTGAACGTGTCCTCATTTGGGTTCCAATTTATTCCAAGTGTGCGTTTAACCGATTCTGTTTCTTCCGAAATTTCCAACACTGTTAGATCTCTTAATTCTTCGGGCAATGCATAAATCAACTTCGGTGCGTTACTGGACTATTTTCTTAATGTGAAGTCACCACTTTTTAGCATTTCTATAATTTCCTTTTGTAGTACCAGACTTTCCTCTAGAGAACTTGCTCTGGACATTAAATCATCCACGTAGAAATCTTGCTGGACTACCTTTGACGCCTTAGGGAAGTAGTAAGCTTCATCTTTGGATAATTGTTGTAATGTTTTTACTGCTAAATATGGTGCAGATGTGGTTCCTTATGTAGCTGTCGACAAACAATATTCTTCTATTGGTTTATTTCAGTTGTATCTGCATAAAATTCGTTGGTACTTTTGATCTTCAGGATGAACCTTTATTTGTCTATACATTTTCTCTACATTTGCTGTGAATCCAACACGATGTTTTCTCCATCTGACTAAATGTCAAATAGTTCTTGTTGCAACCGCGGACCTGCATGTTGACATTCATTTAGACTGATTCCATTCGATGTTTTACATGATGCATCGAATACTACTTTTAATTCCGTAGTTGTATCAGATTCCTTTATAACAGCATGATGTGGAATATAATATCTCCCACTTTCTTCACCTGTATTAACTTTTCTCATATGACACAAATCTCCATATCCTTCATGTATTGTGCATATTTTTCTTCAAATATTTCTTCTTTCACAAATTTTTTTTCCTATTCGCTTTAATCTCGGAAGTGCTCTTGACCCTCAAGATCACTAGGATCCTTCTTAAATGGTATCCTAACTGTATATGTATGTCCCATCGTCGTTTCTAACTTTCGTTTCTTCAAATTGTTTTTCACACAACTTATCTTCATTTGATAGATGTTTCGTTTCCGGTACTTCTTCAATTTCCCAAAACTTATTTATCTGTTTTTTATCTGTTTCTGTAACCACTGTAACCAGCTTTCTTGATTTTACATCCTTCTTTTCAACCGTCCCTGAAATGAACCTTCCTAATTCAGTGTTCTGAGCTAGTAAACAATTCTTCGATATCCATAATCCTTCCAGAATAATTTTGCTAAATTCTTCTGCTCCAATTATTATGTCTACCGGTCCTACTTTGTTGTATGTCGAATCAGCTACTAACTTATTGTCCCAGTTTTCAATTTCATTACAATGTAAATTGTTGTTAGGAAATGGTTTTGTTAACTTGTTCAATATCAGTGCTTCTGTCAGCAGAATAAATTTGCTTGGAAATCGCGGTTGTATTTCAAGGATTAATTTATGTTTGATCGATGTCACCTCTTCCTCCCCCAGACCTGACACTGTTGCATTCACCTTTTCTCTCGGTAAACCTAATGATTGTGCTGTATCTTCTGAGATGAGTGTAACTTGGGAACCGGGATCAATAAAAACTCGTAGATATATCTGTGACCCAGATGCTGTTTTTGCTTTAAATTATGCTGTTGCCAATTATACATCACGTTCATTTCTACTAAGATGGCTGGATATCCTTGTTTGATGTCGGTTGTTGTTCGATTTTTTCTTGTTTTTATCATCTTCTTTTTCCATTTCTTAAGTACTCTTGTTTCTCTGGATTGTGTAGAAGTGTGTGATAAAATTTGTGGCACACACCTCATTTTGTTTTCGCATAACAGCTTTTGTTTTTGTTGTGTTTCATACATTTCGTCCATAAATTTCTTTCATTGACAATACGAAATCTATCACTTACCGAGAGTTTAGTAATTCACCACAGGCTCTAATGGAATGTGCTTGTTTGCAGTAAATACAACTGATTTCTGCTTTTCCTCTTTTATAATTTTTCATTGATTCCAAGGATCGAAATCTGTGTTTTAGAAACTCAAATGTTTTTCCAAATCTGGCATTTCTTGCGGATTTTTTTTCATCTGTTCACACACTCGATTTGTTTCTGCATCCCATTTTTTTCATCCTTATTTGACAGAACAATGTCCTTCCCTATTTTCCATTGTTTTTGTAATTGAGTTGCAGATTCCTTCCCTATATTAGGAAAATCATAAATTCTATCAGTCCATTTTAAAAATATGAATCGCGTAGCGTTCTTTTAAAACTTGTATCATGATTCGCTTCAGGTATCAATAAATGTTGTATTAATTTACTTGCGTCATTTCGTAGATACGCTTTTAAATCATGCATTTTTTCTCCTTTGGATAATGCTTTATTTTCGTGGATTGACCTAACAAATATAACATGGAATGCCACCTATCTTCATAATTTCCACTGAAAATGAATATTGTCATCTGTGAAATGGGCAGCTTTAGTTCTGAATTGTGTAAACCATCTTTTCTCTGTGATTTTTCTTTGATTTTTCCAGGTGTTTCTCTTGTTACTGTTTCTAACGGCATATATTCTTCCAAAATATCATCCTGTTTTTCTGTTGGCGACTGAAGTAGCACCCCTTCTGTTGTCTTCCACATTCGGGAAATTTCTTCATAGAGACCTTTATAAAATTCAGCAGTTCGCTTTTCTTCCAACAGCTGATTTGCTTTAATTATCTTTGCCTCTAACATCTTCAAGCTCATCTTGATCGTTACTGCATTTGTTGACATTTGCATTTCTTTTGTCACCGTCCTATCGTGTTTCATCGACGTCTGTGAACTTTGTATAGATGAATTTGCCTCCACATCTTGTGCCAGTGTATTTAAGTAGCCCACAGCTTCTGAGTAAATTTTTTCGATTTGGGAATAAAACTTCTTTGTGAAAAAATTATGTTGTAAACCATCTAATGCAACCATTTCCTCATGATTGCTTACAAACTCAATCCAATATTGGTTGAGGGTCATCATTTTACTGACGATATAACTAGTTGTTTTGCTTGATGATCCATCTTTTTACAATTTATAAGAAATTTGTTTATTTGCTCATCCAGTTACTGTTGCTCTGTCGCTAAGCTGTTTATACTTTCTGCTTTTGTCTTCATCTTAATTTCTGCTATCTGAATTTTTCACTACCAAATTGCTCACTTAAAACACTGTTCACCTAAACTTTTATATACTTTTATACTTTGAAATTATTATTTTAATTTCACTTTTATCTCACTAGTAATCGTGATGATAAATTATTTATTTATTTCATTTATTGATTAATAACTTATTAACTTACTTGTTAATTTATTTGCGCGCTGTATTTTCTTCACCTAGGATTCTTTCCGTACGGTGATTACACTTCTCTCGAAGGACCAGTGTTAAGATGACGGGGAAATTTCACCTTAAATAAGACGAGCATAATTCTGTTCCGAACTATACTAATTTATTGAAAATACAACAATACTATTTATACATTAACAATGGCACTAATAATAGTGCCAATATAACAATTTAACAATATTAGTGTAGGTCGGTGCAACTCTACACATTTTATACAAACAATAATATGCTGATACTTGTTGTACATACAAAATTTAGATCATAAACATGTGTTAGCAATTCCGCAATTAATAAAATTAATAACAATTAATTTCAAAATAAGCAAAAAAATCCTGTTTAATTTAAGATTAAACAGGGGAGAGTGGTGAGGGCTAAAAAGTGCTGCAAATCTTTGACCACCCAAGGTGGGGGGCAGAATAACGGTCGATATGAAGTGGGGTTAGCTGGCAGTTGCGGAGTACGCGCATGCTCTCAAATGTACGGTGTAAAACAAAGAAGAGGATATTGCGCATGCTCTGCAGTAAATTTGAACACATGCATATGCAATTCTATGTGATAAAAAAAAATCAAAAATCAATTCCATGTGTTATAATTATTATCATATCTCAATCATTTGAAGTATAGCATTTTCGAAGCTCACGCTCGACAAGGAAAACGTCCGAAAGTTCGACTTTTTGCAGCTTCACTTCATAGAATCCGTCTTTAATAGTTTCGCCCTTTTCATCTTCTAAAAGATCGTAGACGCATTAAATAGCTTGTCTATCAAAACCTGAATTTTCAAGGAGCGGGTGCTTTTTTTGGAAATTTCTACTGATTCGATCAAACAATTTGTAGAATATGTGTTTGATTGATAACTAAAACGTTGCCAATTTGCTAAACACAAATATTCAAAAGAATGCAGGCTTTACCCTGATCATGGATATTTCATCTCATTTATAATGCTTTAAATTGAGAATTCGCGAAACAGGAGGTAGAACAGTCAACTAGAGTTTCCGGTACTTTATTAGTCTAGGAAATGCTAGTAATAGCTAACTACGTGATCCTGCAGAAAACCATTGATACTCACAGGCGACATCGGGAGTTGAAAACTGATGCTGACTCCCGAATAACGAAAACGACCAAATTAAACCTAGATTACATTCTGAAAGCAAGATTGATCGCATTTTATAATAGGTTACCGCACATGACCTAAGGGCATGAATGATGATATAGGAAAGTTCGGACTAATATAGGCATTATGGCATCTCTCATTTCTTTGACGAATGAATCGGAAAATATGTAACGGGTCTGTGCGGACGATAAAACAGAAGAAACAGCCAACGTTGAACTCGGCGATAATGTTGCTGCTAACAAATGTCATTTAGAAACGGAAATCAATATGGTGCTTGTTTATTTTATTCAAGAATTTATTTAAATTTACATTATTTTGCTTAAACATAAGCACAATTTCAATCTATCTCTCACATGTGTGAGGAAAAAAAAATGCCAATGAAAGTGTGACTTTGTTTCGTCAAATTCACAATGAAATAAATTTTTGTATTTACTTATATTATTCTATCCAACACTTTATTGATGTCTTTTTGGTTTTTCTTGATTGTTTTAATTCTGTTGGTTATCTTTTCTCTCTTACTTTCAAGAGTTGGAGCTCTCTTTCTAACTTCTTATTCTCTGCCTCTTCTCTGATTGCTTTGTTTCTCAAATCCAACCTAAATTTTGATACCATTCTCATTATACTGTTAACTTCTGAGCAGCCATCAACAGATCCAAAATCATCCGGGTCACTGTCTCCAACAACACTTCTACTCGTACTTCCACTATTAACATGGTCACAACCGCGCTTTTTTGTCTCAATGTGGTTTTTTAAGTTTTTCACTTTTCCCAAACCATATAACTTTTTTATGCGACTCTGTTGATTTGATTGAAGTGATGGCAATGATGATGACTCAACTGCAGGGGAACTATATCCCATTCTGCTGTTGCTACACCCAACCAATGAAGCGTTTCTTGTAGTTCCCTGCGATTCAACCGCAGATTGAGGAGCAGAAAGTTCAATATTGCTGTCAGAGAGCTGTAGATCGCCCTATAAAGCCATGTTCACATGAGAAAAATTTGACGCGCGTTTTTGAATCGCGCGTTTAGAAATTCCATATATTTATATACGATCGTTCACATGAACGCGCGTTGACGACCGTCGACGCTTGTCAACGCGACGTTTTGAAAAAAAAATCTCTACAAGCTCGTTGACGCGCGTTTTTAAATGTATTTGATATTCATATGCTGTTCAGATGAGCGTTCACATGACCTAAATTTGACGCGCGTTTTTGAGGCGCGCGCTTAGAGACTCCACACTATTCAGATGTAGTAAGACGTGTTTTCAAAATGACAATCGAAATTGAAGTTCAGCTACTCATACAAGAGAGAATAAGTCCAGCTATCCTTAATATAATGAAAGCTACAAAAATGAAACGGGCGATAACGCCCGTTTTTTGGGCGTCTGTCAAACGTTTGACATCCGCCAAAAGAACGTACGTTAACGCCCGTCATATGAACATCTTCAAACCGGCGTTACATGTGAGCAAACATGGGAACAAATCAACCCGAAACATAAAGGGGCAGATGCAGTATTTGCTGAAATGTATGCAATTAATGAAACATAGTAACTAATAAAGTCATCTAGATTGAGGGACAATGAGGCGATGTTTACATGTAACGCCCGTCGACGCGCGTGCACGCGCACGAACGCGCATTCAAAGTTTGAAGATGTTCAGATGACGAGCGTTAACGCACGCTTTTTGGCGTTTGTCAAAAGTTTTATTTTTCTAGCTTTTACTGTATTAGGATAGCTGGACTTTTTCTTTCTTGTATGAGTAGCTGAACTTCTATTTCGATTGTCATTTTGAAAACACGTCCTAGTAGTATGAATATGTAGGTTCTGGACCTGGAAGTCGGAGCCAATTTTCAAAATCTCTCGCCAATTGACATAGGGAAGAGATGTCACGGCGCGGGAGATTTGAAATTTCAAATCGACCAACTTAAAATTTAGAAAACTAAATTCCTCCTGACTTTCTGCAAACCTAAAATCTATGCAACTAAATTCCCCCAGATTAGTGCCAACCTAAAATTCTAGTAACTAATGTCAATTTGTAGCACTGTAAACAGCCGAAACGGAAGCAAATTTGAAAAAAGTGGTTTTTATTGTTGACAACAAACAAAATTTACGTTGTCAAATTAGCCCAGCCTAGCCTGGCCTGACTTTTAAGAAGATCAGTAGCATGTGATTTTCAAGCAAATTTGAAAAATGTATTAATAATAATAAGACATAATAATTGAAAAATTCACCAATCATTAATCGGTGTTGTCGTCGTCGTCGTCGTCCTCTGGTACTGCACCTTGCCACTTTAGACGTTTGTACGCTTCCTTTATTTACAAGTTTTTGATAAAGGCACCAATGACACTGTTCACCCCTTTCATCACTTTCACCCTTACAGGAAGGACACACAAAATCTACTTTAATTGGAATAATTGGATAAACAACAACTTTGACATTAAATAATATAATTGAAGTGATACGTATGAATAATTAATCGATGATGAATACCTGCATTGTTCATTTATTAATATTAAAAAATTTCCTTTGTATAAGAAATATTCTTGATAAGAATGTTGAATTGCGATTACAGATCAACCAAATTTAAAGCAAATCAATAATGGTTGATGGAAATTTGGTGTGTTTCTGCTATAATTCCTCTTTTCGATGACTTTCATACAGACACACAGTACAGATTTCTCTATTAATATTAAAAAATTTCCCTTGTATAAGAAATCTTCTTGATAAGAATGCTGAATTGCAATCACAAAATTTACAATATCAACCTTATTTAAATCAAATCAATAATTATTGGTGGAAATTTGGTGTGTTTCTGCTGTAATACCTCTTTTCGATGACTTTCATACAGACACAAAGTACAGATTTCTCCTCTAATGTCTGATTCACCCTTACATTTAGGGCATACGTATGTTACTTTCACTGGCATTTCCTCAAATGCTGACTTTCGTTGTTTTTAAAATTTGTGTAGCAAAACTGCGCATGCGTTTCTTACAAGGTCCGATTTTCGTATACGAATACGAACACGCATTCGAATTCGAATATCTGCTTCAACAATTGAACAGGTGAGTAATATTTTTTTCTTTCTTATATCGTTATAATAAAGTATAAATTATTAGAATGTGGATGGCATACTCTCAAGAACATTATCCAAAAATTGTTGATGTTCGTTCATCAATTGATTATTTAAGACACATGTTTAGTGATTTACTCTTCGAGGATCAACATGAAGGTGTGTATGGTAGAAATTGGTTTTCGTCAGATTACTTGAATCAAATATATAAGAAATCTGTCAGTTATATTTAGATGGAAAAAGAAATTTGAATAATACAATTTTTGATTTGATTGAAAAGTGAGATGCAAAAGTATGTCTTCGCGATGTGATGCACGAACTCCCTTATGGAATAGTAGAGAAGTACGAAATTGATAAATCTATTTACGACAGCGACGATAATGATGGAGAAGAAAACAAGAAATAAAATATATAATTTTTATTAAAAAGTTATTTATATTTTTGATTAAAGAAATATATTTCTAATAACAAATTCCATTGTTTTAATCTATTATTTAGAATATTATATTAAATATAGTAAAGATTCATATTTTTTATTCCTTTCCGGACAAAATAATTTCAAATTATGTTCTTTACAATTCCTGTCAATTGATAATATTCGAATAATTTATCATGAATAATAATACAATATGCTCTGGTTTTATAAGGAAAATTCACATTACTTTCAAATTCTAATTTTACGTCAACTGTTGGTGATTGCATGGGTTCGTTTCGTTTTGAACAATCAATGACGAAGATCTATCGAAGTGCAAAGTTTGTATAGGTCGTCGTTGGTGTTGACGAGTGATTGTTATGAAAATCACGATGAAAATCGATAAAAGCTTGATAAGCTTCAGTACATTGATTTTTTTTCAAAATCAAAATTTCGATTTTCATATGGATAGCACTGTGAATTCAACCATAGACGAAGATTCGTTAATTTAACATGATCGAATTTGCTGATTTCCTTCTTCGGATTGTCTTTGCGATCCGCTTTGAAGGCAACAATTACATATCTTGGTCGTTCTAGATTGGTAGTTGTCTTAACGCTCCATATATCCTTAGATTGTCTTAGTGAGGGTAATTCAAGAAGGTCCCAATTTCTAAATCCAATCTGTATAGGCCTATTCTTATTCATTTGATTTAGAAGATATAAATCTTGAATTTTAATTGTTGCTGCTTTGTTCCATTAGCAAAATAACAGTAGTCATCAGACCGACTGCGTACTAATCGAATTTTGTGTTTTCCATTGACAATTGTCTTGTGATCATGAAAGCAGGCAAATAAAATTGATAATGGAATACGTAGACTAACATACTCGTTATCAGCTTCTGGAGATACTATTGTACCACTATCGGGACACCAACCAGCTGTTTCTAAAGATCAACTTTCATCATGATTGTAACACAATAAGCCTTTAATGGTTGTTGTTGTTCCAACGTCTCGTACTTTTTCAATTTCTTTACCATTCAATTCGTATGCAATTGAGTCGAATAGATATGCACCAAAATTATTAGATAATTTACAATCACATGAAATTGTCGGATGACACGTATGATATCCTTCTTTTTCAATACTATCGTCGAATCTTACTTTTTGGTATATTTGTAGTTTTTCGGACATTGTAACCAAGATCTTTTAATTTTTGAATGCTTGCTTTTGTCAATGATGTTGTTATTGTTGATACGGATGATAACGACGTCTGCCTAATCCGAAATAATTGAATCTGAGGTATTTTATAGTAAGCACCTCTATCTCCACCACTATGGAAAACTCGGCCCATTGCTTTTCAATTCTAATCTGATAAGAAGTTCTTCTCCTTGGAAATTAACCAAATAACAGTTTTGATCTAACACTCTGAAGGTTAAATTGTCAACGAAATGTTTATTCAAAATTGGCAAATATATATGATTTCTTTGCTCAATATTTATAGCATAACCTGGATTTACAGCTGGCGCAAATTCATAAATTGTGTGTGATGGTCGATTATTATAGTATGATCGTGTTGTTACATTACATTCAATACGAATTGATAAAACTTCAATTATCTGCTCAGGTTGATCAGATGAATGAAGTTGATTAGGTGGTAGAAATTGTTTTGAAAATCCTAATAACGTTCCGATACCATCGCCTTAATGAAGTCAATTTCATATTTACTCTTCAATTCACACTTCACAGTGAAAGAAATTCTGCTTCATTAATATCATTAGGTGGACTAAGTTGTTCTTGTAGGTAGTCTTTAATGTGTGTTATCTCTTATGCTCCAGTTGGAATGGTTATTTCTTTTTCTATACCATTATCTTTATAGTAGAACTTATTCTGTTCCTCTTCAATGTTTGGTATTGTATTGTATGTTTGAAAACCAATAAGAGCCAATGAATAACTACAATTTGGATTCAAATTGATTGGAGGATAAAAGTCTGCAGATAGCACACTGCTACGACCTTTTAGTGTGAATGTTAAAGACATGACTGAGCAATAAATGTTCAAACACCTTTATTATATAAGAATTTTAGACGTAAATGTCCACAATTATATGTATTATAATTTTGTAGATTATTAAAATTATATTAAATATGTTGACATTTCCAATACTTGATTAGTTCTTTTGGAGGCTTTAGATTTCCATAACTATCAAAATAAAGCACTTTATAATTTTGTTCATAATATGCTACCCAGTGTGAACCACTACCTTCTCGAGAATCTAAATTAACAATACCTGATTCGTATTTTCTAATTTTTTGAGGTAAATCATCTCTCATGAAAACACCTCGAAAATTAGGAATTTTGAGCCTCTTAGCATATGTTCGTAGTTGATAATCAGTTAGGGGATGAGAAGGTGGTTTCTGTCGTAGTTTTTTGTCAAATACAATCCCAACCCTGTTTTATGTTTTTTCAAGTACAATCCATTACCTTTTCTACCTAAAGCAATGGCTTCTATTGTGCGATTATGACGTTCGGCCTCTTCAAATTTTTTCCTTGCTCTCAGCTTGTGTTACAGCTGCTGCACCTCCTTTTAATGCTCCTAATGCTAACAAACCACCGAATAATAGGGGTAACCATCCACCTGATTTTTTTGGTATGGGTATAATTCGAGGTAAACGAATACGATTACGACCACCAGCTTTCTTAACAGCTACACGAGCCGCTTTAACTATCGTTCCAATACTTTCAGATCCATTGGTGGTCCTCTTCAGTAGGTCGATAATACCCTTTTTGAATGCACATTTCTTCAATTGTTTTTGTCGTCGTCGTCGTCTATGTCCCATTCCCAATTTTTGTTTAGCTTTCATTATATTCGTTACCAAATAGGCGGCTGCTTTTTCTCCTAGTGAAGCGTCACGTGACTTAACTCTTTCCCAAGCTCTGTTCTCCAGAATTTTATCGGCTCTATGTCGATCTTCAAGATTTTTATTCTACGTATACGCAATATCGTGTTGTTTACATGCACGATCTAATTCGTTAATTCCCGGATCGCCTCGCTTCAATCGTTTAGCTAGTTTGATACCAGGTCCACAGTACTGATATCCGGGGATATGTAATTCAATTGGTAATTTGTTAATTAAGGAATTAACAAGTCCGTCACCTTTGAACGTCAACATTAAACTGACAAAATGACGTCTGCGTTCTTACATAAATACCCGCAGACTAACAGACATGTCTTCAGTAGTTATGATGAACGTTGGCAGACATAAACTATCTCTTAAAATAAAAAATCATGACGTGTCAATTGCGAAAAATCATCATCGACACAGTACACTACTTCCCGATACGAAGAGAACAATAATTTGTGAACCTAGTGGATGTGGTAAAACAAATGTGATAATTAGTCTTCTACTGGAACCGAATGGGTTACGTTTCGAAAATTTCTTCATATTTTCAAAATCACTCTTTCAACCAAAATATGAGTTCCTTAGGAGTGACCTTTCTAAAGTCAAAGAAGTTGGATACTATCCATTTACAAATAATGATGAAATCATACCCACACGTGATGCAAGAAGTAATTCTGTATTCATCTTTGACAAGATTTCAGCACCTGGTGAACAGGAGAGAATCCGAGAATCCTTCAGTATGGGTCGACATAAGAGTATTGATTGTTTCTACTTGTGTCAAACATATACACGCATTCCAAAACAATTAATACGTGACAATGCAAAAGTAGTTGTGATTTTTATACAAGATGAACATAATTTGAAGATGATTTATAGTGAGAATGTAGGAAGTGATATGAGTTTCGATGTATTGAAACGTATCTGTAATGAATGTTGGAAATATCCGTATGGATTTTTAGTAATATTAAAAGATGAAAACGGAATGGACGCTATAGAAAACAATTTGATCGCTTCATCAAACTATAAATAGACAGATAAATCTACATCATCACACATTCATTGTTCAACTGTGAAAATGTTAAGTCAACAACAGAAACAAATTAAAAAGAAATTAATAGAAGCCGCTGATAATGTTAGAAAAAAATTTAAAAAAAATTGAAGAATGAACAAATAGATCAGACGGAGACAATCGATAGACTTTAGGAACCGATTAAAAAGCCATTAGATGAACTGGTGTTGGAAAAGAAGAAGAAGAAAAAGAAAACTATTAAAAGAGAACAAATAACCGAAGATGAAGAACAACAACCACTACCTCCACCAAAAATTAAAGTTGAGGAAAAAGAAGAAGAAAGTCTACCGCGATTTCCGTATGTGTCGAGAAGAGACTCGATTGCAAGTAAATTCGCCGACGACGACGGCAAAGATGAAGACGATGACGACGATGCCGATGTGGAAGAATTATTTATGGATCAATCAAAAGTATCTGACAAGGCTTATGCTGATTACATCAATCTATATCCTGCAATTGCACAACCCCATATTGAAAAATTGATTCAAAAATATCAAACAATCACTTCAAAAATTAATTATGATGAGGCGACGGAGAAGCTAACTCTGAGCAATACAGTTTTGTATATTGAGCCTAATGGTGATATGAAAGTATTGAATGAAGTTTTCAAGGGAACAGAAGGACTGTATGATTTGTTGTTTTTGAAAAATGTCTCCCATAGTAAGTTTTCAATTAAGGATCAAGACGCTTATTAGAGAATTACCAGTCTTACAAATGCCTTTCGACAGAACTATGATCCACAGAAGAAAATACAAGGAGATACATCATATAAATTTCAAAAGGTTATTAAACCATTATTAAGATCACAGAGTTCCCCTTCTCCTTCGGGGCGGGGTGTTCAATATTTACGATACAATAGAAAACCAGTTGAATATATTTATTGGGATGATCCGAATGAGTTAGTTGCTCATTTGGCTTTGTTGTGTGCATCAACTGGTGCGGGAAATAATTCTCATCAAAACGAGATTATTGCTATTGAAAAAGAACTACCTGAAGCAGGAGTGATTTATTAGCATAATGACCTCATCATCGTCATCGTCATCGCTATCGTTGTATGTAGATGTACAAGGTTTCCGAATACCAAACAACAATAAATTCCTACCAAAAGAGCTAGCAACTTATGATGGATATAAGATAAGTCATTTCATCTTCAAGTCTCCCTATTGTTTTAAAGCATTACCACAGGAATATAAGAAACAAGTATACTGGTTGACGAAAAATCATCATGGATTGAAATGGGAGGACGGTTTTATAGATCCTAAGGAATTTAATGGAATTATTAATAGAGTAACATCAGGATACAGTGATATTTATGTTAAGGGCTGGGAAAAGAAGAAATTCATTGAGAACTTTATCTATAATACATCAATAGTTCATGAATTACCAGACCTGCCACGT
Organism: Mylabris phalerata; assembly: GCA_020740385.1. Classification (NCBI taxonomy): domain Eukaryota; kingdom Metazoa; phylum Arthropoda; class Insecta; order Coleoptera; family Meloidae; genus Mylabris; species Mylabris phalerata. The sequence goes on along the minus strand of JAJEOX010000152.1, from coordinate 35,948 downwards.
TTATATAAATCTAAATCCACTTGTTTATTTCACTCAATATTGAATTGTATGTGTGCCTTAACCAATGTTATAATATTATATGAAAATTTTCATGATAGTGATCAATAAAAGAATGATGTAGAAATATGCTGTTTTTCCTTAAACCTTATTTAGTATCTTTATGAGCATTGACAAATTCGGACGTGCTTGGAAGAGAAAATTCAGTGAAAATGATAATAAAGCGAGTGGAAGTCGTGTTTGGCACAATCTATATAGTTATACGGCAATCTTGACTTAAAGAATCATCGAATCTGTAATCTACATGTCGGTGAAGATGTAAAGGACTCAAACACTAAAGGGTACGTTGATGAATTAAGAAAAGAGATAGTAAATCAAATTAAAAAAAATGATAGAATAATTGAGGAAATGATTAAAAATTTAGAACGATTAATAGAGGAGAACGAAACTCAAACACATAAACACATTCAAACAGATTCAAATGGAAAACTTCAACATAATGTAAATGAAAATAGTCGAAAAATTGAAGGACTTTATCAATCAGATATACAAACTAATAAAGATTACATAAACAAGCTTGATGATAGTTTTACAAAACGAGATAAATCAATTAACGATAAATTCACCACATTTGATAAGAAATTGAATGAGCTGAATAATACAATAAAGAGTACAAGGAATCAATTGGAAAACATTGAAAGGTTGATTAAGACATATAACCAGAAATTTATTGATATAAATAAGATAATACAACTGCAGAAAAATTAAAAACAATTCAATAGATAGATTAGGAAGATTTATTAATGGAAACAATTGTGAAAGTTGAACAGTTCTCATCAGAAGGTTATCGTGGCAATACCTCTTCATCGATATCATTTTTTAAGTTCATTATACACAGCTAGTGAAGTGAATAATATATCGAGAAGAAATTATGTCATTAAAAGAACATGTAGTTAATGAAATTTATAAACCGGCTCGAAAGAATTTCCTTCGACGTCGTACAATTATAGAAGGTCTAGATGAACTTTGGCAAATGGATTTAGCCGATCTTAATAAACATTTAAAAGGAGACAATGGATACAAGTATATATTGGTGGTAATTGATAGTTTTTCAAAATATCTCTGGACTCAACCATTAAAATCTAAATCAGGCAACGATGTAACGTAAAGGAGTTTTTTAATAATCAATTTAGTGCTTTAATGAAGAAGTATGGAATTTGTCATTATCATACATATAGTGTAAAAAAGCCTCTATTGCTGAACGTGTAATTAGAACTTTAAAAAGTAAATTATATAAATTATTTACAATGAATGCGTCATATAATTGGATAAAATCTTTCGATGACGTCAGTAAGGATTACAGTAATACACTACACAGAACGATAAAGATGAAATCTAATGAAGTAAATAAGGATAACGAGCAAGAAATTCTAGAGGCATCCTATAATAATTTGAAAAAATTCACTGCTGGAAAATTCAATAAAGAATTATTTAAAATTATAAAAGTGAATAATAGCAATCCTGTGACGTATTTACTGGGAGATTTACGTTGTCAATCAACCAGTGGATGTTTTTATGAAGAAGAATTACAAAAGACCCGCTATCCTAGTATCTATTTAATTGAAAAGGTGCTGAGTCGTAAAGGTCGTAAATTATTTGTTAAATGGTTAGGATTTGATAGTGTATATAATAGCAGGATTAATATGAAAGACATTACATAAATATGATACATTCATTTATTTCTACATAAATGTAATTGTAAAAAGTTCGTCTAAAAATGGTTTTTTCTATTCAATTTTATTGAAAATTTCATTCACTCTTACTTGTACTTTTATTTAATCAAAATTGAAAAGAGGGGATAAATTTATGGTAGAGGGAATAATGGTATATAAAATCTAAATTTTTCAAAAGTAGTCAGTTTTTTGTGCAACGTTTAGAAGAAAGAACAGAAAGATTTTTGGAATTAAATTGTAATTGCAGTATGTATGGATTGAGATATTATATTAATGAAGCTAAACTGTTACTTTCGGATGATAAAGTTCAAATTCGAGATAAATTCTTTATAAGAAGGTTACTAGAAAAACTTTCACCAAAATGCAGGTATTTTATCAAAACGGTGAAGATTTAAGAAACTTAATCTTTTGTGGACAACATGAAGTTAATCGTGAAGACAATCAACATAATCTACCATTTAATTATAAATTAAATAAAGAAAAATTATTTTAAAGTATGTGTTTTTAATGTGTTTTTTATATTTACTGTTTTATTTGTAAAAACTGGATTTGAAACTGCAATAACAATATGGATAGGAAATGAAATTAAAGAAAGACAATTCTGAATAATAATCATATTTTTATTGACTTATATTTCAATAACTAAACTTAGTCAATTTTTAACTTTCATTATACAATAATTTAACACATTTTATTCCTTCTATTTTGGCATGTCAATTTTTTCCATCTCATAGATCGAATTCCCTCTTCCTTTTCTTCTTCTTCATCTTAAAGAAAACTTGTATTTCTTCTTTAATATATGTTTAATTATATTTTGTAATAACTAACCTTATTAGAAATTGAAAATTTACTTGATTTATTGATCTTCATCAATTCTTGCTCTTTTGTTTTTGATGACCTCTATTTTTGATTTTGTTGGTGCTTCAATGGCTTTTATGTCTTCATCTTCTTCAATATTAAATTTATATTTAGTAATAGGTTTTTCTAGCATGTCCAATTCTTCTTCGGATTCTAATTTCATTCTTATATATCTTACTGGTTAATTACCAAATTTTTTCTGAAGTGTTGTAGTTTTCGGAGAGTACGATAAGTAAATTGAGACTCTATCGTCTTATAAGATAATATCCTTTACCGTATCTGATATATTAAATTTTCATTTAGAAAAAATAAAAATATAGAAAATATTTCTACTTACTGAAAGATTTGTTTTATAATAACATGTAACAATTTGATTGGTAAATGAACTTAATTTTCTGTGAAAACCACAATTGTTGATGGTGTTGTTGACATTTTCTTTTTTGTGAATCGGTAAGACTTTAGAAAACAAATGAGTTTACTCTTCAGCAACGCTCTCTACAAGAAGAGATCTATCAAATGACTAAAAATTTAAATATTCACGGCTATATATACAGAAGTTTACACAAAGAAAACTACGTTTTCCAATAGCATTTCCACTGAATTGTAAAATATTAATAAACAAGGTCAATTATGAAAAGATCATCAGTTGTCACTAACTATAAGATGATAATTAAGACATTTATTTTTCCAAGAATTTTCAATTTAGAGAAAAAATTGTAACAGCGAATCCTTTGTGTAGAAAATTGAGTATTGTTTTCCAATAAAAATCCTAGACTGCAAAATATTAATAAACAAGGTCAAATATTAAGAAGATCCTTTGTACAAGGAATGACGTATTGTTTTCCGAAGAAAATTCTTCATTGCAAAAATATTAATAATCAAAATCAATCAATAAGAGTGCATATATTGTTTTTCTAGAAATTTTTTTTACGTTAAGAAAATATTCATCAACGAATTTTGCGTGGTATAAAAGCAGATTGTAATGCAGAGCTCAAATATTTTGTTGAAAGTGTTTCAAAGTGCCACACGCGTACAACAAAACTACTTGTTAAAAATGTCTAAAGCACAAGTATTATGTAATATTTGTTTCAACCCGTTCTTAAAAAAATACAACTTAGATTGCCACATAAAACGTGTCCATTCTTTACCAGGTAAATGTTCGTACGATCAGAATTTCGATAAATTACAAGTTTACAATAGTAAAGATTGTGCTGATCAATTTGTAAAATCATTAACGTGCGATATACATAGAATTTATATTGAAATTCTAATGAAACCAATATAGAATTTAAATGATGAACCACTAGAATCATATCTTGAAACGAACATCTGCCATATTTGTAATCAAACAATAGTCAATGATGATAGAGTGATGGATCACTGTCACTTTACTGGTAAATATAGAGGACCAGCACATCGACAATGCAATTTGCAATATCGCATACCTAAATTCTTTCCAATTTTTTTCATTACTTCTCTGGTTATGATTGTCATTTGTTTGTAAAATCGTTGGAAAAAATTGAAGTTGATATTAACTTAATACCGCTAAATAAAGAACTCTATGTCTGCTTATCAAAACGAATTTTTGTTGGTGAAACAGAGACAGTTGTTCTGCGGTTTCTAGACTCGTTCAGATTTATGTCATCTAGTCTAGAAAGCTTAACGCAGAATTTATCACCTAATGATTTCCAAACTGTTAAGAACGTTTTCAACGATGAAGAACAATTTAAATTACAGATAAGAATAGGTGTGCTACCATATGTGTACTTTAATTATTGGAAACGTTTAGAAGAAACATCATTACCAGCGCAAGAAAAATTTAACAGTATATTTACGATGAAATTATGCTCTGATGAAAATTACAAACATGCACAGAATGTATGGCAACAATTCAATTGTCAAAATTTATGGTACTACATGAAATGGTACTTGATAACGGATGTATTGCAGTTGACTGATATTTTTCAAAATTTCCGCAGTCTGTCAAAAAATATACAATTTGGATCCTTGTCATTATTACACAGCATTCGGATTATCATGGGACGCCATGTTAAAATATACTCAAATAAAAATTGATTTATTAACCGATATCAATATGCATACATTTATTAAAAGAGGTATACGTGGTGGCATAACACAATGTTCACATCGAGATTCTGTTGCAAACAATAAGTATATGGAAAACTATGACTCATCTAAACCAAGTACGTATTTAATGTATTTATATGCTAACAATCAATATGGCTGGGCCATGTCACAACCAAGACCCTATGGTGGGTTTCAATGGGTCGAAGACATTGAATCAATTGATATCATGAAAATCCCAACAAATTCCGATACTGATTACATCTTCGAAGTGGATCTAGAATATCCAAGAGGCCTACACGATCAGCACAATGATCTTCCATTTTGCCCGGAGAATAAGATTAGTTCAAATGCAAAATATTCAAAATAGATTACTGATCTAACAAATAAAAATAAATATATTGCATAATAGAAATTAACAACAGTGTGTCAAGCATGGTTTGAAAATCAATCGAATTCATCGAATACTACAATTTAAACAATCGTGCTGGTTGAAAAAGTATATTGATCTAAATACACATCATCGTACATTGGCCAAAAATACGTTTGAGAAAAATTTTTTTTAATTACTAAATAATGCAGTGTACGGTAGCACAATGGAGAATGTAGATAAAAGAAAAGACATCAAATTGGTTCCAGAGTGGGAGAGTTGTGGAGAGAGATTGGGTGCACGTGCACTGTTTGCCAAACCACATTTCCATTGTGTAGCCCATTTTACACCTAAAATGGTGGCAATTCAGTTGAATCGTGTCAAGACCTGTTACAATAAACCAATTTATATAGGTCTTAGAGTATTGGAATTATCAAAATGGTTGATGTCCGATTTTCATTATGAATACATGAAACCAAAATACAACGATAAATTACTATTAATCTATATAGATACGGATTCACTTATTTATACCATCAAAACTGATGATTTCTACAATGATATTAGGGATGACATAGATATTTATTTCGATACATCTGAGTATGCAAAAGAGAATCCATACAATTTACCATTGAAAAATTAAAAAATTGTTGAATTTATGAAAGATGAAAATAATGGTAAAATAATGAGAGAATTTATCTGTTTAAAATCGAAAATGTATTCTATTGACGTAATTGATGGTAAATTGATCAAAAAAGCTAAAGGTGTAAAGAAAACAGTTATTAACGGTTTCAATTTAGATGACTATCGAGACTGTCTGTATAAAAAGAAGATTTTTTATGGGAACATGTCCACATTTAGATCCGTCCTTCACAATATCTATACACAAAATTTGAACAAGATTGCTCGTAGTAATTTTGATGATAAAAGATATATTAGAGAAGATGGTCTATCAACATTTGCCTGGGGACATTACCACATAGAAGAATAATTCAATAATTATTACACTGTAAAAATTCAAATTTTAATAGATTAATCTTAATTAATTTGTATAATTATTTTTATTTCAATTACACGTTGTTGTTGCTGTTGTTGTTGTAGTTGTTGATGTTGTTGATGTTGTTGTTGCTGCTGCTGTGTTGTTGTTGTTGTAGTTGTTGCTGTTCTTGTTGTTGTTGTTGTTGTTATAGGCGGTGTTGCCGTTGTTGTTGCTTCTGTTGTTGTTGGTATTGTTGTTATTCTTGTACCCATAGTTGTACTCTCTTTTGCTTTTGTTGTCGTTGATGTTGTCGAGTTTGTTGTCGTTGCTGTTGTTATTGTTGTTGTCATTGTTGGTTTCGTTCCCGTAAACATTCCAGGATTCTTTGTTGCTGTTGTCGATCTAGTTGTTTACAATAATTTGAAATTAATGTAAATATGTATAAATTATAAATTAATCCTTACATTGTTCTTCTTTTTGGAAATGCTCGAATTGATTTTTTATTAAATAATTAAATTGATCCTCGGTGATCTCTTCACCTTCGAAAACTGTTTTATGATATTTAATTAAAAATTAATTATAAATTAAATGTATGTTGTAAATGAATATGTACTTACTCATAATTTCTCTTGAATTCATTTTTTAAAACCCAAACCCAAATTCACCAATTAAAATTGTTTGTTCTGTTAGGTACTTAACGATACACTGACTAATTGATTTACTTTAAGACTGGTTGATCTTATACATATATAATTGAGATTGCAATTCAGCATTCTTATCAAGGAAAGTTCTTCTAGAAAGGATCCATTGTAACAATTTCTTTTCTTAGAAAATTGTTAGAAAAATATGTACATCTATGATTTTCTTATTATTTGAAAAATGATGTATTCTTAATGGTTGACCTTGTTATATTTTTATATTAAAAATATATTATACTATTTACATTATTCCTTTGTTATCATATTTTACCGAAAATAAACGTTAGTGATTCATGATAATTGTAAAGATGTAAGTAAACCAAAAATTATTCAAATTATAAATTAATAGAGAGATCTGTACTTTGTCTCCGTATGAAAGTCATCGAAAAGAGATATTACAGCAGAAACACACCGAATTTCCACTAATAATTATTTATTTGCTTTAAATTTAATTGATACTTTAAATTTTTGTGATTGCAATTCAGCATTCTTATCAAGAAGAGTTCTTATACAAAGGAAATTTTTTTAATATTAATAAAGGAACAATGCAGGAATTCTTAAAACTATAAATTATATATCCATATATTGTCAATGTTGTTGTTCATCCAACTATGCCAGTTAAAGTTGACTTTGTGTGCCCTTCCTGTAAGGGTGAAAGAGATGAAAGGGGTGAACAGTGTCATAGGTGCCTTTATCAAAAACTTGTAAATAAGGAAGGGTACAAACATTTAAAGTGGCAAGGTGCAGCGCCAGACGACGACGACGACGACAACACCGATTAATAATTGGTGAATTTTTCAATTATTATGTCTTATTATTATTATTATTATAATAATTATTATTATTACTTTTTTCAAATTTGCTTGAAAATTACATGCTACTGATCTTCTTAAAAGTCAGGTCAGGCTAGGCTAGGCTAATTTGACAACGTAAATTTTGTTTGTTGTCAACAATAAAAACAACTTTTTTCAAATTTGCCGCCCTTTCCGCTGTTTTCAGGGCTACAAATTGACATAAGTTACTAGAATTTTAGGTTGGCATGAAATCTGGGGTAATTTAGTTGAATAGATTTTAGGTAAGCATGAAATCTGGGGGAATTTACTTGCATAGATTTTAGGTTGGCAGAAAGTCTGGGAAAATTTACTTTTCTAGATATTAAGTTGGTCGATTTGAAATTCAAATCTCCTGCATCGTAACGTCACTTCCCGATGTCAATTGACGGGAGATTTTGAAAATTGGCTCCGACTTCCTGATCCCTAACATACATATTTATACTACTCATGTCGATCTCAAGAACAACCGCTTTGGAAACTGAAATTCAGAAAATGTTTAATGAAAATATAATTGAAGAGTGTGACTCAGCGTTTGCTTCTCCGGTTGTCAAGATTCCTGAGAAGAATCGAGAATAAAGAGTCTGTGTTGATTTCAGTTGTCTGAATAGTATTACTGTACCAGACAGGTATCCACTACCTAGAATTGATGACATCTTGCACACAACGACAGTAAGTTTTTGGATGTCAACTCTTAATCTCAAGAGTGGGTTTTGGCAGGTACCTGTGCGTGAAAATGATCGCGATAAAACTGCATTTATAACTCCCTTCGGACTATACCGTTTCTTACGCATGCCTTTCGGGTTACGAAACTTTCCCGCAAGGTTCCAACGTTTGATAGATAAGTTTAGATCCGGTTTACCTGACGTTTTTCTTATGGCCTACATGGACGATATAATTTTGATATCAGAAGATTTTAGTACTCATCTTCGCGATTTACGGAAAACATTTGAACGGTTGAGACATTTCAAACTTAGAGCGAATCGTAATAAATGTGTATTAGTTCGAATCACCATGAAATTTTTAGGTCATGTCCTAACCCGTAATGGAATCTCTGTTGACCCAGACAAAGTGTCCGTTATTACGTGTATGTCAGCACCTACTAATGTAGCTGTTAACATTTTTGCAAACATGTAGCTGGTTCAGAAGATCCATCCCTTCGTTTGCCTAAATTGCCCGTCCTCTGTCAGATCTAACGAAGAAAAGAGCTGTTTGGAAGTGGGGGGACTCACAAGAAGAAGCATACAAAACACTGAAGCAGTTACTAACTACGGTACCAGTTCTAAGACAAGCTGATCCGTCATTGCCGTATATCCTAAAAACAGATGCAAGTTCATATGCAATTGGGACATATCTTCTCCAGGGGGAGGGCCCTGAAGAAAGGCCTGTAGAATATGCAAGCCGCCTGTTAAGCCCCTCCGAACGCAACTATAATACAAAAGAAAGAAAGGCTCTTGCTATAGTTTTCGGAATCCAGAAGTTTAGGGGATATTTAGAAGATTCCAAAGTGCGGGTTGCTTCTGACCATTAACCTTTGAAGAGGCATATGACCCTTCGATTACCCAGTGGAAGATTGGCTCGATGGGCACTACTTCTCCAAGGCTATGACCTGGTTATTGATTATATACCCGGAAGAAGTAATGTTGTGGCTGATACTTTATCACGTCCTCCTATCCCTAATGAATATATCGCTGTTAATCATGAGGTATGCCTGACCGAAATCACTTTGCCTACTGTTTCAGCAAAAGACCTTCGAGATAAACAGCTTGCTGATGCTCACTTGGCAGAAATCATTAATTCTCTGGAAGATGCAGAGTCGCCTAACATAGATCATTGGTCTAGTCGAGGTTATATAATGGCTAATGGAGTTGTCTATCGCTATTCTCCTGACAGCGAGTCAGAAGATCCTCAACTAGTAGTACCCTCTTCTGAAGTTCCTGAGTTGTTGAAAGAATATCATGATTCACCAAGAGCTGGTCATCCAGGAGTCGAAAGAACTCTCAAGAAGTTGTTGCAACATTATTATTGGTCTACCATGAGACGAGATGTTCGAGAGTATGTTCAACAATGCGCAGATTGTCAACGTTATAAGTGAAGTAACTCCAAACCTCTTGGTCTATTGTGAACTCCGGCAATGTCTCAAAGATTTGAAACGATTGCCATGGATCTATTAGGACCATTACCACCTTCAAGTTCAGAAGAACGGTCGGTATTTGCAGTCGAAGATGTGACGACTAGATGTATAGAATTGTTTGCTCTTAATGAAGCCACGGCTGAGGCATGTACAAGATGCCTGATGAAGAAGTCATATTACGGTATGGAACACCCAGAAAGGTCATCAGTGATAATGGACCACAATTTGTCAGTGAAATAATGCACCAAGTCTCCGATTGTCTTGGTTTTGAACAACATCTAGTTCCAGTGTACTACCCAGCTGACAATCCTGACAAAAAGAAAGAATCGAGAACTGAAAATCCAGTTGGCAATCATAGTTGCAGATCACCACTCTGGTTGGAGTAAAGCGATGGCGCCCGTTCGCTTCGCTCTCAATTGTGCCGTTAACACTACACTTGGATATTCTCCAGCATATCTCTGTTTCGGTCGTGAATTGTGCAATCCTCTTGAAGTACATCAAGATCTACGTGCAGTCGTGAATAATGAAAACATTATTGCCGAAATCACGCCGCATTTGAAGATAATTGCGAATACACTAAAGAATGCTCGTGGAAATCAAGAGAACCAACAAGATAGAATAAAGAAATATGCAGATAAACATCGGAGTCCAAGTATTCAGTATGAAGAAGGTGATAAAGTTCTAGTCGACATCCATACCCTCAGTAAGATGTCTTCCGGCCACACCAGCAAATTCGCACCGCATAGGGATGACCGTATTTAATTTATAAACGTATATCGCCCGTCTCTTATATAATATCATCTATGGACTAACCTGATGTACCCTTAAGCAAGTACCATGTATCTGCTTTGTGTCCATTTTTGGAAAGCAGTACGGACAAAGGACCACCGCCTGCACCTGTTCTTCCCATTAGAAAACGTGGTCGTCCCAAGAAGAATAACTCTACAGAATTACCTGCAGTGTCAAGTCAACACGCAGTGGAGAACTAAAGAAGTCGTCGTTCCCAGAGATACCCTCGTCGCTGTACCACCTCCTATTGTGAATAATTTGTGGAATCCTAGCCTGGATGGCTATCGGATTCCAAGGGGGAGATCTGTAATAGTCTCTTAAATAGTTTTTTTTTAGTTTCTAGCAATCACAATTCGAATGTTTGACCGTTGCTATAACAAAATAATAATTTGGATATATATAAAAAAAAAGTTGTTAAAAAATATATAACCTTCTGAATATTTTAATATAATTGTTAAAATCAGACGTGTTACAATCTCAGTTTATCTATTACTTTTAAATATTTTACATTACTTATTTTATAAAATTAATTAACAATTTTTGTTATTTTTTGGAGCTGATGATGGGTATTTAAACCCGAAATACGTATAATCCAAATATTCTTATAATTAATATATGGGATTTGATTTTGAGTTTTTTATTTTATTAATTTTGTTGACCAACTTAAAATCCAGACAACTAAATTCCCCCAGACTTTCTTGTAACCTAAAATCCATACAACTAAATTTCCCCAGATTGGATTCAACCTAAAATTCTAATAATTATGTTCCACCGTTGTCAATTTGCAGCCCTGTAAACAGCCGAAACGGCGGTAAATTTGAAACAAGCTATTTTTATTGTTGACAACAAACAAAATTTACGTTGTCAAATTAGCCTAGCCTAGCCTGGCCTGACGTTTAAGAAGATCAGTAGCATGTGATTTTCAAGCAAATTTTAAAAAAGTTTTAATAATAATAATTAGTCATAATAATTGAAAAATTCACCAATCATTAATCGGTGTTGTCGTCGTCGTCGTCCTCTGGTGCTGCACCTTGCCACTTTAAATGTTTGTACCCTTCCTTATTCACAAGTTTTTGATAAAGACACCAATGGCACTGTTCACCTCTTTCATCACTTTCACAGTTACAAGAAGGGCACACAAAGTCTACTTTAATAGGCATAATTGTATAAACAACAACATTGACATTAAATAATATAATTGAAGTGATATGTATATATAATTTATCGATAATGAATACCTGCATTGTTCATTAATTAGAATTAAAAAATTTCCTTTGTTTAAGAAATCTTCTTGATAAGCATGCTGAATTGCAATCACAATAATATATGTATAAGATCAACCAGTCTTAAAGTAAATCAGTATAAATCAGTGTATCGCCATGTACCTAATTTAATTGGTGAATAAAAATGAATTCAAGAGAAATAATGAGTAAGTACATATTCATTTACAACTTACAAGTAATTAATAATTAATTTTTAATTAAATATCATAAAACAGTTTTCCTCGGTGAAGAGATCACCGAAGATGGATTGAATTTTGTATTGGAAAACCAATTTGAGAACTTCCAGAGAGAAGAACAACGTAAGTATTAATTTATAACTTATACATATTTACATTAATTTAAAATAATTGTAAACAACAACCAGAACGACAACGGCAACAACGAGTGGTGGAGTGCTTGAGAGAATGAGAACAACGACAACAACAAGAACGCAAACAGGAAAGACAACAAGAACGACAACAGCTACAACAACTGCAACAACAAAGTACAACAATGGGTACTACAGCAACAACAATACCAACAACAACAACAACAACAACATCAACAACAACAACAACAACAACACCAGCAACAAGAACAACAACATCAGCAGCAACAACAGCAGCGTATAACTGAAATAATAATTATAGTAAAAATAAATAGATAATAGATAATACAATAATAATATATAGATATGTATTTATTGTTTCAAATTAAACATATATCATGAAATTATTTATTATTATTATTTGGTAGACTAGTTTCGATCTAAATCAATATATAACAAAGACAACCATTAAAAGTACATCAAATAATAAGAAAATTATAGATACATATATTTTTCTAAGAATGTTCAAATAAAAGAAATTGTAACAATGGATCCATTGTATAAGAAATCTTCTTGATAATAATGCTGAATTGCAATCATAATAACATTTATAAGATCAATCAATTTTAAAGTAAATCAATTAATGAGTGTATCGTCATCAAAGTTTTCATTATTATAGTGTAATAATTATTGAAATATTCTTCTATGTGGTAATGTCCCCAGGCAAATGTTGATAGACCATCTTCTCTAATATATCTTTTATCATCAAAATGACTAAGAGCAATCTTGTTCAAATTTTGTGTATAGATAATGTGAAGGACGGATCTAAATGTGGACATGTTACCATAAAAAATCTTCTTTTCATACAGACAGTCTCGATAGTCATCTAAATTGAAACCGTTAATAACTGTTTTCTTTACACCTTTAGCTTTCTTGATCAATTTAACATCAATAACGTCAATAGAATACATTTTCGATTTGAAACCAATAAATTCACTCATTATTTTACCATTATTTTCACCTTTCATAAATCCAACAATTTTTTTTATTTCTCAATGGTAAATTGTATGGATTCTCTTTTGCATACTCAGATGTATCGAAATAAATATCTATATCATCCTTAATATCATTGTAGAAATCATCAGTTTTGATGGGATAAATAAGTGAATCCGTATCTATATAATTTAGTAGTAATTTATCATTGTATTTAGGTTTCATGTATTCAAAATGAGAATCGTACATCAACCATTTTGATAATTCCAATACTGTAAAACCAATATAAGTTGGTTTATTGTAACAGGTCTTGACACGATTCAACTGAATTGCCACCATTTTTGGTGTAAAATGGGCTACACAATGGAAATGTGGTTTGGCAAACAGTGCACGTGCACCCAATCTCTTTCCACAACTCTCCCACTCTGTAACCAATTTGATGTCTTTTCTTTTATCTACACTCTCCATTGTTTTACCGTACACTGCATTATTTAGTAATTAAAAAAAAAATTTCTCAAACGTATTTTTGGCCAAAATACGATGATGTGTATTCAGATCGATATATTTTTTCAACCAACACGATTGTTTAAATTGTAATATTCGATGAATTTGATTAATTTTCAAACCATGCTTGACACACTGTTGTAAACTTCTATAATGTATTATATATTTATTTTTATTTGTTAAATCAGTAATCAATTTTGAATATTTTGCATTTGAACTAATCTTATTTTTCCAACAAAATGGAAGATCATTGTGCTGATCGTGTAGGCCTCCTGGATATTCTAGATCCACTTCGAAGATGTAACCAGCATCGGAATTTGTTGGAATTTTCATTTTATCAATAGATTCAATGTCTTCGACCCATTCAAAACCCATCATAGGGTTGTGGTTGTGACATGGCCGAGCGATATAGATTGTTAACATCTAAATACATTTAATACGAACTAGGTTTAGATGAGTCATAGCTTTTCATATACTTATTGTTTGCAACTGGATGTCGATGTGAACATTGTGTTATGCCACCACGTATACCTCTTTTAATAAATGTATGCATATTGATATCGATTAATAATTCAATTTTTATTTGAGTATATTTTAACATGGCGTCGCATGATAATCCGGGTGCTGTGTAATAATGACAAGGATCCAAATTGTATATTTTTTGACAGACTGCGGAAATTTTGAAAAATATCAGTTAACAGCAGTACATCCGTTATCAAGTCCAATTTCATGTAGTCCCATACATTTTGACATTTGAATTGTTGCCATACATTCTGTGCATGTTTGTAATTTTCATCAGAGCATAATTTCATCGTAAATATACTGTTAAATTTTTCTTGCGCTGGTAATGATGTCTCTTCTAAACGTTTCCAATAATTAAAGTACTCAAATGGTAGCACACCTTTTCTTATCAGTAATTTAAATTGTTCTTCATCGTTGAAAACTCTTTTACAGTTTAGAAATCATTAGGTGAAAAATTCTGTGCTAGACTATCTAGACTAGATGACATAAATCTGAACGAGTCTAGAAACCGCAGATCAACTGTCTCTGTTTCACTAATAAAAATTCGTTTTAATAAGGAGACATAGAGTTCCATATTTAGCGGTATTAAGTTAATATCAACTTCAATTTTTTCCAACGATTTTACAAACAAATGACAATCATAACCAGAGAAGTAATGAAAAAAATTGGAAAGAATTTAGGTATGCGATATTGTAAATTGCATTGTCGATGTGCAGGTCCTCTGTATTTACAAGTAAAGTGACAGTGATCCATCACTTTATCATCATTGACTATTGTTTGATTACAAATATGACATATATTCGTTTCAAGGTAAGAATAAAGTTATTCATCACTTAAATTCTACATTGGTTTCGGTTTCATTAGAATTTCATTATAAATTCTTTGTATATCGCACGTTAATGATTTTAAAAATTGATCAGCACAATCTTTACCATTGTAAACTTGTAATTTATCAAAATTCAGATCGAACGAACATTAAATGTAATAAGCGAAAGCACACGGTGTGTGTTCTTGTACATTAGTTGTTGACGATGTAGTTGGATTCGGTGTACAAATATCAATGTCTTGTAATAGACACTCAAAATCAGCATAGATCACAAAGGGAACTTCAATTTGTCGTTTTGTAAAAATCTGTATTTTTATTATTTCATTTGATAACATAAACAAAATATCGATAATTTTGGGAAAAATTTATCCCCTTTCCGCACTTCTTTCTTTGCCTATCACAAAGTCTGCATCACCTAATTATTATCAGGAAAGTCAAATCAAGAATGTCTATGTTTATGTTATCTCATCTAGTCTAGACACTTGAAGAGATGTTACTTGACCCAAACAAAATCAAATTAAATCAACAAGAATGTCTATGTTTATGTTATTTCATCTAGTAATTACCCAAAAAATCATCCTGCTTCTCCACTTTTTTTGCTAATGTGTAGCGAATTATAATCGACGTTAGTTACTTAACTACAGCAGCGAGATACAGTTCGTATTCCTAAATGGCAACAGTACCATCAACTTTAGTGATTTATACCAACGATAAAATCCATTTACCTACGAAAATGCTACATATAATTGTGAAACAAATTTTCCAGTAAGTAAATTTTCAAATTTTATTCAAACAATTATTGCATTAATTAAATACAATTTGAGATATAGTGTGAAATCGATCACTGTTAAGGGAGATCGAATTATGATGGCGTTAAATTATACACCCTAGAGTAGTACTTTAATTTAAAAAATTGGAAATTTACATGTAAAGTACATGAAGGTGAATGTTGAAATATCAGAAGAATTCGAAATATTAGAGAAGGCCGTAAAAAAATTCAAATTCAACATGTTAGAAGAAGAAGAAGAGGAGGTTAACAAAATGGCAGTTGAACAAAATCAACAACTACCGATTGAAAATGAAAGCCAACAAATGAATTTATAATAAAAAGAAATCAAACATTTAATGTAGTTTATTAGAAAATATAATTAAACATAAAGAAAAAATACAATTTATATTTCCTTTCCATTATTATCATTATCTTCGTTATCATCATCATCAACGTTGACATATTCGTTAAGTTTATACTTTTCCACTTTTTCCTTAGGAAGATGATGCTTTATGCCAGGAACAAATTCTCTTGCATCACAATTTTCAATTAAATCGGAAATTGTATTTTCTAAACTTTTTTCACCATTTAAATATAATTCGCAGACTTTTTCAACTTTTTCATATTCTTCTGATATTTTATTTAAATATTCAGGATCCAATGGCTCCAAACTTCGACAATATACCTTTTCATGTTCAACATCAAAAAGTAAATCACTGAACACGTGTTTCAAATAATCGATTGATGAACGAGTATCAACCCTAACTGGGTAACAAGAATATGCCATCCACATTCTAAAAAATATATACATATTGAATGAAATTTACAGAAAAAAAACGACTTACCTGTACAATTGTTTTTAAAACAATAATTATTTAAATTGAAAAAATTCGTAACTTGTAAACTACAAGCATGCGCAATTTTTCAATAGAATGCGTTTAACGCATGCGCAGTAATCTAGACTAGTCTAGCCTAGCCCCGCCAAGACTTGACATAAAAATAGAAAACATTTCAAATTTCCCGCTAAAAAAATTTGGGGTTGGCAAGCCTGACTAATCGTCCATTAAATTAGTGTTGGTAACATTGTTGTTAATTTTACAAACCGATAAATTGAAATTTATCGTTGCTTCATCAAATTCAAATTTCCCGCCAATGATTCGAATTGCCGCACACGCGCGCCGCTGTCGGAATTCAAATTTCCCGCCGTTAAATTTTGCAGCGCAGCGCTAATAGGGGGTGCCACATTAGATATGACAGTGTCTGTCACATTTTTCAAATTTCTAGCCATCTGCAATAGTTAGCTGTCTGTCAAAAGTCAAATTTAACGCCATTTTTCAACTGTCAAAATTCAAATTTCCCGTCATAAGCACCTGTCAACATTCAAATTTAGCGGGGAGCTGGCCACCCGTAATACACATTCGAATTTGGGTTGTCTAGATTCCAGTAATAGCGGTCAAAATTCAAATTTCCCACCAATGACGTCATTTCCGGTAAAATTTGAATTTGTGCGCCTGATTGCTAGGCAACCAACTGTACATGGCACCGCTACTTCCGGTCCAGAAGCCCCATATATATATACTACTAAAAGTAACTTTAATTTTTGTGATTTTTGTAAACGAAATTTATTTTCAATCAGTAATTCGGGGAATTAACGAAAACATGAGAAAAAAAACAACTTTCGCTAATTTTTCGTTTACATCAATAATCCAATTCGGGCTACAATTCGAATGTTTGAATTTAAATGAACTCCGCCCAACCCTCACCCACATAACCTTATTTGTTTTATCACCATTTATTTCAAAAATGCTCTGTGTGTATCAACGGTCTTGACAATTCAAATTTCTCTTGTTATGATTATCCAAAATATAGAATTGAAAAATCCAAATAGGGTTCTATATAGCTCACCTGAGCTTATTTTACCTCAGTACTAGCACAATTTTATCAATGCTTTCCTGAATAATTTTTTGGAATTTACGAAATTAAAGAACTTGAACAAATTTGTAATGTAGTGAAAAAGGTGAAAACAAGTCCGAAGAATTAATTTTTGATAATACAATAGAAATATAATAATATAGAAAAGAATATGGAATCCTCGAATATTTTCATGTTCAGTCTTTTTATTATTAATCAAACTGTTTTTTTAATATTTTTGAACATATTCTATACTGACTGCCGCCAGTTTTTTCTATTTGTGAGTTTTCGTTGAACACTTTCTGAATCCAAACAATTGGCTAAATTTGAGTGACCCAGGATATTTCCTGAAGCTCCAATTGCGTAAACCATTTGGAGATTCTAGGGAATTCTCGAAAATTTTTTCCAATGTTGAAGGCAAATGATTTATAATTTTATATAAATAATAATAATTAATTGTTTGGAAATAGTGTTTGTCAAGATTTTTTGGCTTTATCTGTACACGACGTTTTTGAATTGCTTGCTTCATATGGATTCGTTTGGATGCGTTTACGAGGAGTAGTTATATGTTGCCGATCTTGTACCACTTTTTGGCGCGAAATTCAAATTTTGTGGGGGGGATAGGAAAGTGATGCCAAAGTTGGACCATTTGTGGTGGGGGGAAAGAAAACTGCTGCCGATGTTGGACCTGTTGTGGTGAAGGGAGTGGTGGGGATAGAAAATTGCTGCCAATGTTGGATCTCTTGTAGTGGGGGTAGAAAATTGCAGCCGATGTTGGACTGCAAATAGGGGCGTGAAAGGTGTTGGTTATTAAGTACTACTTTTCTTAGGTCTGTTATAGCGGGGGGAGGTGGGTCCAAAGTTATGAGGTGGCTGACCTGTAGGAGTTATGTAGTGCAAGACCTAAAGTGCTGTCACTTAATTTTCAAGCTTAATACAGTTTTGCTGCTCAAACAGCAACAATGCCAGTTCCTGTAAAATACAAATGTGTTGAGTGCGGTGGTGAAACTGATCTTCCCAATTCAACATGTGTACCGTGTTCATTTACAAAGCTTATGCAAGAAACATACAAATCAAAGCATGTTCACAGTGAAAACTTCCATGACAAATAACGAAAAGTTTATCATAAACAACGCATGCGTGAAACATTCAAACTCTATATAAGCAGCGAATATTGCTTTATGCAGTCATTAATTAATTTCAATTTGACTAATAAAACATCGAATAACTTAAACATCATGTCATCATTTATTGCTGAAATAAATACTTCTCTACATATGATACCATTTGTAAACGTCAAGAATCTAGAAGATGACGAAAAATTCTTGGTAAAGTCTTTCCAGCGTACTACAACTAAGTACGGTGAGAAAGTTGTTGTAAAGTGTGAAGAATTCAAGACTTTGCTGCCTCATCGATTTACCGAGAAGTTTACACAAGAAAGAATTGATGCATGTAACGAAGAAATCAAGAGTGGGAAATTATACTTTTTAGTCGATGAAGGAAGTGTGGGCCAAATGACAAATATAAAATTCGTTGAAGAATATTCCCATCCAGTAATTTGTTTAAGAAAAGCCGCCTCATTCACTTTAACCAATACAATGAGCTATAGTAATAGATGACAAATCATTATTTCACATGCTGTTTATTTTGACCTAATAAACGAAATAACATGATTTAAGAAAGGTGTTTCATTCATAGTTCTTGTCTAATCAATAAAACATACAATCCATTAAAAAATTGTTTATTTGTTAGAAAAAAAAACACTTTACAATCTTATCAATTTTCTGTCTATATTTGTTAATTTTTTCTTAATCGCTTCATAAAAATGTCCCATTTGCTTTTTCAAGTAAGGTGGGATTGTCCACAACGGTTGAGCCGACTTGAACAAGTAATGAGAAAATGACGCACGGGAGCGTGCAAAACAATAATTAAACTATTGGAGCAGTTCTCTGTACACCCACTTGTATATAAAATTGACATTGTTTAAAGAACAATATGTTACAGGATCTAGATGATTGAAGCACATCGTAAACTCTTGAGGCAACCTCGGGCAGTTGCCTTTGACATCAAGATCGATGATTGTTGGGCACTTGTTTCCCAGCGTCTCCATTATATAATATTTCTTTATTGAGCCTTTCACGTATATGATGTCAGCTGGATTGGGTTGTTCAATGAGGTGTTGTCTCAGTATGTGTCCCACTTGGTCATGCTCAACAACACCATAGTCATATCTTAACTTGTGATGATTTTTCTCTAAATATCTTATTTGCCTTCTGAAGTAAGGTTCGACTCTCCACAACGGTCGAGGTGACTTGAATAAGTAGTGAGAATACCTTTTCCCATCATTGATTGATAGCTCTTTCACTACAAACTCGGGTATCGTAAACCCTTGAATGTCTACAACTTTGATTTTCATTTATAATTGTTATAGCTGAGCTTACATTTATAAGTGTAAATAAATGAATTTTATTTAGATGCACGACTTTATATACGATTTGGTATTATAGAAAAAGGAGGGGTCTGTGAAGCCATAGAAGACGTCTCCGTCTTCTCGAACAAAATTTTTTTTACAAATCTAGATAAAAAGAAGAACAAGATGGAAGATTGCATCAAAAGATTTTTAGAGTGAAATTCTTCACTATATTAAAAAAAAAAAATTTAAAATTTTCATAAATTTACATGACTTGTAATTTGATCCAATCTTGTGAAGCTACCAAGAACACATGAATATAATGACAGGCGTCTTTGTTTTGATCCGGTATGTGCAATCCTACTTTATCTGTCATAGATGATGAAAAATAATAATGTATATTTCTTAAAATTCAATTGCATGTAATTTGAAACCGGCAGGTTCGAATTGTCTAATTTTTTGTCAGTCTATATAACTTCACGTGATTAACAATTTGCCAATGTCCAAAATATATAGTTTTCCAGAAAAAACATGGCGTCGGCGTCTCGACGCCTCTCCAATATAAAATTTTTTTTGAACTATGCACTTTTATCGATGGACATTGATGAGTGAAATATGGCATTGTTTGCTAAATTTCCAAGAATCGTATCAATTAAAAGAAATTGGCGATTGTAATTTGACGCCTGGACTTATATATATATATATATATATATATATATATATATATATATATATATATATATATATATATAGAAAAATAAGAATATACATATTCTTGTGCTGTGTTTTGTGTGCAGGTTATTTAGAGCAGTCATTTTTATCTATTAAAGTTCTTCGGCACCATAATAATAAGCCCTCTTGGTGCTTTGACCTTGATTTCCAAAAAAATTTGTAGAACGAACACGGAGAATGCAATAGTCACTTAAAAACTCGATTTCCATTAAATCAATACTCAATATAGAAACATTGACGTTACTAATTATGAATGACCAATCTTGCAATTTCATCAAGCCCGATTTTTCTCGAGGGAAGCAGGAAATTCAAAAAATTACTTGTAAGTTTGCAATTGTTTATATATAAACTTATTCCATCTAATTCTAGGATATCCATCAGTCATAAGAAAGAAATAAGATTATAAATTTCTCAAATTTTGTAAATACAAAATTTTTCCTAAGAAACAGGAAAAATTTGTAGTAATAGATCACAAATCAATACTTGATATACTATGTATTTTGATTCAATATACGAAAGAACATGATTCAAGAACGATGTTTCATTTCCCTGAAATGTAATAAATACCATGAGCAAATTAGGTTTGTAGAGGATTTATAGAGATTTTGTTGAAGGGATGGAACCACTTGAACTACTTGTAGTGCTTTGATGACTCAGCATTTAGGAGAAACTCACTTATCAACAGTTGATAGTGGAGACTCAAATAAAACACAAATTATGTGCAAATATAAGAACTTTATTATTTGTGTTTGCCATTACTACAATACAAGCGAAATGGAAACATAATCAATATTCTCTAACAAGCAAAAAGAAAAAATTGGCACGATAAACATTTTTTGGCACGATACTATTTCCTACAAACTTTCTCTACGATGGCAACAATGCGCTGTCGATTTTTCGAGATTACCTCCAATTTTTTCAATATTTTTGAACGTTGTGCATCTAGCACCACCAACTCGTTTTCAAGACTTCGTGCTTCTTGTTGGTCCCTCGCTTCTAAGGTCTGAAGATCTCTTTTCAGGTTTCTTAGCACACTGTTCACTTTAGCACTGGTGCCTTCATCACTTTGACTTAGGTCAAAGTCACTTTCACTATCACTATTCATATGAAGTACTTCTCTCAATCTTTTCATGCTTTTGCCTTTTCCCTTTAGTCGCGATGGGCCAGGAACAGAATTTGTCTCAGTTGTTACAGGAGGAGTTATTTGTATTGTTTCTAACTGCAGACTTCCCAACAACTGCGTGTTTGCCCCGGTCGTCGTAGACGGATGGAACGTTGATGGTCCCGCTGTAGGTACACCCTCACTTTCATTAGAAAGCATTAGATCTTCTGCCAAGTCAATCTATTACGCAAAGAAAAGTCGATTAACGCAAAGAAAATTAATATGGGGAAGTTGCACTCACCGTTATTGACTGACGCTGTTGTTGTTGATGTTGTTGTTGTTGTTGAGTCACATCACTTAACAGCACATTATCGATAATATTCACTGGACTCTTTCTTAAGGATAATCGTGAAAAATCACATTTAGAATCCGTTGACATTTTAATCTAATTTCTCGATTCCGTCTTCAACACTTAAGACAACGGTGTGCACTGAATAGTAATTAATGTTTCACCATGAGCATCTTATATACTAAAAAAATAGCAAGCTTGGCAAAAATGTGGTGCGCATGTGCAAGCATTTGAATTTGTCGTTCAAAAAGGAAAAGATAAATAACTGTCAAATTGCAAAATTATCGCTGACAGGAAGTAGTGTCTCCTATTTATACATAAGGTAGACAAAATAAGCTATTTGCAGTTTCCATTCTTAAAATACGTATAGACAATATTTTTCCTCGTTACCAAAGATCTGAATTCGGATGTTTGCAAAAAATAAAAGTGAATAGTCAGCAATTTTTACACGCTACTAATGAACTGTTTTCATGTCCATTGAAAAAATCAACTTGTTAAAATATGACAATTTTTTTTCAATTTAAATGAAAAATTTTGGAGAGAAAAGTTGTTGCCCTTGACAAGCCCTATCCATCCATGTAGGCATAAGTCCCTCTTTCCTTTTTTTTATAAGTCCGGGCGTCATACTATAAACGCATTTTTCTCCCAAACGGTAACATTCTTTGAAGTTTAAAGGACGGGCCCGGAAAGCATTTAGCTAGGTCTAGCGACCTACATAGGCGGTTTTGCAAAAATTCAAATTTTCATATGCGTTGCGACGTCACAATCGAAATTTTTTTTGACGAAGCCTATGAGTGTAAAGTAATGGACGTTAATAAAAAAAAATTCTATAGTGTCAATTTTGAGATTAGCAAAAAAAAGTTTTTTTTTTGGTATTAATATGCGATTTGCACAGTTCTAAATTTAATGGCATAATTTTTATCTAGTTATTTTCTTCATTTCTCTAAGAAATTGCTAATTTGAATAATATTTCTGTCAAATCAGCTTTTGTATTCTAACAGGAAGTAGGGATAGTGGCATTTGACATGATTGGAGCGATGAAGCTCCTCCTTCCATTAATTCTAAGATGTATAAAAAGCTGTTCAACCACATACATTTTAAACATTTGAAAGCAATTTCATTGATAATTCAACAAAAAAGACCAAAATGATAAAAAAAAAAAAGAAAATTGTAGTCGTTGATATTCAAGGTTTCAGTGTGCCGGAGTTTGTCGTAAAAGAGCTGTCGATAAGAGACGGCAAGTGGCATTCACATTATCTGTTTAAACCAGATCGGCCGTTAAATACTGTGGCACCATATTTTATACGACAAATACGATATCTGGAACGGTACCACCATAAATTAAATTATGACTATGGTGTCATCGAGCAGGAAAGAGTTGGAGATTTTCTAAAAAAACACCTGGTTGAACAGGAAGTGGATGTAGTGTACGTCAAGGGAGCAATCAAGAAACAATTTCTCCAAGATAAGTTGGTTAGCAAATGTCCAAAAATCATTGATCTGGACGTCAAGGGCAACTGTCCAAAACTGCCTCAAGAATTTACACAGTGTCTCAACCATTGCCATCCTATAGCATGTTGTTCTTTGAACAACGTGAGGTTTATTTATAATTGGGTGCAACCAGCGTTGCCTCAGTGAAGTATTCTGAGACATTCACTGAACTTTTTTAATAATTTTCAAAATTAAAATGTAATTGTGAGTCATTTGATTATTATATAAATAACTGATCAATACAAATTGTCGTTTCCTTTTTCTTACAGTAAAGAAGGGTACCATGACAAATTATACGACGGCACCGCTGTGAGGAAACCAAAAAAAAACCTGTACGGACGCAATGGAATGTTCCGGGACACTTGCCACATTTCTTTTAAATTGTTCATAATATTTGATATGCATTTGTATGTCATTCTAACAATAAATATATATTCGATAAACTACGGATTGAAATTTATTGACTTCAACTTTGTTACCTACGTTTTTGAAAGAAAAATTTACTTGAATCTACAGGAATTCGACAAGCAATGAGAAGCAACACACACACACACACACACACACACACACACACACACACACACACACACACACACACATACATCGCTTCATTTAGTTCTTTGTGATCTTGGAATATTTCAGTTCATCAGCTCCACTAATGTGTTGTATTTTCCTGTCTGTATAACAATACTTGATATGCTTTCTTAAGGTTACTAGTATGTATGATTATTTGCACCGTATTGAAAATACATAAACATTAGAAAATCAAACACAGTATTTAATTTTTTTTGTTTAATTTTTATTGAAATCAGTTTATGTTACATCATATAAAATTTTAGTATTTTGGAGCATCGTTTGCCCTCCCCATTTATTTTAAAAATATTGGCTCAACAGCTCTTGTGTTGAGTCTGCAGAAGACTTATGAGATTTATCTTCATCCACACATTGTTTTTGTTGTTGCTGCTGCTGCTGTTGTTGTTTCTGTGGTTGTGACTGACTTTGACATTGGCCGTTCATCACAGATTGCTTTATTTGCATTTCACACTCGTGACACCTCTGAATATGCCTGTGCAGTCGATGTTTTCGAACAATGTGATATCTATTGAACGGACAAATAGTTCTGTCTATAAAAGAAATGGAAGATTAGTTAACATAACACTGTTTAAGAAAAAATATTTTGTACCTTCAATCACATGAAGATCATTAAAAATAAATGGGCAGTTGCATGGACACACACCTGAATACATTGCTACAAATAAAGAGATGAGATTTATGAATTTATAAGGTAATATATACTTTACCTTTACGACTTGTTTTCATCTTTTGTCTACAACGTCAGAAAAGCTAATGTTGATATAAGTCAAGCATCGGCTTTATAACCATTAAATCCCCACCACTCATGCCACAAAATGAATTTTATTTCAATGTCAGCAAAACACACACACACACACACACATATGACATGCATATATAAATACTGCACGTATATGCTAATGCTTACATTTAACGTGAAACTTTTTGTAAGTTAAGTTTCGGTATCATGGAGACAGTTACATCTTTGTGCAAAGATGCACTTAAATTAATACGAGACTATATGCTAAAAGTTAGAACGAGTGAGGAGATAAGCGCACTTTTACTCCATATAAACAATACAATCCGAATCATACGTCGAGCCATTATCAATAGAATTCATGAAGATAGCTCATCCGAAAATCAGCTTTCTTTGGAATCCAGCTTATCATACTTAAAGTGTTACCGCTTGAAATTAAGAAACGTGAAAAAGCACTTGACAATCAAGTCAGATCAAGGTGTCTCAAATAAAACAGTGAGCAACCGACGATCTAATATTCTATGGGAGGATGTTTCAATGGAAGAATTTGAACGGGATTCATTACGAACGTGAGCTTTAAAGACCCCCTGCTATTCTTGAAAAAGACCAATAAATCGGTAGCTTGCAAAATTAAAGCGGCACTTAAAAAGTCTCTGCTTAAAGTTAATGTGACACTGTCAGCAAATTTCATTAAACCTCAAAATGGTGAAGTTGACCTGAAAACTTTCGCTACTAAAAATGTACCGATTGACAAAACAACGAACCTCAAACGTTGGCATGATGAACATATAGTCAGCAAACTGATGAAGAAGATGGAAGAGTTTGCTGAAAAAGACTCCGGATGGGCCCTAAATGAAATACTTGGCCTAAAAGTGAACATAGACACGTATGATCCACTAAAATTTGGAGCTTTCACATTTAGACATATTCCCAAATTTATACGGAACAAGCACGCCGTCGTGAATATAAAAAATGAAGATGAATACTGTTTCCTTTGGGCTGTAGTTTCAGCTCTCTATCCTGCTGAAAAACACACCGATAGAAAGTCATCATACCCACATTTTAAAAATGTTCTGAAATTTGATGGTATTACATTTCCCATTACATTAAAGGATATAAAAACCTTTGAAAAGTTAAACGACTTGGCTACTAATCTATACTGTATCGAGAAGAGAAAAGTTTTACCATGTTGCTTGAGTGATAACAATGGTAATCTTAAGAAAAATCCAATAAATTTACTCATGCTAGCAATAGAGACAGACAGCATAAATCGTAACCCTACGCTCAATGCAAATAATGAACAGCTGTATCACTTTGTATGGATTAAGAATTTCTCAGCTTTGGTCTCAAGACAGCTCTCATCACATTATCATAAAGTACACATATGTGAAGTCTGTCTGAATTACTTTACTACGCATGAGCTACTTCAAAAGCACAGAAATAATTGTCAACTCCAAAACGGCTACTCAGTGAGATTGCCCAAAGAGACAGAGAAGTACCTGTACTTTAAGAACTTTAGGTACCAGCAAAAGGTCCCATTTGCAATATATGCAGACATAGAAAGTATATTAGAAAAGTGTGCTGAAGGAGATAATAACAATAAGACACAGATCTATTAAAAGCATATACCCTTTAGTGTAGCATATTACCTAAAGTGCTCCTACGATGAGTCCCTCTCAAAATTTCGTCTATTTCGTGGAGCTAATTGCATCAAATGGTTAATTAACGAGCTTAAATCCATTGCCGATATGTGTAATGCTGTCTACTGCCATGTAGTCAAAATTGAGACACTCAGTGATGAAGTGAAAGCACAACATGAGCAAGCTAGTGATTGTTATATATGTAAGAAACCGTTCTTGGGACATCATACGAAAGTAAAAGATCACGACCATCAAACAGGTAAATATAGAGGAGCTGCACATCAAAATTGTAACCTTAATTACAAAAACATTTTTACAATTCCTGTTGTGTTTCATAACCTGAGTGGATACGACGCGCACTTTATCATCAGAGCACTATCCACTTGTATCAAAGGTCGCATTAACCTCCTACCGATTAACAAGGAGAAGTACATATCATTCACAAAGCATGTGTTAGGGACAAGAGTAAGCTTCGGGTTTATAGATTCTTTTCGGTTCATGCTCTACAGTTTGGACAAATTGGCATCTAATCTGAAAAGTAGGCAAAAATCAATTACAAGGTCTTATTGTGGGGATGAAATTGAGTTTAACCTGTTGAATAGAAAAGGTGTCTTCCCGTATGACTATATTGATTCGAGGTCAGAGCTCAATGAGACTTGTCTACCAAGCAGAGAAAAGTTTTGGAATGTCTTATCTAACAAGGTTATTACCGAAGAAAATTATCATCATGCGAAGGACGTATGGAATACTTTCAAAATAGAGACAATGGGAGAATATTCGGACTTATATTTAAAAACGGATGTCTTGTTGCTCACTGATGTTTTTGAAACCTTTCGAGAAACTTGTATAACCACTTACAAATTGGATCCTTTCCATCACTATACTGCTCCTGGATTAACTTTCGATGCTATGTTGAAAACAACTCAGATTTGGTTGGAACTCCTCACAGACATTGATAAAGTTCTATTTATTGAAAAAGGGATCAGAGGAGGTGTTTCACAATGCTCCAATCGCTATGCTAAAGCCAATAACAAATATATGAAAGACCTGTATAACCCCTTAGAGTCAACATCTTATTTGATGTCCTTTGGCGTGAACAACTTGTATGGTGCTGCCATGTCAGAGTATCTCTCATATGAGAGATTCACCTGGCTAGAAACATTTAATGTCAACGATATACTTAACATACCTGACAATTTTGACGTTGGATATATAGTCGAGTATGATTTGGACTATCCAACTGACTTGCATGTCACTCATAGCGACCTTCCTCTGGCCCCTGAGCATATGATACCACCTATTTCGAAGTCAAAAGAGAAAAAACTGCTTTTAACACTTTTTCCCAAGAGGAATTACATTGTTCACTATGTTAATCTAAAATTGTACATTGCGTACGTTATGAAGTTAACTAAGGTCCAGAGAATACTTCAGTTTAAACAATCTAGATGGTTGAAGGAGTACGTAAATTTGAATACAAAGTTAAGGCAACAATCAAAGAACGATTTTGAAAAAGACTTTTAAAAGTTAATGAACAATGCAGTTTATGGAAAATGTATGGAGAACTTCCGGAAGCATAGAGATATACGTATTGTTACACAATGGGATGGGGAATGGGGTGCACGTTCACTTATTGCAAAACCTAACTTTCACAGTGCACTCCTATTTGATGATGGAACTGCTATAATTGAAATGAGAAAATTGGAAGTGTATTTGAATAAACCAATTTATGTTGGATTTTGTATTCTGGACATGTCTAAAATATTTCGTTACAGTTACATCAAAAAATCATTCCCGTCCACATCAAAATTGCTTTACACAGACACTGACAGTCTCATCTACTACTTCAAGGACGTCAATATTTATGAACATATACAGAAAGATAGTCAAAGATTTGATACGTCCGAGTATCAACCAAATAATGTGTTCGATATTCAACAAAAAACAAAAAAGTTCCAGGTATCATGAAAGATGAGAACAATGGAAAGATTATGCTAGAATTTGTGGGACTGAGGTCCAAAATGTATGCATATACTGTAGAAAAAGAAGGTGACGAGAAGAAGCTAATAAGAAAGTCTAAGGGTTCTACAAAATTATCGCTCCAAGCAATTACCCTTGAAGACTACAAGAAGTGTCTTTTCGATAGAGAGACATTTTTAAGAACCCAGAGGCTAATACGGTCGAAAAAACATGAGGTCTACTCTATTAACCAGAATAAAGTGGTTTTAAGTCCATATGATGACAAGCGCATTGTCACTTCATCCAAGACTGACACTCGACCGTGGGGGTATATGTTGGGAGCAAGATTATATAAATAGCCCGCAAATATTTATCTTAATACAAATTTGTGTAAGTGATTGCACAGAATGGAGTTAGTAACAAAACTCAATACTTCATTATATCAAGCTCAGTCTGATATATATGAGAATCATCTGAAAAGAGCTATATGTTTCGATCGATACGACGAGGCCACCATCAATTTGTTCAATCATTTGATGAATAAAGGAGACTTTATACTACCGAAAGCCACATTTACATGGGTGGCCAAACATTCAAAGAACATATCAACAAATATTGTGTGTCGCTTGTTGGAAAAGAAATTAGAAATTGATGAATACGTCAGACGATTTGTAGATATATGTAGAGGTTCAAATATTGACTCTCTAACATCAGATTCTATCGACCGCCTGGAGGAAGGAGACTGTGCTATTGCACGAGGTCCGGCATTTACGTTTTTTATTCGGAAGCTCCTGGCGGGTAGAAAAAGCAGCTATGATACAAGTGAGCCTGTTTACTCAATTGAAAACATAGCTAAAAACTACCAACCCATCCAAGACAGCATCGACAAAGCAATATGTGAATCCGCATATTTGGCCAACTATAAGGCTTTGAAAGTCTTCATTGCAGCCTTGAACTCTAAAGGCTTGAACTACAAATTCAAACCACTTCAAAATGTAGAGCATCGAAGAATCGAGGAATGGATCGAGAAAAACATTGAGAAGGGATTGACAAATCCTAAAGCACAACTTGGTTGGACAAGTGGACCGGATTCCATGGTTTGGCCTTCCACAAGTTTATGTGATTATCAAAACACTTTGTCATTACTGTACTCAATAACAGAGAATTGAATATATCCTAATTAATATAAACACACAATTTAGTCTTTTATTTCCTTTATACAAAAACTATACTACAATATACAAATAAATACAAAAACACAAACAGAAAGTAAGAGAGAGAAACAATTAAACAATTCACATTGCCACCCTATCCATGTTTCGCGATGGGACATATTTAGCAACTCTGTCGTGGATAATCAAGCAGTAAGCTGTTGTCTTATCGGGAATATTTTTGGTGGTTTCAAATTCAATTCGTATGTCCACGGGACTCCTTTTGACTTGCTCATTTTGCTTTGAACAATCAATTATTACAATCGGAGCTTTGTTCTTAAACTCTTCAGGCGTTAAATGAGGCTCTCTAGCTTTTCCCAGAAATGACTCTTGAAATTCTATGTACATTTCGTATAAAGCTGCAAACTGATTTTTATCAAAATTCAAATTCAAATTGTCATAGGGATACATGACATCATTCAGGAATACTTTAATGTTTGTCAAAAAACAATGATCAAACTGACTACAATCTTTATTGTATTGATTTTTTCTATCAGTTTGTAGACCAAAGAATATGTACTGTGGTCTCTCCATAGACGTTTTGATGGGCCACATATGTCTCTGTGTTTGAGGCAAAAGTGGATATTCGTAGAATTCTCTACTTCTAAAGGGGATGTTTAATTCTCGATCTTTCTTCAATATATCTAGTAATTGGATTCTCTCTGCAGTTGATACGGAAATATGAGGCATTCTCCAAAACACTTTGTGTATTTCGACTTTAATCGATTTGCTTCCATCGTGCAACAAAGCATTTATGTCGGTGTTACTTCTAAGAAGGACGAGTTCCTGCTGCAAATTTAAGATTATCTTCCTGAAATCATCACAAAAACCCAAAAACATCCTTAGCGGTATTATAGCATTGAATGTTACGGTTATAGAATCCATTACAGTCGATGGTTCAAGAGGGAACCATCCAGCATTTTTTAGCGCAATGCTTTGATTTTTGTTGTAGGTAGCAAGTCCTTTCATCACGGTTGCCATTCCAGGATTTTTTATGCGATCTATTACGTTTCCCCCTATTTCATATCGTATTTCGTCAAAGAGAAATAAAATTCCATTATTAATAAACTGTACTCCATCCAGCCGAGCATTAGCCTCCCCTTGCATCGCTACAACTTTTCCTTCAATATAAAGGTCACTATACCACGGTAGCGAATACAAATCCTGTTGTTGAATCGGTATTCTTATTTCATCATTGTTATTGTATGAAGTAGAAGCGTAAGGTTGATGCGTATGTTTTTCAGCATAAGTTATCGCTTCATCAAAAACTACTTTTTCATTTACGTAGAGAATTTTTCGATTCATTTTGAACAACTCTAAATCCTAAAGATTTAAGAAACCTTCTATTGCTCGCTGTTAACTGCTTGAGACCAGAGCCTCTACTAACTGCAAAGCTTTTGTTTAACCGGCTTTTATATGTCGATTGTGTTACTGAGTGACGTTGACCAAAAACAATGCTCATTGTAGTTTTCAGAGCTTTTGAAGGTGCAGTCTTACTGTTACGACCTCATCTCGAAAATTAACAATCTTCCCATCTTGGTCTGTGATTTTTATAATAATTTCACCAATTTCGCTGACGCTGATTGGTAGGTAGATGACATTGGACGGAGCTTCAACAATACGAAATCCTGGAGGAACAAGGGGAAAGAACTCATGGATAACGTGAACTTGTTTGCCGTTACGAAAGAGCCTGCAACAATGTTACATTCAACACACAAAGCATTAAGCTTCAAAATTTTGGATGGAGTGTCTGATACATGTTTTCCGTATGCCATTAATTTTCTTCGTTTGTATCACAGCAAATCACCTACTGTACCTTCTTCAGAAAAGTCTACATCAAACGCACACTTGAGTTCACACTTTAAAGTATTGTTATTGCCTTTAATTGTCAAAAGACGACTATTCCTGTAGCTTGACTTCTCACTACTTTCGCCTATAGTCAGTCGATTTAGCTCCCTATTTAGGAAATTGCTGATATCATCGATTTCGTACGAGCCCTCAGGAATTTCAATACACTCCTTACTACCATCATCAGCAAAGAAGTGAAATTTGTTGTTGCTAGTGTCAATATTGGGAATTGAGTTGTAGGTTTCCAAGTTGATCAATCCAATTACATAATTTGCGTTATCCAATATAAGAGGAGGATAACAGTTAGCTTTAAGAACTGCCTCAGTTCCAGACAACGTAAATGTGTATGACATTATCTGTTCGTTAAGCGTGTAGCGAAAGAACTGACTGGTTTTTATTTCTTTCACAAATTATTATAGTACACGAGAAACTTTAAACAAAGATTTTCCACACACGAACGTATCGTAGGTCTGAAATTTATCATGGTTATAGAGAATTTTGCATTCACCTAATGAGTTTAGATATTTTACTAATTCCAATGGAGGTCTTAAATCACCATAGCTATCAAAATATGTTGCGTTGTTATGGCATTTAACGTAAGCCGTCCAATGAGTTCCAGGCCGCTCATTGTGTCGAGTTTAACAATTCCACATTCATTGATATATGGGCCTGACTTTAGCAGTGCATCTCTCATGAAGACACCTTTAAAATTTTTAATTTTTAATTGTTTAGCATATTTAGAAAGTGCTATATCAGTAAGAGCTCTATTGGGTAACTTTTATTGACGGGCTTTCAGAGGCTTTGGAGGTGATAAAAGAAGCCCTAGTCCGGATTTGTATGGTTTAAGGTATAGACCTTTTACAACTTTTGCCTAATGTAATGGCCTCCATTGATTTGTTGTGCCTTTGGCTTTCCTTGATTTGCTCATTAGCAGCTTTTGTCTCATTAACTTTCTTTGCAAGTGCTGCAGCTCCGCCAGCAACTAAGCCTAATGCTCCAAGAGCTGCAAATATAGGAATTAAAGGTAAGAAGCCTCCACTGTTGGGAGCAGGTATAACCCTCACAGGCCTCACCACTCTGCGTCCTTTCACTTTCCTTACAGCCTTAAGAGCCACACCTAAAGCGTCTTTAATACTTTCAAATGTCTTAGCCTTTACCACATTTCGTGCTGTTTTCACAAGCTGACCAAATGTCAACTTTCCGCCGTGTTTCCTGTTTTTTGAGGATTTGCGGCGAGCTCCTCTTGACGATTGACGTTTGCAGCCCATTCCTAGTTTAATTTTGGCTGACATGGCGGCACAAACTCCTAATGCTGCAGCTTTTTCACCTATCGATGAGTCAGACGAATGAAGCCTTCGCTTTGCCTCGTCTAATAAAACCTTATCTGCTTCGTGTCTTTGACCTAAATCGTTCTCTGTTGCGTAGGCGATATCATGCAATTTGCAAGCCTCGTCTAGTTTATTTACGCCCTGATCTCCCCTTCTAAGCCGTTTAGATAATTTCGTACCCGGTCCACAATAGTCGTATCCTGGAATATGCAACTCAAATGGGAGCTTGATGATCAGGCTGTTCACAAATCCGTTACCTTCAGTTACGTTTGTGCGACTGAAGTCGCTCTGACTATCTACAATCATTTTATAGCTTTCCGACGCTGTCAGAAGCTATACTAGCTGTTCTGCTTATACTCGACTTATTTATAAAGTCACGTTCACAGCATAAACTGGTCAGTCAAATTTCACAATGCGCTTTATAGAACAGAATTTAAAATTGCCTATACAAAACTATGACATCAACAGCTCTAACAGTTTCAAAAGACATGCTGAACTGCTGCCAACATCAATACGCTGTCTTGTCATAGGACTTTCAAATTGTGGGAAGACTAATGTTGTAATGAATCTGCTGGAACATAAAAACGGCCTTAGATTTGAGAACGTTTATGAGTTTTCAAAATCTTTATTTCAATCTAAATTTAAATACTTAGAAGAATTGTTGGAGCCGATAGATGGAGTTACCTATGCACCATTTAGTAGTTTAGATGATAACATACCCCCTCCGCAAGAAGCCAAGCCAAACACGGTCTTTATATTTGATGATGTCGTGTGTGATAAACAACACCTCATGAAGGAGTATTTTAGCATGGGTAGACATAAAAACGTAGATTGCTTCTACTTATGTCAGACCTATGTAAGTATACCTAAGCACTTGATTCGTGATAATGCAAAATTTCTCATATTGTTCAAGCAAGATCACCTAAACCTGCGACACGTGTATGATGAACATGTAAATACTGATTTCACGTACGATAAATTCAAAGAAATTTGTTCGGCCTGTAGGAGTAAACCATGGGTTCCTTGTAAGAGACAAAGAAAGAGATTTTAATAATAATCGCTATCGGAAGAGTATTGACTGCTTCATCCAGCTGTAATGTTAGATATGTGCTCAACCTATATTTGGTTGCACAGTGCGGATTTGATATCTGGTCAGTTACCTGTTATCGTACGTTATGGATTCTCAGGAACGCCTCAAATTACCAAGTCCATAGCATTAAATAAAGAGCTTATCAGATAACGAAATGAGACAAGAAAGAAACTTGAGTCGTTAAAAGATACTCAATTGAGACATGAAGGTGCGTTATCTCACCTATCACAAAGCATTTAGAAACCATCGTAGAAAAATTATATACAAATGGAGACAAACAAACAATATCGGTGAAAAATAAGCCTCTATACAGTGGTGAAATTTTCGAGACTCCCAAAAGAGCAAAAATTGATGGGGATGTTTGCACTTCTGCAATTCCTTTAGCCTCAACAGCTTCAAGACGGATATCTACAAAAGTAACAAACTTAAGGAAGAGAATTGACTCTTTGAAAGAACAATCTGATGGAAGTCAGGTTGGAAATTTCAAGTTGGAAGATGCGGAATATAATTTTGATCCTGAGCAAGACCGAGAGGTGAAGAACTTCAATGATTTACTAGATAAATCAGTTCAATAAAGTAAAGAAAATATAGAAGATTTGATTGATACACAAGTATACGATGATTATTTACAGCAGTTCGATGAACTCCCCAGGCGATACATAGACGGAATGTTCCATGACAAAGAAAAACAGTACGATCATCGGACTGGCATACGACATGATAGCTTCCAAGAAAAGTATTTCATTGGCTCATCTAAGTTCTGTTCAAGGGACCTGATATCAAAGTTGGCGATTGTACTTTCAAGGGCAGCCGTGGATTATACGAATTGTTGTTCAAAAGCGACCCAACAAACTATACGAAAAAGGAGCTTGAGCTATATAAGAATATTTTGGATATAAGCAATGCTGTGACCAGGAATTTCAAATCCGGTGCTCAAATACATGGAGGACAAAAGATGACAAATATATAAGTCATTGGTAGGACCCTTGTAATTACCAAGGAAAAGGAATAGTACAAGTCATTAGACTCCAACCCTCCATTGACTATGTAATGACTGGGAATAGATCCAAATGAGACTTGTTGATAGACTTTGTCCTGTTAGTATCGGGATCTCAGGCTGCAGGCAATACGGGTCTCAGCAAAACGAGATTGTGATCTATCATTGAAGAACTGCGTGAAGAAGATGTAATGTGTGTAAGATTGACTCTTGTGACAAGTTTGGTCGTCCATATTATTAGACATGGCACTCCTACACAACACAACAACAATTCTTTCCCGAGCGTGGGACTTTCGAATTACATATTTTTACAACATAATTCTTGAATTTTAAATTCTGAAAAGGGCACTTGGAAATAGCTTATGTGTTTATAAAAAAAAAATGGCGCCACGACCTATTCGTTTCCCTTGAATGGTGCTACAATAGGAGATGATGGAATAACTCAATTTTAAAGAAATAGGTTGGTTCACCATAAATGAACAAACAGTTAATAGTGGAGAATGAACGATGATACGAACTTTCGCATTAGATGTTTCAACGACATATTGTCTTTTAAAAGAAAAAGCAATGTCGACAAGTTCAGTGGAACAACTTGTCCAGCTGATTGTTGTCCTTAAAATTGCCTGCCATCTTTGAAAGAGAACAGATCAAATCGGAGCAAAACGACTGTCAGAGAACGTATTACAATGTGAAACATCTTCCGATAAGAATAACGAGATATTGTCAATGCAGCTACACAAACCTGCAAAGGCGCAAATTATCATAAGGCGTCGTAGTAATAGTATTAAGGGAATCAATGAGACACGTTCAGACTAGACCCTTGGTTGAAGTGATACCCTAACCGTTAAACAAAACAATGGATACAAGTATATATTA
>JAJEOX010000151.1:0-91623 GCA_020740385.1 Mylabris phalerata | reverse complement strand
ATCGTTACAAAATGATAAAGAGTCCTTATATGAACATTTGAAGTAGTAACCAATACTACAAGGAATGTGAGTTTGTAACTGATTGTCATTACTACATGAACTTAAAATACATTCCAAGTCAGCGTATATTATAAATGGAACTAGTTCTTTGTTTTTGTGATTTCCAAAACTAAGAAACTTTTGTTTTTCATCTGGTATTTTGATTTTGCAGTTGTTAATATTTTTTACAGTCTTCCATGTGAACTTCTAATCGATTCAATGTATAAAAATAATGTAAACATCTATCACAAAAATATTTTGATGTTTTATGTTTACTAATTTGGCTTGATAACAATCTTAATAATTTTTTTATTCAAACGTAGTGATATTTTGGAACTACATTAACTGAATTACGGTTTGGTGCTGTTTCATCATAATAGATATCTTGAATCATTAGTTGATATACATGTCTTTTTAATTTATTACTTGTTAAATAGGTAGGAAACGTCTTATATTCATTATTTTTCCTCCTTCAAAGTGTATACATTAACTGATATTTTATTCAGTTTTTCAAACTTCGGGATATTTTGTATGACCATTGGAAATTCAATTCCATTCAAATTCAAGACTGTTGAATAATGTGGATATTTAGAGATACGTTGTGGGTGATTATCAACAGCATAAAGTGCTGAAACGATTGCCTATGCAAAGCAAGCGTTTTCATAATTTTCAACATTAATGCAATCTTCTTTCCTCTTTATTTCTAAAGGTAAATCAATATATGAAGATCCTAGTGGTAGTAGTAGTAGTAGTAGTATAAATAAGCCGGTTCTGGAGCGGAAGTGTTGGTGGAACAGGAAGTGACATGTATTGTTGGTTGCATATCTGCCAGCTACAATTGTGTCAAAATGTGTCATTCTCTACATGTAGCCCCCTAAACATAGCGGGGAATGTCACCCTAGTGTTACAAACTAAAAATTTGACAGGTGAGAGAAAGCGGGAAATTTGAATTCTCTCCGGTGTTGCCAACTTGACAGGTGAAATGGCGGGAAAGGTGTTAACAAACAAGATTAGCCTTGTTTTCTGTTGACAAGGGAACCTCAATTTTTGTTCATTTTTGCGCATGCGTTACGAAAATTGGCGGAAGTTTTGAAACTCTATTAAGGTTGAAATATAAATATGATTCTTTTAATAAAATTTTAATAACTTATGTTACCAAAATGCCTACATCGATTTTTGGTTGAATTGCGCATGCGTTACGAGTATTAGCGGCAGATTTTGAAATTGTATTAAGGTTAAAATACAAATATTATTCTTCAAATTGAATTTTTATTAAAACTTAAATTACAAGTAATTAAAAAAATGGTTGTGAGAGGATTTCAGGGATTTCAGGCGCTTCTATGGCATGTATATCGCCGATGTTAAATCTATATTGTCGTAGAGTATTATCGATAATGTTGAATTCTTCTTCACCGTCTATTTTCATTCTCATGTACTTAACTGGAAGATTACCAAATTTCTTTTGTAAAGTTGTTGTCTTTGGAGTATAAGTAAGCGAGATTAGGATTTTATCATCACATTTTTTAATTTCTTTTACACCATATCTAGAATATACATTTCAATTATTTTTAAATAAAAAATTAGGATAGTACTTACTGAAAAATTTGTTTCAATATAACATACAATACTTCAATTGATAAATTTTTTTTATCTTCACTATACACAACAATTGTTGAAGGTACACTTGCCATTATGAGAATATTGCTTGAAGCGTTGTAAGACAATTAATGATTATTTGAAGACACTAGACCTCCTTAATTAAAAAGGACAAGGGAGTGAAGAATATCGTTGTTAATAATTTAAATTTGAGTGACTATATAAAAAGAAAATCTTCTATGGAACCATGGCAATTTTCAAATCCAATTTACATAACATCTATACTCAAAATTTAACCAAGGTAGCCCTTAGCCATCTCGATGATAAAAGGTATATCCGAAAAGATGGTGTGTCAACATTTGCCTGGGGCACTATCGTATAGAGGGAGAAAAATAAGAAATAAATTAAATAAATATGATTTTTTTGTTTTATTGAAAAGTAATAAATTTATTCAACAAATAAACACGTCTTTTATTGATGATTAATTATTTTTAAGAATAACACATTCATCTTGTTCTTGTTCTTCATCTACGTGTTCTTGTTGTTGGGGTTGATGATGACGATGCTGTTGTCTTAAAATATTCAACTCTTCACTATGAAGAGTTGTTAACAATTCCAATGATCTTATTTGAGCCTCCAAAATTTCGATCTTATTTCTTTGATCTATTATATGTTGTTGATCCAATAGGTGTAAGCTTACAAAATCTCTTATAGTTTGCTCTCGTTCTAAGATTTTATATGAAAGGTGACTGATGTACCTCTCCAAATACCAAAATTGCTAAAAAAGCGATTATAACAATCAATCAATCAATCAATCAATTAATCAATCACTCCACTAATTAAGTTTAAATCTGACAGTATTATATAATCTTAAATTATTTAAACTTACCTGACACATACATGATGCTTCTTCCTGGAATCCAGACTTTTTAAGATGGTAAACTCTAACAATACTGAACAACTGAACTGTGAGGAGAATTTTTTTGGTTTTTATATGGAAAAGCGGACAGGATAACCACATAATTTTTAACGTAAAAACACAAAATTAATTCTAGATATTTTAGCGAGGAAGAAAGAAAAAATAGGATAACCACAGATAATTTCTATGTAAAATAAAACAAAAAATTGATTTAAAAGAATATATTTTAATAAAAAAAAAATTATATTACAAATGAGTTACAAATATTCCAATTCATTAAAAATAGATGATAAATCATTCAAATTATTATATAATTGATAGGCAGTACAATACATTTTTGAAATAATGATTATGTTGGTTTTGTTCACAATTTAATTCATGTTGTCTACAAATAATCAAATTTCTTAAATCTTCATCATTTTGATAGAATGCTGGTAAAATTTAACCAAATATTGGTGAGGTGATATGGGTCCATTTTTAATAGATTGACTTTAACTAAATTTCTAATGCAGGATACTGCATTTTCTGTATCAACAGCATTCTGTAAAATCACTGCTCTCTGTGACATAGTACTCTAAATCCACTATTACTGCTATCACAACTATACAATTTTTTTTATTTTATTTACTAAATTTCTCAAAGAGTTCAATCTGTTTCGTGTATGAGAACAATTACAAGTATCAGGTTCGTTAGTTGCGTTACTGTTCGACTAAACACAATCTATGAAATGTTTACCATATTCATTTAGAACCTCTTGCATATCTTCATAAAATGAAAGCTTTTCTAATAATCTTCTTATATAGAACTTATCTCTTCTATGAACTTTATCATCTGAAAGAAGCAATTTAGCTTCGTTAATGTAGTATTTCAATCCATACATGTCACACTGCACTCACAATATTAGTGTGAAATAAATCTAATGTCTTCTAAACAAATACTGAGCACTTTGCAAAAATTTAGGCCTTATATACTATCACCCCCACAAACTTTTTATTCATCTATCCCCTCTTCTGGATCATCTTCATTTTCATTGAATGTAGAAAGAGATGAGAGTAGATTTCGAATTTGTTGAAGAATACTTAAATTTGGACATGAGATTTTTGAATAAGTTTAAGTCGAAAGGACCGGATCTTTCAACTTTTTTGGTGAACTCATTGAATTCAAAGAAGGAATTATTTTTGAAAAAATATAGCAGACCTTTGGTATACCGAAAGACACTATCAATGGCTGCCGGTACACCAGGAAATTTCTCATAAATTGTACTTGTCCATTTTTGAGTTTTCGTACACTCATCGAATTCAGTTACTGTTTCATAACCATGAAATATATATGTTTTTCCTATATAAGAATTCGCTATTCCTCGTATATTTGATGATGATGGTAAATTAAATGTAAATTGTACCATCTCAGGCGATTGAAGTTTCATACTTGGAAAATGTAATCTATAAGAAAAATTACCATCAACTATAAAACTTACTATACCATTAGGTTTTTGATAAATTGATGTAATTTTTGTAAATTTCTCATTTAAATCCGGTAACCAATCGGTTATTAATAGCGCAGATCCATATTTATTTTGTTCTAAATTTATAACCCAAACAAATTTTCTATAAAATACATATAAATGATAATTAACTACCAAAAAACGTATTGAGATTTTTCAAATAACATAAATCTAAGTTATTTACGTCTTTAGGTGAGTATGAAGATAAATGTTTTGATATTTTCTTCGTTGTTATCGTTATAAAATTGTAACGAACCGTCCCAGCGTCACCAGCAGCCGCATACTGAAACTAGCGAGGTACTGCGCAAGTCCGAGCAGTAGGGGCACTTGAGCGATAAGGCAACTAAATATAAGCCGCCGCGATCGGTCCGTACCGGGACCTTTTTTCCACCTGGCCTCTTTCCTGACATTGCCAGTGTGGAAATCCTGAATTCCGCCGTGGCTATTGGCGACCGGAGGATTCCCCTCAACTCTTCACAGTGGCTATTGGCGACTGAAGAGATCGTTGTCGTATTATTTGTGACCGTACCAATCCTGCAGTGGCTATCGGCGACCTGGATATACCCGTCCGTTAGAATTAGTGTTTTGTTTAATTATACCGAATTAATTTATTTCTTTAGTATTGATTAATTAATTAATTAATTAATTAATTAATTAATTAATTAATTAATTAATTAATTAATTAATTAATTAATTCGCTTTCGTTGGAAATCGCAAACGTTGACCCTAATTTTCTCTGGCCAGCTACAACCCGGGCAAATATCGTTACAAAATGATAAAGAGTCCTTATATGAACATTTGAAGTAGTAACCAATACTACAAGGAATGTGAGTTTGTAACTGATTGTCATTACTACATGAACTTAAAATACATTCCAAGTCAGCGTATATTATAAATGGAACTAGTTCTTTGTTTTTGTGATTTCCAAAACTAAGAAACTTTTGTTTTTCATCTGGTATTTTGATTTTGCAGTTGTTAATATTTTTACAGTCTTCCATGTGAACTTCTAATCGATTCAATGTATAAAAATAATGTAAACATCTATCACAAAAATATTTTGATGTTTTATGTTTACTAATTTGGCTTGATAACAATCTTAATAATTTTTTTATTCAAACGTAGTGATATTTTGGAACTACATTAACTGAATTACGGTTTGGTGCTGTTTCATCATAATAGATATCTTGAATCATTAGTTGATTTACATGTCTTTTTAATTTATTACTTGTTAAATAGGTAGGAAACGTCTTATATTCATTATTTTCCTCCTTCAAAGTGTATACCATTAACTGATATTTTTATTCAGTTTTTCAAACTTCGGGATATTTTGTATGACCATTGGAAATTCAATTCCATTCAAATTCAAGACTGTTGAATAATGTGGATATTTAGAGATATGTTGTGGGTGATTATCAACAGCATAAAGTGCTGAAACGATTGCCTATGCAAAGCAAGCGTTTTCATAATTTTCAACATTAATGCAATCTTCTTTCCTCTTTATTTCTAAAGGTAAATCAATATATGAAGATCCTAGTAGTAGTAGTAGTAGTAGTAGTATAAATAAGCCGGTTCTGGAGCGGAAGTGTTGGTGGAACAGGAAGTGACATGTATTGTTGGTTGCATATCTGCCAGCTACAATTGTGTCAAAATGTGTCATTCTCTACATGTAGCCCCCTAAACATAGCGGGGAATGTCACCCTAGTGTTACCAACTAAAAATTTGACAGGTGAGAGAAGGCGGGAAATTTGAATTCTCTCCGGTGTTGCCAACTTGACAGGTGAAATGGCGGGATAGGTGTTAACAAAATAAGATTAGCCTTGTTTTCCTGTTGACAAGGGAACCTCAATTTTTGTTCATTTTTGCGCATGCGTTACGAAAATTGGCGGGAAGTTTTGAAACTCTATTAAGGTTGAAATATAAATATTATTCTTTTAATAAAATTTTTATAACTTATGTTACCAAAATGCCTACATCGATTTTTGTTTGAATTGCGCATGCGTTACGAGTATTAGCGGCAGATTTTGAAATTGTATTAAGGTTAAAATACAAATATTATTCTTCAAATTGAATTTTTATTAAAACTTAAATTACAAGTAATTAAAAAAATGGTTGTGAGAGGATTTCAGGGATTTCAGGCGCTTCTATGGCATGTATATCGCCGATGTTAAATCTATATTGTCGTAGAGTAAATTATCGATAATGTTGAATTCTTCTTCACCGTCTATTTTCATTCTCATGTACTTAACTGGAAGATTACCAAATTTCTTTTGTAAAGTTGTTGTCTTTGGAGTATAAGTAAGCGAGATTAGGATTTTATCATCACATTTTTTAATTTCTTTTACACCATATCTAGAATATACATTTCAATTATTTTTAAATAAAAAAATTAGGATAGTAACTTACTGAAAAATTTGTTTCAATATAACATACAATACTTCAATTGATAAATTTTTTTTATCTTCACTATACACAACAATTGTTGAAGGTACACTTGCCATTATGAGAATATTGCTTGAAGCGTTGTAAGACAATTAATGATTATTTGAAGACACTAGACCTCCTTAATTAAAAAGGACAAGGGAGTGAAGAATATCGTTGTTAATAATTTAAATTTGAGTGACTATATAAAAAGAAAATCTTCTATGGAACCATGGCAATTTTCAAATCCAATTTACATAACATCTATACTCAAAATTTAACCAAGGTAGCCCTTAGCCATCTCGATGATAAAAGGTATATCCGAAAAGATGGTGTGTCAACATTTGCCTGGGGCACTATCGTATAGAGGGAGAAAAATAAGAAATAAATTAAATAAATATGATTTTTTTGTTTTATTGAAAAGTAATAAAATTTATTCAACAAATAAACACGTCTTTTATTGATGATTAATTATTTTTAAGAATAACACATTCATCTTGTTCTTGTTCTTCATCTACGTGTTCTTGTTGTTGGGGTTGATGATGACGATGCTGTTGTCTTAAAATATTCAACTCTTCACTATGAAGAGTTGTTAACAATTCCAATGATCTTATTTGAGCCTCCAAAATTTCGATCTTATTTCTTTGATCTATTATATGTTGTTGATCCAATAGGTGTAAGCTTACAAAATCTCTTATAGTTTTGCTCTCGTTCTAAGATTTTATATGAAAGGTGACTGATGTACCTCTCCAAATACCAAAATTGCTAAAAAAGCGATTATAACAATCAATCAATCAATCAATCAATTAATCAATCACTCCACTAATTAAGTTTTAAATCTGACAGTATTATATAATCTTAAATTATTTAAACTTACCTGACACATACATGATGCTTCTTTCCTGGAATCCAGACTTTTTAAGATGGTAAACTCTAACAATACTGAACAACCTGAACTGTGAGGAGAATTTTTTTTGGTTTTTATATGGAAAAGCGGACAGGATAACCACATAATTTTTAACGAAAAAACACAAAATTAATTCTAGATATTTTAGCGAGGAAGAAAGAAAAAATAGGATAACCACAGATAATTTCTATGTAAAATAAAACAAAAAATTGATTTAAAAGAATATATTTTAATAAAAAAAAAATTATATTACAAATGAGTTACAAATATTCCAATTCATTAAAAATAGATGATAAATCATTCAAATTATTATATAATTGATAGGCAGTACAATACATTTTGAAATAATGATTATGTTTGGTTTTGTTCACAATTTAATTCATGTTGTCTACAAATAATCAAATTTCTTAAATCTTCATCATTTTGATAGAATGCTGGTAAATTTAACCAAATATTGGTGAGGTGATATGGGTCCATTTTTAATAGATTGACTTTAACTAAATTTCTAATGCAGGATACTGCATTTTCTGTATCAACAGCATTCTGTAAAATCACTGCTCTCTGTGACATAGTACTCTAAATCCACTATTACTGCTATCACAACTATACAATTTTTTTTATTTTATTTACTAAATTTCTCAAAGAGTTCAATCTGTTTCGTGTATGAGAACAATTACAAGTATCAGGTTTCGTTAGTTGCGTTACTGTTCGACTAAACACAATCTATGAAATGTTTACCATATTCATTTAGAACCTCTTGCATATCTTCATAAAATGAAAGCTTTTCTAATAATCTTCTTATATAGAACTTATCTCTTCTATGAACTTTATCATCTGAAAGAAGCAATTTAGCTTCGTTAATGTAGTATTTCAAATCCATACATGTCACACTGCACTCACAATATTAGTGTGAAATAAATCTAATGTCTTCTAAACAAATACTGAGCACTTTGCAAAAATTTAGGCCTTATATACTATCACCCCCACAAACTTTTTATTCATCTATCCCCTCTTCTGGATCATCTTCATTTTCATTGAATGTAGAAAGAGATGAGAGTAGATTTCGAATTTGTTGAAGAATACTTAAATTTGGACATGAGATTTTGAATAAGTTTAAGTCGAAAGGACCGGATCTTTCAACTTTTTTGGTGAACTCATTGAATTCAAAGAAGGAATTATTTTTGAAAAAATATAGCAGACCTTTGGTATACCGAAAGACACTATCAATGGCTG
The DNA here is from genome assembly GCA_020740385.1 of Mylabris phalerata. Classification (NCBI taxonomy): domain Eukaryota; kingdom Metazoa; phylum Arthropoda; class Insecta; order Coleoptera; family Meloidae; genus Mylabris; species Mylabris phalerata. The sequence goes on along the minus strand of JAJEOX010000151.1, from coordinate 83,007 downwards.
CCGGTACACCAGGAAATTTCTCATAAATTGTACTTGTCCATTTTTGAGTTTTCGTACACTCATCGAATTCAGTTACTGTTTCATAACCATGAAATATATATGTTTTTCCTATATAAGAATTCGCTATTCCTCGTATATTTGATGATGATGGTAAATTAAATGTAAATTGTACCATCTCAGGCGATTGAAGTTTCATACTTGGAAAATGTAATCTATAAGAAAAATTACCATCAACTATAAAACTTACTATACCATTAGGTTTTTGATAAATTGATGTAATTTTTGTAAATTTCTCATTTAAATCCGGTAACCAATCGGTTATTAATAGCGCAGATCCATATTTATTTTGTTCTAAATTTATAACCCAAACAAATTTTCTATAAAATACATATAAATGATAATTAACTACCAAAAACGTATTGAGATTTTTCAAATAACATAAATCTAAGTTATTTACGTCTTTAGGTGAGTATGAAGATAAATGTTTTGATATTTTCTTCGTTGTTATCGTTATAAAATTGTAACGAACCGTCCAGCGTCACCAGCAGCCGCATACTGAAACTAGCGAGGTACTGCGCAAGTCCGAGCAGTAGGGGCACTTGAGCGATAAGGCAACTAAATATAAGCCGCCGCGATCGGTCGTACCGGGACCTTTTTCCACCTGGCCTCTTTCCTGACATTGCCAGTGTGGAAATCCTGAATTCCGCCGTGGCTATTGGCGACCGGAGGATTCCCCTCAACTCTTCACAGTGGCTATTGGCGACTGAAGAGATCGTTGTCGTATTATTTGTGACCGTACCAATCCTGCAGTGGCTATCGGCGACCTGGATATACCCGTCCGTTAGAATTAGTGTTTTGTTTAATTATACCGAATTAATTTATTTCTTTAGTATTAATTAATTAATTAATTAATTAATTAATTCGCTTTCGTTGGAAATCGCAAACGTTGACCCTAATTTTCTCTGGCCAGCTACAACCCGGGCAAATATCGTTACAAAATGATAAAGAGTCCTTATATGAACATTTGAAGTAGTAACCAATACTACAAGGAATGTGAGTTTGTAACTGATTGTCATTACTACATGAACTTAAAATACATTCCAAGTCAGCGTATATTATAAATGGAACTAGTTCTTTGTTTTTGTGATTTCCAAAACTAAGAAACTTTTGTTTTTCATCTGGTATTTTGATTTTGCAGTTGTTAATATTTTTACAGTCTTCCATGTGAACTTCTAATCGATTCAATGTATAAAAATAATGTAAACATCTATCACAAAAATATTTTGATGTTTTATGTTTACTAATTTGGCTTGATAACAATCTTAATAATTTTTTTTATTCAAACGTAGTGATATTTTGGAACTACATTAACTGAATTACGGTTTGGTGCTGTTTCATCATAATAGATATCTTGAATCATTAGTTGATTTACATGTCTTTTTAATTTATTACTTGTTAAATAGGTAGGAAACGTCTTATATTCATTATTTTCCTCCTTCAAAGTGTATACATTAACTGATATTTTATTCAGTTTTTCAAACTTCGGGATATTTTGTATGACCATTGGAAATTCAATTCCATTCAAATTCAAGACTGTTGAATAATGTGGATATTTAGAGATATGTTGTGGGTGATTATCAACAGCATAAAGTGCTGAAACGATTGCCTATGCAAAGCAAGCGTTTTCATAATTTTCAACATTAATGCAATCTTCTTTCCTCTTTATTTCTAAAGGTAAATCAATATATGAAGATCCTAGTAGTAGTAGTAGTAGTAGTATAAATAAGCCGGTTCTGGAGCGGAAGTGTTGGTGGAACAGGAAGTGACATGTATTGTTGGTTGCATATCTGCCAGCTACAATTGTGTCAAAATGTGTCATTCTCTACATGTAGCCCCCTAAACATAGCGGGGAATGTCACCCTAGTGTTACCAACTAAAAATTTGACAGGTGAGAGAAGGCGGGAAATTTGAATTCTCTCCGGTGTTGCCAACTTGACAGGTGAAATGGCGGGAAAGGTGTTAACAAACAAGATTAGCCTTGTTTTCTGTTGACAAGGGAACCTCAATTTTTGTTCATTTTTGCGCATGCGTTACGAAAACTGGCGGGAAGTTTTGAAACTCTATTAAGGTTGAAATATAAATATTATTCTTTTAATAAAATTTTTATAACTTATGTTACCAAAATGCCTACATCGATTTTTGTTTGAATTGCGCATGCGTTACGAGTATTAGCGGCAGATTTTGAAATTGTATTAAGGTTAAAATACAAATATTATTCTTCAAATTGAATTTTTATTAAAACTTAAATTACAAGTAATTAAAAAAATGGTTGTGAGAGGATTTCAGGGATTTCAGGCGCTTCTATGGCATGTATATCGCCGATGTTAAATCTATATTGTCGTAGAGTATTATCGATAATGTTGAATTCTTCTTCACCGTCTATTTTCATTCTCATGTACTTAACTGGAAGATTACCAAATTTCTTTTGTAAAGTTGTTGTCTTTGGAGTATAAGTAAGCGAGATTAGGATTTTATCATCACATTTTTTAATTTCTTTTACACCATATCTAGAATATACATTTCAATTATTTTTAAATAAAAAATTAGGATAGTACTTACTGAAAAATTTGTTTCAATATAACATACAATACTTCAATTGATAAATTTTTTTTATCTTCACTATACACAACAATTGTTGAAGGTACACTTGCCATTATGAGAATATTGCTTGAAGCGTTGTAAGACAATTAATGATTATTTGAAGACACTAGACCTCCTTAATTAAAAAGGACAAGGGAGTGAAGAATATCGTTGTTAATAATTTAAATTTGAGTGACTATATAAAAAGAAAATCTTCTATGGAACCATGGCAATTTTCAAATCCAATTTACATAACATCTATACTCAAAATTTAACCAAGGTAGCCCTTAGCCATCTCGATGATAAAAGGTATATCCGAAAAGATGGTGTGTCAACATTTGCCTGGGGCACTATCGTGTAGAGGGAGAAAAATAAGAAATAAATTAAATAAATATGATTTTTTTGTTTTATTGAAAAGTAATAAATTTATTCAACAAATAAACACGTCTTTTATTGATGATTAATTATTTTTAAGAATAACACATTCATCTTGTTCTTGTTCTTCATCTACGTGTTCTTGTTGTTGGGGTTGATGATGACGATGCTGTTGTCTTAAAATATTCAACTCTTCACTATGAAGAGTTGTTAACAATTCCAATGATCTTATTTGAGCCTCCAAAATTTCGATCTTATTTCTTTGATCTATTATATGTTGTTGATCCAATAGGTGTAAGCTTACAAAATCTCTTATAGTTTGCTCTCGTTCTAAGATTTTATATGAAAGGTGACTGATGTACCTCTCCAAATACCAAAATTGCTAAAAAAGCGATTATAACAATCAATCAATCAATCAATCAATTAATCAATCACTCCACTAATTAAGTTTAAATCTGACAGTATTATATAATCTTAAATTATTTAAACTTACCTGACACATACATGATGCTTCTTCCTGGAATCCAGACTTTTTAAGATGGTAAACTCTAACAATACTGAACAACTGAACTGTGAGGAGAATTTTTTTGGTTTTTATATGGAAAAGCGGACAGGATAACCACATAATTTTTAACGTAAAAACACAAAATTAATTCTAGATATTTTAGCGAGGAAGAAAGAAAAAATAGGATAACCACAGATAATTTCTATGTAAAATAAAACAAAAAATTGATTTAAAAGAATATATTTTAATAAAAAAAAAATTATATTACAAATGAGTTACAAATATTCCAATTCATTAAAAATAGATGATAAATCATTCAAATTATTATATAATTGATAGGCAGTACAATACATTTTGAAATAATGATTATGTTGGTTTTGTTCACAATTTAATTCATGTTGCATACAAATAATCAAATTTCTTAAATCTTCATCATTTTGATAGAATGCTGGTAAATTTAACCAAATATTGGTGAGGTGATATGGGTCCATTTTTAATAGATTGACTTTAACTAAATTTCTAATGCAGGATACTGCATTTTCTGTATCAACAGCATTCTGTAAAATCACTGCTCTCTGTGACATAGTACTCTAAATCCACTATTACTGCTATCACAACTATACAATTTTTTTTATTTTATTTACTAAATTTCTCAAAGAGTTCAATCTGTTTCGTGTATGAGAACAATTACAAGTATCAGGTTCGTTAGTTGCGTTACTGTTCGACTAAACACAATCTATGAAATGTTTACCATATTCATTTAGAACCTCTTGCATATCTTCATAAAATGAAAGCTTTTCTAATAATCTTCTTATATAGAACTTATCTCTTCTATGAACTTTATCATCTGAAAGAAGCAATTTAGCTTCGTTAATGTAGTATTTCAATCCATACATGTCACACTGCACTCACAATATTGTCACGCCCTAGAATCGGTAGAGCAGATAGGGGCTTTAAAGCATGACAAGGGGATAGGGACTTGGCAAGGGAGTAAGACCTTAGCATCCTATAGTATTGTTTTATTATAATTATGGTGGTGCTCGGGGTACTTACAGAAACTCAGGCAAGTCTACACTACTGAATGCCATCGATTGGTTGTGGACTAACTTCTAACTTATCACCAACAGATCACTGACTACTACTAATCCCAAGCCTAGTGGATCTTCGGTTTTTATATGATCTGACTAGGGCGGCGGTTATACATCCGTCCCCCATCTACAGTTCTACCTAATCTACTGGGTACAAAGGTCTATGGGGATGAAGATCCAGATTGGTTCCCATGCTGGTAGCTTGGGAACCGATCATAAAAATATGAGGGTGGTCTATCAAGACTTATGATGTATTATTATCTTATTTTCGGTGGTTTAATAATAAATAGAACTAAATTATCTTTTATTGAATTTAATTTCGTGACAATTTCCCCCGGTCTGGGAAATCGCTTCACCGGGCGATAAGCCAAGTCGACCTTGATAGACAGCCTCACTGTTTTTAAGATTTCTACTACTATTATTATTTTTACAGTGTTGCTAATTATTTTTACTACGAGGGTATTAGGAGACTATAAACGCTAAGAGGTGAAAGGACCTAGCTACGACAATGGACTTTCATTTTTTCTTCGTCCTAAGGGTTATGCCCGAAATGTCCGTTTGTCGTACCTAAGCGGTACAATTTTCATTCATAATTACTACAATTATCGAACTTCCTGCTACTAATTAATTTATATCGTATGGTGTTATCTATTTCCGCTGGTAAGAAGGTGGATGTAGGCGAAACGTATAGAAGAGTCCATTCATTCAGTTGTTGCAGTGCAGCTTTATAGGCAGCTCCGAAACGGTTGACTGTGAATGGTGCTAGTCATTAGTTGTATTGTTATTTTGCCCAGTTACATGGTGAGATTTTCTAAAGTGGTTAGGTGGCCCGGCTGGTGCGTGACCTAACTAATCCCGATTCTCATTTCGGTGGTGCGGCAGAATTGGGGTTACATAACCGGGTGCGTGCATTCGAACATAATCGTCTTCTTCGGGGCGAATTTCGGGATATTCAGACGAATACGCTGACGGAGGTGGCGGTGGAATGATTCGTACCCGGGTTTCGTCCATTGGTGGTTGAATGTGTGGTGCAGTGACACTGGTTAGGCGTGGTCGCATCATATCGGCCGTATGGCTGTAGACTAGTTTTCCGGGTTTGCCTAATCATGTATTGAACATAAAAAGTTAAACAAATTATGGCAGATAATAGTAATAAATCAAGGAGTATAGTGAAATAAAGTGAAGTGATGTGAGTAGTAACGTCCTCCACGGCTTGGATCCATTGTTCATCAAGGCACTCATTCAGAGTTGCGAATACGGGTTTAGCTTCCATATAAGGTGGAACTCGTAGCGTCTTAATTTTTGTCCAAGCGGCGGGTAAAATTCGTTTGTATGTGGCTAGTCCGTGGTTACCCCACTAGACATCCGGTGTGTGGTTTGTATTCCTGCTGATTGATCGATTTCAGGGCACAGTTACAGGGCAAGTAGATTTCGACTGACCCAATAGTGGGTTTAATGGTTGTGGTATTCTGCCCACAGACCAGTTGCAGGTCTTGGTTGGATGGGTTGACTACTAGCCTTCGATTGGCTAGGGCAGTCAAATATTGGACTTTGTTGCCGGTCTTTTGGCATCTTAGTGGGCAGTCGTTGGTCAATTGTTCAACCGTAGCTCCCTTGACGACCCGAAGGGCGCAGAGAGAACTGGCCATATGTTCCCCTGTTGGCTCCATTAGTTGGCAGATTTCGTCTTGATTAGGGTCACACGACGGAGTCAGGATGGTAGTATCGGTGGTACTTTGAGCAATGGCTATGACCGACAGGTCGATGTCCACGGTACAGGTGTACGGTCCCCAAGCGAAAGTCGGAGTTATTAGTTGTCGTACTTCTAGGTGTTGATTCGACTTTCTGATTAGTGGGACGTGGACGCCAATGACGCCAATGACGGCGGCGTCCTTGGAGATCACACACTCTACTAAGGACACTTGATAATACTTGGACAAGTCGCTAAACGTAGGTATGTAATTTTGTTTAGCCCATAGTGGCTGTCGTTGGTCGATAGCTTCCCGAAGGGCTTTTGGAGGAACCACCCGCGGATGTAGTTTGCGGTTTTGACACATTTCTAGAGTTAACATCACTTTTTCGCGAATTAACATCCCGTTCATTAAGAAATCGCGTTCACTTTCCGGAGTACAGTTCGGCACTATCTTTCTTCTATGATCAATATTCATTTCGATTATAGACACATTATACTTTTGTATTTCATCTACCAGAATTTGTAGTTCTTTCTGGTCAGCGAGTAAGCGTTTAACGTGTGTTCTTGTTTATTGAATTGTACGTTTCACTTCCACCATCATCGTAGAGAATGGCGGCTTCATTGTCGGTCCTGGTTACATCTTTTTGACCTAGGTCTACAGCGTTAATGACCCATGAACACCAAAGATTCTTACAGTGATTACAATAATCAAATTCATTTGACATTTCAATTCTTAATCTAAAGATAATGGGAGAAGAGGCTTCAAACAGGTGTACATGTGGTAGTTTTTCTACATATAATCCGGAATTAATTTCGACCGTTTGAAGCGTCTTTTCCGGGTATATTCCAAAAGTTAATAAAAGCAAGAGTAGATACATTATTCTAAAATTCTAATTAGTATAGTGAACGATTTATTATATATATTTACAGGTAGAGCCGACATACGTGTCTGAATTTATCGCATGACGGTGAAAACCTGTTCATATATGTACAAACAAGGTTGTCACAATTCAAAAGCAATTGTAAAGACAATATAGCAGTATACCAAATAAAGAGATTGTACGGCTATCTATTATCGTACGTACGTGAATCCTTAAAAATAAAAGAGTACAAAAAGTAAAATAAAGCTTTTGTCTTCCCCCGGGGCTAGAGAGTGGATACAGTAACACTCAAATCTAGTAAAAAGGGCCCAGATTAGACTTGGTGGCACCCTAAGGGGCTATCCACTACCGGTTCTCTAGCGGGAGGGTGGTCGATGGGATTCGTCCGCTCGCGGTAACCGTGGTGGTTTTTTCACCGAATGCAATTTTGTGAGACCTCGCGAGGGGGCTTCGGCAGATTCTAATTCGCTAGAGTTATCTTGAGGAACGGTAGATTCACCTGGAAGATGGATACATTTAACCAAGCATAAAGTAAAGAAGATACATAGGATAATAATTAAAGCGAGGACGACGCCGGTAGCAAGCGTAATTAGGAAAATTCGTTCGGAGTAAACTGGGGTATCAGCGTTAACTGGCGGAATGGATGTCGCCAAGGCTAGCAGATGAGCTCGGTTGCGGAAAAGCATCCATATAACAAGAAGAGTGAGTATTATATTCCATATGATAATAAGGAAGTCGGTATGATATTCCACTGTATTCAGAGCGTGGAATGTGCCTTCGACGGATGTTGTCACGGTCTCAGCGATGTCTGCGTGGAGTGATGTTGTAGAGAGATTCAAATGTGGTACCTTGAGTGTCCAATTCGTGTTGAGACATTCAGAAAAATTATTGAAAACTGGGTGTGTTTCACGATGTAACGGATGGATTAAGTATGACTGAAGCGTGGACCAAGTTGCAGGTAGCACATGAACCATGGATGCAGATTGGGAAGTCCTCGCACATGGAAACCGTGTCGGAATGATTGTAGATGTTGCCGTTTTCAGTTCGCAGTTACATGGTAAATGGATTTCCAATGCGCCGGGTTTATTGAGTATATCGTCGTTTACTTCTTCCACATTGTTTTGACAGACTAATTGAAGGTGGCGCTGAGGATGTGTAATCACATAGATATCTTCTTGTATCTCTGCTATGGTCATAGATTTCACTTGATGGCAACGAAAAGCGCAGTGCTGACTAAGATCGTCAACTGTGGCACCAGAGTGCATCTTATAGGCACACGCCGGGCCATATGTGATGTCCGAGGAGAACCGTGGTAGGTAGCAAAGTTGGGTGTCGTTATGGTTTACAATCATGTAGGCTGCTTCCAGATATTGGACGTAGTAATTGTTCCGAACGTGGGTCTGTTGAAACGCCCATTGCTAGATACATGGTGTCGTGCATAATGAGGCAAGTGTCATTATGCCATGCGAATGGTGTAGTTAGTAGTTCCCAGAGTTTCCATTCGATATGCAATCGTGTGATGGGTATTCGTATTTGAATCACTAATTGAGAGTCGACTAAGACACAGTCTGCTAATGGTAACTTATAATATTTAGAGATTTCTAATCGCGAGATTGCTAAGCCATACCCATCGTATCGTATTGTTGTTTCCAGTGCTGCTAAGTCTTTGGAAAGAACTGAAGGTTGTACTAGGATAAGTGGTATATGATGAGTTCTACAATTTTGCATAATTTCAGAGTTACGAAGGGTATGAGTAGTCTGAATCATATGGTGTGAATTTTTAAATAAATGGAAGAAAATCTCTACAATATCTTCTTGAACGACTTGAGTTTGCGATGTCAGGTATTCATTCATCGTCTTGTATTGGTAAATCAGTTTTTTGGTAACTCCTTCCAGTTTTTTGAAGTTTTCCTGAACGGTATTAGTAAAGTTTTGATAATTGTTAGTGCGATCAACAAGGGAAAGGATTGTATGTCGAAGTCCTTTATTAATTCGTTGTATTTGGTCATGGTAATGCATAGAAGTTGTTGTTAATTCATGCAATTTCCGTTGGGTTGCCACACCACAGCACCAATTTAAGGCGCTGCCAAGAAAATCAATCGCTCTCGGGTTACGAGGGAGAAATTCATTGTGATTTTCCTCTATGGAAAATCCAGAGGGAGTTTCTAAGAGTGTCGCGTTAGCAAGATCGCTGAAGATGTTTGGATCAAGTGAATATTCAATATGGTTTAAGTAATTTTGAAAATAGTTACTTAATTCGTTTAGAGGGACCCCGTAAAGGCAAATGGGTCTCCTATCGGTTTTTTCACAACTACCACGAGCAGTATGGCGGGGATCTACTAACTCAATATTGTCGTATTTGAACCATTCACTTTTATAAGTTAGTGGTATTGTTGCTTCGTATGCAATAGTTTCTGGAAGAGCTTTCCAGTATGCCCCCGGTGTTACTTTTACAGGAAGAGCTGATGCTCCTGCTAAAAATAAAAATCTGGAATGAAGGATGGGAAGAAAACGCGTTAGCTTATGTAAAAATGTTGCTTGTGTATTGAAGGTAATAAAAAAAATAAAAATTACTAGTAGTTATAGAAAAAATAATAAAAAAAAAATAGTAAAATTAAGACGGGGTTCCCCAATCGTCGTCGCTATCTTCTTGCGGCAGAGCGGGCCGTAAGGGTTTGGTAAATTCCCCATCTTTGGATTGTTTCAGAATCCAGCTCATATTGTCCAGCATTTGCTGGAGAGGTTTCATAATGGTAATTGCTCGTGGGTACCGGTATTCTTTTGAGTGAATATCCATAATTTCTTTTCCGATTTTTAGGATTGTTGCCCGCAAACGAGCGACGCGGTGCCCCTCGTAGCGGGGGTCTAGGGCTTCTTGATTGAGCAGCGCTTCACGTATGTTTAGGTCAGGCTGATTAATCAATGTCATGATGGTTGTTTTTAGGGCCGCCGTGGCTGGCCCCGGTGCCCGTTGTGCGGCCTTGGCTATATCTAGGAGGATTTCTTTCTCCCACGCCGCATGGTTGCGGAACAAGTCGAGTTCCATGGGAAGACTGAAAGAATACATAGAAAGTGCTTATTTATCGTCCACGGAATGAGATGCCAAATCTAAGGATTGGGTAGTATTTGTGTGGACGGTATCAATCCGTTGGATTGCTTCTTGTTCGTTTGACCACGGTGCATGGTAAGGTAAAATACGACTAACATGTATAGTGTCGATAAATGGTTTACGTTTAGTTCCCATACGCACGATATAATCGACATCACCGCGTTTCCCTACTATGTCGTATGGCCCATGCCATCGGAGTATAAGTTTATCGCTTAGACCTACTACTCGTTTCGGCGTATAGACCTTTACAGAATCTCCGATATTATAATTAGTTTCCCTGTGTTTATTGTCATAGCGTTTTTTATCGCGTCGTTGTTTCTTTTTTATATTTCCGATCGCTTGCTCCCGGATATTATTTACATTTTCTAAGAAATTCCGAACGTCGAAGCCTGTTTTCGCAACTAAATTTGCTTCGGTCGGTAGTACTGGTTCCCTGCCGTATACTAGTTTAAAACGGAGTAAATTGAGTAGTGTCTTGTTTACAACAATTGTACGCGAACGTGAGGTGTTGAATATAGAGACACCAATCGGTTTGTTTGGAATTCGTATATAGACTCAGCATATCCGCCAAAGTTTTATTAAATCTTTCTGTTAGACCGTTACATTGTGGATGGTAACTAGTTGTAAACAGAGGTGTTATTCCCATTTCCTGCAAGAGATTTTGAATTAATTCAGAACGAAAAGTAGCGCCGCGGTCACTCAACATATAGCGCGGGGCTCCGTGTTTGGTTATTACGTAATCAACTAAAAATTGTGCAACGCTGGTTGCTTTACCGTCTCGGATCGCAGCGGCGGTTGCCCATCTGGTTGCATAATCGGTGGCGACTACTATAAAAGTTTTGCCGCGGACGGATTTCCGAAAGGGTCCTAATAAATCTATACCAATTTTTTCGAAAGGATAGGATGCCAAGATAGGTTGTAGAAGTCCTTGAGGTTTTTAAGTTTGTTGCGCCTTTTCTAGCTTGACAATCTGGACATCCTTTCACATACTTCTCGACGTCGGATTGCATGTTATGCCAATAGTAGCGTTGTTTGATTTTGTTATAGGTTTTAGCAAATCCCAGGTGTCCTGCTAAGGGTTCATTATGATGTGCATACATGATTTCATGACGTAGATCTTTTGGTATCAATTGGGTTCGGTTTCATAATACTTTATTGATAATAACAACAATAGAACACACGTCTAACGTTGACTACTACAGACGAACGACTCTCTCTCTTTTTATTGTTCCCTTTACTCGAATAGGCAACCCACAATACATAACATTTTCTCCCTTCTTGAGTTAAAGATTTAATCGATTTGGTGGTCTTCGTGATCTCGAAGATCTTCTCAATAAGATTTCTGAACTGGGTGTAGGGGGAACCATTTCCGAGTTACTATTCGGTGGATGATTGTTATTTTCTTGAGTTACAACTGTACCATCTGTTGGTTTAACTTCAACGCTTCTGTCGTCAGTTCTATTACTATCTAATTCAGTCTTTCCCTTAGCACCGTTGTCGTCATTATTCCAAGCATGAGGGAAATATCGCAACAATTCTGCAACAGATTCATTATTTTTCCCATAAGCTCTTTTTATACAATCAACATGTACAAATTTAATTTTATTATCAACTGCAACCAAATAGGTGACAACACTAACGGGTTTAACAATTTTCCCATATGTCCATGTTTTATCATTACCAATATAAACCAATACATCGTCCCCTTCTTTAAAGATTTCAATAACGCGACGATGAATATTTTCCTTTATTTTGATGGTTTCAGTCATCTTTTTATTATGCGATTTTAAATTACTTGGTTTCAGTAAGGTCAGTTTTGTTCATGGCATTTGTTTGAACATCATTTCACTAGGTGACTTCAGTGTTGTTGTAGTTGGTGTATTTCTGTACACAAACAAAAAATTTTGAAGTTTCTGTTCCAATTCCAACTTCGATAATTGTTCAGTCGTTTTAAATAGATTTTTCTTCAACGATGATTTGACGGTTTTTTACAGCTCTCTCTGCACTACCATTCGATTTTGGATGATACGGTGGAGAATGTATCAAAGTGATACCATTCTTCTCGCAAAATATTTCAAATTGCTCACGATTAAAAGGAGGACCATTATCGGAAACGATAATCTCAGGGAGCCCAAAACATGCAAAAATTCTTCTTAACTCAACAATCGTCTTCTCAGCTGTTGTACTGGAATCCATTATTTTAACTTCTAACCATTTAATTGTAGTATCAATTACAACAAGGAATGTTGTCTGATTAAACACACAAAAATCAATATGGGTTCGCCTCCAAACTCTGTTCGATTGTGTCCAAGGTGCTAACTTAACTTCTGCCTGTTTCGAAGCATTTATCTGGCATGATTGACATCTCTTGATGGTCTCTTCAATATTGCAATCGATATTAGGCCACCATACATAACTTCTAGCTAACATTTTCATTCTCACCATTCCAGGATGTTGATCGTGTAACATTTCTAACACTGCGGTTCGCAATTTCTCTGGTACTATTACGCGGTTACCCCAAGTCAAAATACCTTCTTCAATGCTTAATTCATGTTTCCTACGAGAGTATGGTAAAATTTCTTCCTCTTTTACTTGTTTCGGCCATCCAAATTTTGTTAATTCCATAACCTTTTGTAAGGTTTTATCTCGTTTTGTTTCCATTACAATAATCTCCGCTGATATTGGCAATTCTTCCAATTGCATACAGGTGTGAATATCGTCCATTGAAGGTTCTTCCAATGGTAATCTAGATAACGCATCTGCGTTTGCAATCTCACCACCTTTTTTAAATCGAATTTCATAATTATATACAGACAAAATCAAGGCATATCGTTGCATTCTTGAGTGTACCAAACTTGGAATACCTGTCTTTGGGTTTAATATTGATTTAAGCGGTTCATGATCTGTTTCAAGGATGAACTTCTTCCCATATAAATACTTGTGGAATTTCTTAACTGCGAATATTAATGCGAGCCCTTCCTTTTGTATTTGTGCACAATTCTGCTCTCTTTTGCTCAACGTACAAGATGAAAAGCATACTGCTCTTTCTTGTCCATTATGCACTTGGCTTAATATGGCCCCAATACCATATTGAGAAGCATCAGCTGTTACTATGCATGTTTTATTAGGATCGAATACTACTAACGCATCGCTATTCAATAATAATTGTTTACTTTTTTCAAACGACTCGTTCCTTTCTTTAGTCCATTCGAATTTACAGTTTTTGTGTAATAGTTCATATAACGGATATAGTTTCGATGATAACATTGGAATGAATTTTGAGTAATAATTGAGCAATCCCAAATAAGCTTTCAATTGGGTTATATTCGTCGGAGTAGGGGCATTTTTATAGCTTCTATTTTACTTTTCAGTGGACTAATGCCATTACTACCGATTTTGTGCCCTAAAAATTCAATTTCATTCTTTAAAACTAATGATTTTTCCAGATTAATTCGAATGTTAAATTTATTTAATCTCTCTAATACTTTAACAACTGTCTCTTTGCAATCTTTCTTATTCTTTCCTACAATCAGAACATCATCAATATACACATATACATTACCAATACCACTCAATGCTTGTTCCATTGTTTGTTGGAATAATGCTGGAGCACTTGAAATACCAAATGGAAGTCGGGTAAATTTGAAAAGTCCGATATACGTATTTATTGTCAACAATTCTTGTGCTTTTTCATTTACTCTTAGTTGCAGATAGGCATTACTTAGATCTAAAATAGTAAAAACTTGTGCACCGACCAATGATTGAAATATGTCTTGGACATCCGGTAATGGATAGAGATCTTTCCTTAGTATAGGATTCAGAGTTTTTTAAAAATCGACACAAATTCGTAACCCACCATCCTTCTTTGGTACAACCACGATTGGGCTTGCAATATCTGCCTGAGTTGCAGCTACAATTATACCTTCTTTCTCCATGGTTTTTATTTCATTTGTTACAGAATCTCTAAGTGCGTATGGCACATTACATTCTTTGTGAAATACGAGTTTTGCATCGTCTCTTACGACCAAATTTGCAGTAAATACTTCAATAGCTTGACTTCGATCTGTTGAAAATACCTTTGGAAATTTATTTTTAAACATGTTTACGTCTACATCATCAGTATGATAAGTATTGCCAGGATTTGTTTCAACCAAATTTACAAGAAATGATCTCCATTCTGGGTGTATAATATCTAACCATGATCTACCCAATAACGGCATAAAGTTTTGATATGACTTTACAATGGCTAACGGAAGGTTATATACTCGTTCTTTAAATTTTACCTTGACCACGGTCTCACCTATTACCTGTACTATTCCATTGATTGTAGAGATACAACTATTTGATTTTTTTATTATCAATTTTTTGTTACCAAGTGTTGAATTAAAGCAACCTTCGGACATAACCGTTATCTTGGCACCCGTGTCTATTTCCATTTCGACATCTACATCTTCTATAGCTAATTTTTGTGTACTTGGACTATGATTGTGATTTACATAATTTGTTTCTTCGAAAATACTTTGTAATTATATCTGTTCTTCACTACTTTCTTCTTCACTTGCTGTACTGTCTTCATGACTTGACCCATTTTCTTCATTATAATTCACTTTCTTACTTTTCTTGCAGACTCTTGATGTGTGACCCATCTTATTACATATAAAACATTTCCACTCTTTAGCGGGACATTTATCAGGATTATGTTTTCTACCACAACGATAACATTCTTTACCATTAGGACTATTACCAGAATTTTGTTTGACTTTCTTTTCGCTGACTCTTTTGTTACCATTTCTAATTTTATTGACGCCAGACTGATCACTTGAATTCAGCATTTGACTCTCATTCTGGACCAATTCATAAGATAAAGCTATCTTACATGCTTTTTCAAATGTGACATCCTTTTCTGTTAAAAGACGATCTTGAATCGATTTATTTGATAACCCGAAAATAAATTTATCACGCAATGCACGTTGCAAAAAATCTCCAAATGAGCATAAACTTGCTTGTTCTTTTAACTTATGAATATATTCAGCTACACTCTTGTTTTCTTGTCTGATACTATAGAACTTATACGTTTCAATTATTTCCGACCGGCGTGGTGACAATCTATCTTTTAATACGTCTTTTAATTGATTTATATGCTTTTGAAGCGATATTATCTGGTTTTACACAAACTTTAAGTAAATTATACGCGTCACTACCAATTAATGTTAAGAATAAATCTACCTTTTCTTCGTCTGGTACCTTATTACAGCGAAATCAATGATCCATTCTTTCCAAATACGATTCAATATCAGTTCTTTCGATGTTTAAATGTTCGATACTACCAATCAGACTCATTTCGACTATTAATTTGTTTTTTCCAACTACACTTGTTCTAGACTCTTCCATCATAGACAAAACAAAAATGGCGTTATTTGGCGTCTTATTGCGTCATTGACCACTCGACTTATATTTTGATTATTTCACCAAGACTTGAGATGAATTTACACAATTACTAATTGCACCCACTCGTCGCCAATTATGTTGTATATTCATACAATTGGGTTCGGTTTTATAATACTTTATTGATAATAACAACAATAGAACACACGTCTAACGTTGACACCTGTCTTAAGTTGGCGATAGAAAATCGATATTTTATAATTATTTTTAATAAAATGATTGTTCGTCGTTTGTTCTTAATTGTTTGATAAAAACTATCGTTTGTTCGTTTTTTCTTTTTCTCAAAAAATGTAAATAAAAATTTACCCTTAAGCTGGCGGAGACTATTGTCAATTTTATTTATTTCTTCTATTTCTATATAAATCAAGTCGTTTTAAGGTTTGTTTGATTAAAAAAAATGTTTGTTCGTCCTTCCTTATATATTTAATCACATATAAAAAATTAATTTTAATTTATAGGTTAATTAGTTACAGCTACGCATGCGCAGACTACAAGACTAGTGAACGCTAACAGATGCGGTTTCTTTAAATTGAAGCCCACTGACCGTCCTCAGGACAAGGATTTCTTTTCTTTAAAAAAATATTTATATCAAGAAGAATAAAAAAGATTTTATTATTGCACTCGTAAAAAATAATCCTTAATTTCTATGTAATTTTTTAGTTTATAGAGCAAGTACGCAAAAACGATTGCAGACTGACTACTTAAATAAATTATTATAATCAATATTATTATTATTGTAGGCTGTCTACTGATTATTGTATTATATAATTAAATTAAACGAAAGATTAGGAGTAGTATAAATATGTACCTTTTGGAGCGGAAGTGCCGGTGGACCGGAAGTGACGTGTATTGTTGGTTGCATATATGTCAAATAGGAGCGCCCTCTACATGCAGCCTCCTAAACCTGAAGCGCCCTCTATACAAACTTGGCGGGAAAATTTGAAAATATTACCAACCTGAAAGTTACCAAGACGGTCTCTCAGTGTTACCAACCTAAAATTTGACAGGTGAAAGAAGGCGGGAAATTTGAATTCTCTTCCGTGTTGACAGGTGAGAGAAGGCGGGAAATTTGAATTCTCTTCGGTGCTGACAGATGACAAAAGGCGGGAAATTTGAATTCTCTTCGGCGTTGCCAGGTGGCGGGAAATATGAATCCTCTTTGGTGTTGACAGGTGAAATGGCGGGAAAGTTGTTAACAACAAACAAGATTAGCCTTGTTTGTTGTTGACAATGGTGGGAAAGTTGTTAACAACAAACAAGATTAGCCTTGTTTGTTGTTGACATGTTAACCACAAATTTAATCAAATTGCGCATGCGTTGCGAATGTTGGCGGGAAGTTTTGGAGTAGTATCAAGGTTAAAATACAAATGTTACTCTTCTGATTGAATTTTTATTAAAAACTTATACGACAACTAATTAAAAAAATGGTTGTGAGAGTGTTTCAGGGATTTCAGGCGCTTCTATAGCTTGTATATCACCGATGTTGAATCTATATTTTTGTAGAGTTTTATCAATTATATTAAATTCTTCTTCCCCGTCTATTTTCATTCTCATGTACTTCACAGGAAGATTACCAAATTTCTTTTGTAATGTTGTTGTTTTTGGAGTATACGATAGCGAAATTAGAATCTTATCATCGCATTTTTAATTTCTTTTACACCATATCTGAAATACACATTTCAATTATTTTTGAATAAAAACTAAGAAAGTACTTACTGGAAAATTTGTTTTAATACAACATACAAAGCTTCAATTGATAAATCTATTTTATCTTCACTATACACCACAATTGTTGAAGGTACACTTGCCATAATGAGAATGTTACTTGAAGCGTTGTAAGACAATGAATGATAATTGGAAGACACTAGGCCTCCTTTTATACTAAACTAGCTTATCATCAAGCTATAACGTGATAACATTATCAGTTTCATTTCCCGGATTTTGCGGTTTCCGGTTTCCTGTTTTGATAAAAAGAAAATGATAAGGGCGGAAGTTTGCGGTTTCCTGTTTTGATAAGAAGAAAATGATAAGAACGGAAGTTTGTGGTTTCCGGTTTCCTGTTCGAAATTGATGAGGGCGGAAGTTTGCGGTTTCCTGTTTCCTGTTTGAAATTGATAAGACGCAAGTTTGCGGTTTCCTGTTTTGATAAGAAGAAAATGATAAGGACGGAAGTTTGCGGTTTCCTGTTTCCTTTGATAAGGGCTTTGTGGTTTCCGGTTTCCTGTTCATCAGGATCATATAAAAAGTCAGCTGCTTATCGCAACACACTTTTATTCTTAGCTCAGATAATTTTTATCTGTGGTTATCCTATCTATTCCTTTCCCCATCAAAATACCTCATGCGTTTTCATGTAAAAATTTTCTGTGGTTATCGTAACCGTTCTTCTGTATAAAAAGTATGGTTATCCTATCTTTTCTTTCTTCCTCGCCAAAATAATTTTGCTTTCTTACGTTGAAAATTATCTGTGGTTATCCTCTCTATCTTTCCATATAAAAGCGAAAAAAATTCTCATCGTATTTCAGTTGTTCAGTTCAGTTATTAAGTATTTAATTGTAAGTGTTAGAATGTCTGGATTTCAAGGAGAAGCCTGTATGTGTCAGGTAAGTTCAAAACAGTTTATATTTTATAACTCCTTCAATTTTTAATATTGATTGATTGATTGTTTGACTGATATTTCCGATTTTACAGCAAATTTTGTATATAGAAAGATACGTTGGATACCTTTCCTTAAAAATTATCGAAATGGAGCAGACGATTAAAAACTTTGAAAATTTACACATGAGCGATCAGCAACATATTGATGATCAAAGAAGAACAATAGAGATTTGGAAACAAGACTAACATCGCTGGAAATTGCAAATTATGATCTAACCATAAACATTGTAGAACAACAAGAACAAAAACAAGAATAAAAATGAGGTGTTGTAGATAATGATTAACTCTAATTTTCAATAAATATATCAATTTATTCTTTCTATAGGACAAGGAAACAATAATTAACTGTCCATTTTGTATGATAATAAAAGCTTTTATTGAATTTTTAATAAATACAAACAAAAATCTTATAAAAGTTCTATGTCATTTATTTCTTCTTCTTTTCCCTCTATACGATAGTGTCCCCAGGCAAAAGTTGACACTCCATCTTTTCGAATGTACCTTTTATCATCAAAATGGCTAAGGGCTACCTTGGTTAAATTTTGGGTATAAATATTATGTAAATTGGATTTGAAAATCGTCATTGTTCCATGGAAGATTTTCTTTCGATGTAAACATTCTCGATAGTCACTCAAATTTAAATTATTAACAACAATCTTCTTCACGCCCTTGGCTTTTTTAATTAATTTTCCATCAATCACATCAATTGAATACATCTTCGATCTCAAACCTATAAATTCCTTCATAATTTTTCCGTTCTCGTCCTTCATTAGACCAACAATTTTTTTATTCTTCAGTGGAATTTTATATACGTTATCTTTTGTGTACTCTGAAGTATCGAAATGGCTGTCAATATCACCTTTTATATCGGTATAAAAATCATCTGTTGTAATTGTGTAAATTAACGAATCGGTGTCCATATAATTTAACAGTAATTTATCACTGTATTTTGGTTTCATATATTGATAATGAAAATTGTACATCAACCATTTTGATAATTCTAATACAGTGAATCCAATATAAATTGGTTTATCATAACTAGAGATAGGATTTGGCACCGTAGAGCGTGCCGGCCAAAATCTACTCTCCTAACAAATTCGAGTAGAGCGGAATGTTATTTTCTGTTTTAATCGAGTGTTTTCGTCGCTAACAAAACGAGTTGCTCTATAACGATAGCAGCAGAATGTTGAAAAACAGTAGACCATTTAAAATATCCGCATGATCGATCGACGTCATTCGTAAAACGCAGGCGTTTGATTGTACTGTAAATTTCAATGGAATGGGTTCCCCCTCCTGAATCCTCTTATAGTAACTCGTTTGGGTTAATAAACATATGATTTGTACGTAAAGAAATTTAAAATATTTTAATGTAATTTAATATTTTAATTATTATTTCAGATTATAATTTGTAAATAATAATGATTTTTCGTCTCCGATAGCTTACAACATACAAGAAGTTATTTAATTAGAATTATAGAACAACTACGCCAATGGTAGGTTCAACGCGTTGAAATACTTATGGCGAAACTGTAGATCCTAACACTAATCATAACAGATCTTGACTCGATTTAACTGGATTGCCACCATGTTGGACGTGAAATGAGCTGCACTGTGGAAATGTGGTTTTGCGATCAGTGCACGTGCACCCAGTCTCTTCCCTCGACTTTCCCATTCTGTAACGATCTTTACATCTTTCCTCTTATCCACATTTTCCATAGTTTTTCCGTAAACAGCGTTGTTTAATAATTTGAAGAAATTTTTTTCAAACGTGTTTTTTGCGATGGTTCTATGATGTGTATTTAAGTCGATATATTTCTTTAACCAACACGATTGTTTGAATTCTAAACAACGATAGATTTTCTTGATTTTTAAACCATGTCTCAAACATTGTTGAAGATTTTTATAATGAATAATGTATTTGGTCTTGTCGGTTAAATCGGTGATTAATTTACAAAATTTTGAATTTTTTATTGTTTTATTCTCTGCACAAAACGGTAGATCATTATGTTTGTCGTGTAGATGTTTAGGATATTCCAAATCAACTTCAAAGAAGTAACCAATTTCTGAATCTTCAGGAATATTCATTATATCGATCGATTCGATATCATCAACCCATTGGAAACCACCATAGGGTTGTGATTGCGACATGGCCCAACCATACAAATTGTTAGCATCCAAGTACATTAAATAAGTACTTGGTTTTGATCGATCATAACTTTCCATATACTTGTTATTAGCAATGGAATGTCGATGAGAACACTGGGTTATGCCACCTCTTATACCTCGTCGTACAAATGAGTGCATATTGATGTCAGTTAGAAGCTCGATCTTAATTCCAGTGTACTTTAACATAGCGTCCCACGATAGACCAGGCGCAGTGTAGTAGTGACAGGGATCTAAGTTATATATTTTTCGACACACCTTTCTAAAATTCTCGAATATATCGGTTAACAACAGGACATCGGTGATTAAATACAATTTCATATAATCCGATAGATTTCGACAATTGAATTGTTGCCATACACACTGAGCATGCGCATAATCCTCATCACTACAGGATTTATCTGTAAGTCGACTAACAAATTTCTCTTTGGGTGGTAACGATGTTTCATTTAATCGATTCCATGAATTTAAATATTCATACGGGAAAACACCCTTTCTAATAATCAGTTTAAATTGTTCTTGATTACTAAACATCTTTTTGACTGTATGGAAATCTTCCGGTGATAAATTTTGGGCTAGACTATTCAAGCTCGATGACATGAATCTGAAGGAATCCAAAAATCTTAATTCAACTGTGTCGGTTTCATTGACTGGAATTCTTTTCGATAACGACACATACAATTCCTTGTTTAAAGGAATCAAATTAATATCACCCTTTACTTTTTCTAAGGACTTCACAAACAAATGACAGTCATAGCCGGAGAAATTGTGGAACAGAATGGGAACGAATTTCGGTATACGATATTGTAGATTACATTTTTGATGGGCTGGACCTCTGTATATACCAGTAAAGTGACAATGATCAGCCACTTTATCATCCATTATTGTCTGATTACAAATGTGACAAATGTTCGTTTCCATATGAAATTTCTTTTGGTCATCAGTCATCATCATCGGCTTAGGATTCATCAAAACCTCATTATAAATACGTCGAATATCGTTCACCAATGATTTAACAAAATGGTCAGTACAATCTGCCCCTTCATATACGTATAATTTGTTTTGATTTTCATCAAATGAACATTTGATGAAATAAGAAAAAGCACATGGAATGTGCTGTTGTACATTTGTTGTTGAAGATGTACTTGGATTTGGAGCGCAAGTATCGATATTTTGTAGTATACATTCAGAGTCAGCATAAATAACAAAGGGCACTTCCAATTGTCTTTCATAATTTTTGAATTCTACTATAGAATTCTCAGATGTTGGCATAATAGTTACAATTCGATTGCACTCTTCTTTATGTACCATCAATTGACTCTCCGAATGAAAATGAATCAAACAAAAATTACAGATAAAAATTTGACGATGGTTTTTTGTTATCTGTTTGCTTATCAATCTTGATATATTCTTAATCCACACATAGTGACTCCGTTCTTCTCTTTCTATCAATAATAAATTAATATGCACATTCTTCTCTGATTTTGTACAATATAGTGGACCAACAATTTCATCGTTTTCCAAACCAAATAGATTAACACTTATACTCTGATTTAATTCCTCAAATTTACCGATATCTTTAGGTTTAAGAGGAAATTCCATGTTACCAAATTCGAGTTTTATTCCATTTTTTAAAACTATATTTGATGCTGTTATATCTCCGATATTATACGATTTTGTTCGATCTGAGTTTACATCAACAGGATATAAGGCAGAAATTATTGCCCATTTAAAGCAGTATTCATCATCATTTTTAACGTTGATACAAGCGTGCTTGTTTTGTATTTTTTTTGGAAGTCTGATGTACTGACTACCTCCTTTTA
This sequence comes from Mylabris phalerata, assembly GCA_020740385.1. Taxonomy (NCBI): domain Eukaryota; kingdom Metazoa; phylum Arthropoda; class Insecta; order Coleoptera; family Meloidae; genus Mylabris; species Mylabris phalerata. The sequence goes on along the minus strand of JAJEOX010000151.1, from coordinate 60,630 downwards.
CTGGTTGATATTTATTGATATTGATTTCTAAATGCGTAATTCCGGCCAACGCCCAACCACTACCTCTTTCTTGGAACTCAGTTGTTTTTGTTTTGAGTTTCTCAATCATCAAGTCATAATTCGATGCAATTTCGTCTTCATTTTGAACCGACATCATTTTCGAATTAAAACTTTTCACAGAATATTCTTCTATATCTTCCGTCATTTTTACATAATCAGCAAACAGTTCTAGATTGAATTTAATTGATTTATGTCTCATAAGTTCCTGTTGAAGTTCTGGAATTACAACATTCTTGGAAGATATTAGAAATTTTTCAACTTCTAAATTTGTTAAATCTTCATTTTCAAAGATTAACGTCTTAATGCTGCCTTGGAAGGTACTTTTAACCACCTTCAATTTTGGCGTATACAATTCCGCCGTTTTCAATCGATGTTCCAATGTACGTAAATTACAAAGCAATTTATCAGCAGGAATATCTGCTGAACACAAGTTGTACCTTTGCTTTACAGGCTCAGGTCTGTTATATTCTAAAAATTGAAAATAATAATTAGAGAAAGCTAACTAACAGGTGTAGTATATTTCTTACCTGATATTGTATGAACGCGTTTTATATGTCGATCTAAAGAGTCTTTTCTCGAAAACGATTTAAAACAAATATTACAAATTTCTTGTGTTTTAGGCATTTTTGCGCCTGTGTGACACTATGAAATGCTATCAGCGAACAATGTGTGTTGCGATAAGCAGCTGACTTTTTATATGATCCTGATGAACAGGAAACCGGAAACCACAAAGCCCTTATCAAAGGAAACAGGAAACCGCAAACTTCCGTCCTTATCATTTTCTTCTTATCAAAACAGGAAACCGCAAACTTCCGTCTTATCAATTTCAAACAGGAAACAGGAAACCGCAAACTTCCGCCCTCATCAATTTCGAACAGGAAACCGGAAACCACAAACTTCCGTTCTTATCATTTTCTTCTTATCAAAACAGGAAACCGCAAACTTCCGCCCTTATCATTTTCTTTTTATCAAAACAGGAAACCGGAAACCGCAAAATCCGGGAAATGAAACTGATAATGTTATCACGTTATAGCTTGATGATAAGCTAGTTTAGTATAAAAGGAGGCCTAGTGTCTTCCAATTATCATTCATTGTCTTACAACGCTTCAAGTAACATTCTCATTATGGCAAGTGTACCTTCAACAATTGTGGTGTATAGTGAAGATAAAATAGATTTATCAATTGAAGCTTTGTATGTTGTATTAAAACAAATTTTCCAGTAAGTACTTTCTTAGTTTTTATTCAAAAATAATTGAAATGTGTATTTCAGATATGGTGTAAAAGAAATTAAAAAATGCGATGATAAGATTCTAATTTCGCTATCGTATACTCCAAAAACAACAACATTACAAAAGGAAATTTGGTAATCTTCCTGTGAAGTACATGAGAATGAAAATAGACGGGGAAGAAGAATTTAATATAATTGATAAAACTCTACAAAAATATAGATTCAACATCGGTGATATACAAGCTATAGAAGCGCCTGAAATCCCTGAAACACTCTCACAACCATTTTTTTAATTAGTTGTCGTATAAGTTTTTAATAAAAATTCAATCAGAAGAGTAACATTTGTATTTTAACCTTGATACTACTCCAAAACTTCCCGCCAACATTCGCAACGCATGCGCAATTTGATTAAATTTGTGGTTAACATGTCAACAACAAACAAGGCTAATCTTGTTTGTTGTTAACAACTTTCCCGCCATTTCACCTGTCAACACCAAAGAGGATTCATATTTCCCGCCACCTGGCAACGCCGAAGAGAATTCAAATTTCCCGCCTTCTCTCACCTGTCAACACCGAAGAGAATTCAAATTTCCCGCCTTCTTTCACCTGTCAAATTTTAGGTTGGTAACACTGAGAGACCGTCTTGGTAACTTTCAGGTTGGTAATATTTTCAAATTTTCCCGCCAAGTTTATATAGAGGGCGCTTCAGGTTTAGGAGGCTGCATGTAGAGGGCGCTCCTATTTGACATATATGCAACCAACAATACACGTCACTTCCGGTCCACCGGCACTTCCGCTCCAAAAGGTACATATTTATACTACTATTAGGTTATATGAAAAGAATATATTAAAAGGATAATCAATGCATATTTCCATTGTCTAATAAATAGACTACCCCATGTGGTAGTATTCTTATATGGTTACTTATCGGTTTGGGGATTTTCAATAAATCGTTGTAAAAACGCCATTCCCCAGTTATTCTGCGGCAATAGGCAATGTAGTGATGTTCACTGTAACCGATTGCTCCGCATAATCTGTAAATTATTATAAAAGTAGGTAGGTATTAAAGTTTATAAATAAATATAACATATAATAATTATTTATGTTACAGGGATTGTAACGCCAATCATTATGGTACGAGTTGTGAATAGAAACACGACGAATACCATTATGGCTTAGTTACAATTCAAGTAACATACAAAATTTTATGTGCTGGCGAGAAAATTAAAGAAAAACTTAAAATGAATTACTTTGCCTAGAACTCAGCATTTTTGACATTAAAAATCCAACTTTACTGTCTTTTCGTTCTCACAGTAACCAATGCCATAATGTAATAGGTACTTTATAGTCCTCAAATTTATCTATATAAAGTTAGTTTATAATACGCTGGCACATAAACAAAATAATGCAATTGTACAAACCGATAGCATAAATTGGACTCCTTGTTCAATGAACTTTGGTGTAGAAAATTTAAATTTGTCGGCAAGTCTCGTAGCTTACAATGCTTGCCATCCTTTTCTCCGATTAATTTAACATCCAGTTCAATATAAATATACGTATTTAGAATTCTTTGGCAGGTTTGGGTTCGATTGCAGCAATTTTTGCAAAACATATTATAAACAATACTTCTAAAATTTAATGCTTTTTCCAAATCATTAAATCTGTTGTCAATTATAGTTTTATAATTAACCGTTAAAACTGGCGTACTGGTCTGAAAATCTGGACAAACTGATGAAGAGCATGAATGGTTTTCGAACATACTAGGTTCACTCCTAAATAATTTATTCCATAAGTTACTCACATTATCCTCACAGTCAATTACTCGCGATATACTTCTTATTACTTCATTTTCTTTGTCATTGTTAAATAATTTGATTTGCTTTTTTTCTTGTGAATTGTAAATAGGATACAGAATTGAAAATCGTTGTGAATAAATTTCGCTTGTTAAGCCTGTTTCCATAAAAGCTATTACAAACTTGCAAGTAGAATTTTCAGAATTATTTAGAAATTCATAGAATTGTTCGTTCTCTAATGATCCATTAAAAAGTACTTGTATAATACTATCAAATGGACATGTGTTGTAAGCAAACCAAAAGTTATTATCGAATTTAACTGGCCCACTGAAGTTTCCGTTCACTAATAGATACTTTTCCTCCTTTTTCAATCTTTTGCCGTTTTTCTCCGATTTTTTTACTATTACGTTTTCCTCGTTTGTCTTAGGCACAATTAAATTGTTTAATAACTTTACTTCCGCGAATTCTTTGAAATATTTGCCTTCATTTTTCATTTTCCTACTTGTCTTATCTATAGCAAGATCAAAAACATGATTTTCATGAACATTACAAATTGTTGGTGTACTTGTTTTTAAACTATAATTGTGGTCATTTTCTATAGATTGATTTAAACTTAGAGCAACTGCATTGTTATCGTTTTCAAAAGCCGAGCTAAATTCATTTATATCAGCATCAGAACCATTATTTGATTTTTTATCAATTTTGCCATGAGTGTCAAAACCTGGATCGAACTTTAGAGAATGATTTCTAAAATTATTTAAATTATCATAATTTATCCAGTTAAAGTTTTTATGTTTTGGATCGTTTCCTAGACCCATCCAATTCTCATCACAGGAATTTCCTACAACCTCAGCATTATTGAACAAACTGTCTTTGTATTCAACAGCATGACAGTTTGAATCAACAGATATTGATGATTTATCAATATTTTCATCAATAAATTTAGTTAGTTTACTTTTGAATATAGTCACACCTCCTATAAGTAAACTCAAATGTGCCTTCACGAAAATAGGTACACTTGTTGGAAGAGATATTTCTTTTTTAAGGACCGTCTTTAGATCCTTAAAATTCGCTTCAACATATGACGTAGTGGCTCGCAAATTTGTGTGCGGAATACAAATTTTGGTCCATAAAGGAAACTCTTTCGTAGTATCTATTAATGGTTGCTTAAATTTGGGAACATAAAAGCAGTTTAGTATTTTTCCACTATGTTTAATAATCAGTGGGTATGAAGCGAGTTCATTTACCCAAGATGTAATTGTGTCAGTTTTATTATCTGGATTATTTAAGACGTCGTTTAAAATTGTACTTTTTTCCGAATCAAAATTGATACTTTCAACTTCTTTTGCGATATTAGAGTAAAAAGCTTCCGTCTTCTTGGCAGCAATCAGATTTTCTAATTCTACTCGAGCATCTAAAGGAGTTATGTTTTGTTTATTAAAATTAATCACAGAATCTTGATATTCAACATTGCAGATAATTAAAATCAGTACAAAAATTCTTTCAAAATCCTTTAAATGTTTACAGTTGATTAGTAATGCAATGCAATACATAAAGAACGATTTAACGCTTTTATGGAGTACAGACCTCCAACACTTCCAACTGCTTATCGAATGAATAAAATGGGCCGTGTCTAATCAAATATAGGTGATGGGCTCAATCGGAGTTTTATTTTTAGCAATGTTGAAGCACAGTTCAATATAATTAGACAATGACCGATTGTTAAACGCTAATGAAATTGCATTTAAAAAAGCACGTGCTCCATCACAGACAACTTCATGTGGAATATTAGCTCCCAAGCGATACCATCTTTTCAACCACAATGTGATAATATCTGCATCATGTACTTCTGATAACATCTGATAAACAGATTGAGAAGTGCCGTTGAAATTTATAACTATTTGATATAAGAATATTGCACTTGTCCTTTCGTTTTTACTATCGTTAAATTTTCTTACAACTCGACCGGTTGCATCGATGCAAATGGATGAGTATTTCCTATGTAAACGACGATATTCGTGATAGCAATGTAACTGTGACGGTGTCGCATAAAAAAGATAAAATGGTACGTCAGCTAATAAAATGATAGAATTTCTATAAATAGGATTTTTATCAATGTGTATCACTGCTTTTATGAGATCTCTTCTGTCTTCAGATTTGACACCAAAATTATCTTCTACAATCTCTTTCTTTAATTGAAACAGAACATTTGTTGTAAACATGACGGGGCATTGTGCATCACCAGGTTGAAGAAGGTTTTTCGCTGCTTCATTTATTACACCTTGTACACCTTTTTGTTTCGTTTCTTCCTTAATTATTTCTCTTCGTTGAGCTTGGAGGGGTTGTTTACAGTCTTCATGCTTTTCAAATCTTGTATCTCGACATTCTATTTTTATGATAACTGGACCTTCTTCGCCTGGATCTTTTTCAATATAGCCAAATAAATGATTTCGACATTTTTTACTTTTACAGTGACCTATCATTGTTGCGTAATAATACCCATGTTTTTGAATAGAAGCTTTTTTAAATACAAATGCACACTTTAAGCGATATTGCTGCCAAAATTCAAACGCTAATGTATCAGTCCAAACTCTAGGTTGTAGACCTGGATAATCACGCCCATTTTTTATTATTGGATTGGTTTTTTGGATGGAGTTCCATAAAGCTCTTGAAATTACAACATCAAAACATTCAAATATTTCGTGTTGTTCAGAGTAAACTTTGTAATAGTCTTTGTCTTTGTCATTTTTATCACCATTATCATTATCAACACTGTCATCATTAGTATCATCATCATCATTATTATCATCGTGATTGTCAATATTTTTATCTACTGTTCCAACAAAATATCCGCACTGCTCTTTTGCTATAGAGAGAATATTTCCACGATTTTTTGTAACATTTGTACGAACAGCAGCAGCATTACATTTATCCATGAATTCAGGTTCATTTGACATTTTTTGCCATACTGGCGATGACCATTGAGGAAATTTATCGGCGACAAAATAATTCATGTACTTTATCAATACATTAACTGCATCATCAACTCCTACTGCCGATAGTCGGGGCATAGTAACAGGACAACTGAAGAAAAAAATTGTAAATCAATGAAATAATACAAAAGAGATTATAAAGATTCTTCTAAAATTGGGGTTAGGTCAATTTATTTAATTAAACTAGTTTAGTTCATACCAGATTTAATTCTTATTATACTTATAAGAGTAATTATTCTATTAGAATTTTTTGTTAATATTTTAATATCTAATTTATTTATTCTTTTTCTTCAACGGTCCCTCTCTTGTTTCACTTTTTGGAGAACGATTTTTACACTGATCGTCATTTAAGTAATGATGGGCATAAACAAGTAATGGGGTAGGTTGCGATTTTTCAGCATCAGTGTTGCTGTTATATTGCAATCGCAATTAGTGTAATATAGGCAACCAACTATTAGTGTGTATTACTGGTTAATAGTCGGTTGGAATAGAATGACTAGAAAATCATTAAATTATTTTTAAATAACAATCTGTATATTCTATATTTTCCTTGATATAAATATTTTTTTTAAGGAAAGAAATCCTTGCCCTGAGGACGGTCAGTGGGCTTCAATTTAAAGAAACCGCATCTGTTAGCGTTCACTAGGCTTGTAGTCTGCGCATGCGTAGCTGTAACTAATTAACCTATAAATTAAAATTAATTTTTTTATATGTGATTAAATATATAAGGAAGGACGAACAAACATTTTTTTTAATCGAACAAACCTTAAAATGATATGATTTATATAGAAATAAAAGAAATAAATAAAATTGACAATAGTCTCCGCCAGCTTAAGAGTAAATTTTTATTTACATTTTTTGAGAAAAAGAAAAAATGAACAAACGATAATTTTTATCAAACAATCAAGAACAAATGACGAACAATCATTTTATTAAAAATAATTATAAAATATCGATTTTCTATCGCCAACTTAAGACAGGTAACGTTGACTACTACAGACGAACGACTCTCTTTTTATTGTTCCCTTTACTCGAATAGGCAACCCACAATACATAACAGTCTAGGACTAACCGATATCGGTTTGATTTAAAAAAATTACTTTCTTTCATTCATTTCTCGTAAATAATATTTTGATTGATTGATTATTGAAAATTAATATTTTATTGTCAAAATAGTTTGTATCCATTATATAAGGTAAATTTTATCCCTGATTATGATAAAACTCCAACGTGTATGAACTCAATTAATATTTAACTTTAATTCAATTAATGTGCAATATTTGATATTTCTTAGTTGGGATTACAATTTTCTTCTTTTGAATTGAATTTTTGAACATAGAAAAACATCAAGTATGGCCGTACTGAAGTAACTATATTCCATATAGTTATCATTGCGATTACAGTAAGATTTGGGAGTCACGAACGTCCATGGCGTGAGCTATTCCTTCAAGAAGAGGAATGTCGTTTTTACACTCAGTTACCCTCGCAACAGTAGCTCAGCGGGGTGCTCACTTCGACTATACGCTTCCACTTTCCTTCGACTCGAGCGAACCTAACCTATATTTTGACGAAATGACAGCCAGTTCGTTGCGAGTGTGATTTCATAATTCCACTGCTGCAATTTTATGTCGTGTAGGGTGCTATGAATCAGATGGTATTTGTGTTCTGCATTTAGTTGCTTTTCAATAAATGTCAAATTTGAATTTATCATTATTTTTTATCATTTATAATCCAGAAAGTTTAGTAAATTGTTGGTTTCTAATTTGATTGTAAATTTAATTTTATTATTTAAGTTTAAAAAATTATGAAAAAATTCAAGAGTTTTGATGTTACCATCCCATATTATTATGGTATCATCAACATATCTTTTGTATAATTTTACATGTTTTTTAAATGGATTTCTATTATTCAGAATGAAAGTATTTTCGAGATGATCAAGGAAAATATCGGCAACCATTCCTGAAACAGGGTTTCCCATAGGGAGTTCATTGATTTTATAATAATTGTCGTTAAATTTACAATAGTTAGTTATAATAACGAATTTGTGTATGTGATATATCAGGGTGGCCACACTTTGTGATACTTAGAGTCGTATTGAAAATTCGAAAATTTTTAAGAGCCAAATTGGAAAAAATTCACTCCTTCAAAAACGTAGAAAACGCGCATCCAGTAAATTGTACCTCCTGCTTCCCTCTCATTATACGGAACAAATTTTATTAAAAATTAAAGAGTCGTATTTATTAATTTATTCATGATTTAATTATAACATTTTTTTCTTACAAAATAAATAAATATAAATACCTAGATATATAATATATCATTATATTCACTTATTTTATTAAATTTTATTTAAAGAGATTTTACATGCTCAAAACCTAGTAAAAAGTATTTATGAAATTTTTTTAATTGAGCCGCAATAAAACTTAAGTCACCGGTCACCGTTGTTATATATTATTAAATGTTCCAATACGGTGAAATATTCAAATATATATTAATTAATTAATTAATTAATCGAAGTGTAAGTGTAAGACATATGAAAAGTTTAGGTTGTAATTTATGGATTTTATGGCGTATGCATCTATGGAATGTTTAAGGGTGTGTTTTGGTTCAACGTTCAGGATTTTTACTAGGAGTTTGGATAAATGATTGGTGGGTGTATTACAAAAAGTGGTGATGGGTCTGATGGAAGATTTGGTTTATGTATTTTGATTAAGTTGTATAATTCGGGAAGTCTGGGATTCATTGGGATTATGTTATAGGTTGTATTATTAAACTTATTTATGCTAAGGTAAAAGGCCCTATTATCGGCACCTTAAGAGGATATGTGATCTTATGAGTCATGTAAAAAACGTTTTTAAAATTTGTCAATCTTTCTAATTATTACCTAATAAAGTATTGAATTTAAATTTTAAGTGTCACTTCGTAATTTTGTTCTCACTTTTCACATAAAAATTTGAAACGGGCCGAATCTAAGAACCGGCCTAATAACTTCCCCGACACATTCCGGATAGTTAATCATGAATTAGAAAAACATATTAAAGACAAGTATCAGAAGTCGACAATTAATGCAAAAGTCCAAGTTTAAAAAAAAACTAACTTACTATTAAAATCAAAATCGGGAATCAAGAGCCGTGGCTATCTCACCACCACTGAAAAATTCAATGAGGAACCAGCACCTCGTCAACCAAAACTCTGTTTACTGATCGGTGATTCCACACACACTTTTCAGTTCAACTTTCTTATAAACTCGATACACGATTCAATTGCGAAATTTTGACAGAACCACGGATCTGCCATTTCAAAATTTCGCAATTGAATTTTCTATGGCAACCGATTTCTTATAGAAGGCGGCAAATTTGAATTGGTTGACTAAACTATTTTGCCAATTTTGTGCCCTTATTTAAAAAAAGAAAAGAACATCGCACATGAGGGGTATTGTTTCGGACATAAAAGCACATGCCCTTTCGATTGGTGATATCAAATTAATATGTTATCTTAATTTTTTTTTAACAACCCCCTCCCCCTTCCACCCCCGTGGTCCGATTGGCACCAAAAAATTATCAACTCGAGCGGCCACCAAATAGTTTGTGCTGGTCAAATTTGAACTCAATCGGTTAAACCATTTTTGAGTAATCGTTGGAGAAACGAGACACACACGCACACACACACTCACACGCACACACACACACACACACACACACGTACACGCACGCACACACGCACGCGCACACACACGCGCACCACACACACACACACACGCACGCACGCACACACACACGCGCACACACACACACACGCACACACACACGCACACACACACGCGCGCACACACACACATACACGCGCGCGCGCACACACACACATACACGCGCGCGCGCACACACACACACACACACACACACATCAAGCTAAAAACTTCAAAAACGTGTTCAGGGGACCTCAAAATGTAAAGATCTGGTGAAATCTTGAATTCGAAATTTTGGTCCGAAACTAATAACTTCCTTACCCTCTGGTCGGGTAAGTTAAAAATAGGAAAAAATTAAAGGCCAGAATAGTGCATGATGTCTATGTTATCGGCACATGACAATCATATCTGCATCAGTTTTCGGCAGAGTCGAGTACCAATTAACGGCATGGGAAAGGAATAAGCGTATAGCAAAAGAATACATTTTATAATTCTCTAAGAAACATACAAAACAACAGAAACAGTTTTCAAAAACAGTTTGCAAAAAATAAATTAGAAAATTCTGATATCGCCTCTATTGCAAAAAGTCCTCGCTTATTTTTAGCTTTTGGTTCCTTGATTTTGTTTACAATTTCATCATATTCGTAGATTAACACGTCAGCTTTTTCTGGCCTTAGCCAATTAATACCCTTTTTGCCATATGGATAACTTCATACAGCATACCATCGCTTTCTTCTTTGATTGAAATTATCTTTCCGGGATAATTTTGTTCGTTATAACGAACAATTACAAAATCATTCAGTTTGTAAGATTCGTCACCATCAACTTCGTCTTCGGCTTCGTCTGTTAAATCATCGTCTGCTATTTCAGGAACATTTTTGTTCTTCCTTTTTTTAGTTTTATTTGAAACCGCTATTGCTTGTTTCCTTTTACGTTGTTCTTGCCTTTGTAGTTTTTTCTCTTCTTCGTTTCGTTTCTTTTCTTCTTTAGCCCTAAAATATTGTTCCCATTGAGACGAACTTGCAACAGATACCACTTTCTCCTTCGTTTTTCTTTTCAAATTGTCTTTTTTTGTAATAGTAAGTTTGAAACAAACCGATGTTGTTATTCTTTTGTCTTTTTTTGGTTCAGTAGGTGGTCATAGGTAAGTTTCCTTCATTTTGGTTTTCACATATTGTTAAATCCTCATTGTCCACAACATCGTAAGCTTCAACTTCGTTAGATAAATCTCTTGTGGGAGCGTATGTTAATCTGCCATTATTGTATTCATCAGTTTCGTTCGCTGTAGATAAGTTTTCTTCAATTTGATTTTGACAAGTTGCCATATTTACTGCTTCTGTTTCTACATCAGTTGCATTGTATTTTTCAACTTCATTAGGCACAATATGAAATGTTATGATGTCTTCATTGAGCATTCCTGTAATGTCCATTTCGTCTAACAAGTCGTTGAAACTATTTACAGTATTTGTGTCTTCAGTTTCAGTTGTATACGGTTCTTCGTGATTGTCATTAGGATATTCAGTTTCAGTTTGAATATCAAATTGTATTCTCCTCCAAAACAGAAATAAATTTTTGTCTTCCGTTGGACCCTCCCCTGATAATTGAAATGTGGCTAACTTATCGGGGATATAACGTTTCATCAATTTCAATACTATTTGTAAGTCTTTACTATTCTCCTCATTATTATCTACTTCTTGCTGTTGAATTTTATTTTCATTTTTATTCATATTCCCAGACTTGAATTTTTTTTTTAAATAACATTATTGACATTGAAAGGTATCAATCTACTGCATTTAAATCCGCTTTTCACGATGTCTGGAAATTCTTCTATTTTTTTAAACGTCGTTTCAAGGATCGGAGCAAATACTTCTCTACCAATTTTTTGCCCACAATTTTCCATGCGCCTGGAGAGTACGCTTTTTTCCACTCTATCTTAATGGGACAAAAAACGGCAACATCTAGAGGCTGCATAATGTGAGTAGCGTTCGGGCAAAGAGCTATTAAAATGATGTTGTTTTTTGCAAGAATTCATTTAACGTCATTGTTAAATAAGATGTATGACCATCTAAAAATTGAATCACTGACAACTGGATGTTTTGTTTCTTCACCCATGAATTGAATATGTTACCAATGAATTCATAAAACGTTTCCCCAGTCATCCAGTCATTTTCAGAACGTCCAATGACCCAAGTTTTTGGCACTTGGTTTACAACTGGCTTAGGCACTCTCTTATAACTGTAAACTATTATAGGTGGTGGAATTTGACCAGCGGCACTACAAGTGACGAGCGTTCTGAGGCACTCTTTTTCGTCATTGTTCACAAAGGAATAAACTCTTTTTTCACCCCTCTTTACTAATACTTTATCTCCTTTTGGACAGAGAAAAAAAGCTGTTTCGTCACAGTTGAAAACTCTATTAGGATCCTTGGTGATTTCAAAATTGTTTGTGCTTCTTAAGGGTGTTGTCTAGTAAAAAGGAACTGATTCCAAACTGGATAACTTTTTTATTTTTCAACGGATTTCAATGTTCTAAACGGAATTTAAAAGGGCATTTCAAGAGGGAGGGAAGTACGTATTTGATTTGGATGTAATTTGGAGTTACAGAAGGAAATATAGAAGCATGTTTTTTAGCATTTTTTACAGTTTTTAAAAATATTTTCCCTCATAACCTGGCAAATATTTCTGATTTTCTAATGAATTTCACACAACAGGTGGCTAATTAAAAGCGCTTTCCAAATCTGTCAAATTTCCCAGTCGCATTGTTAGTTTTCTCTGTTTATTGTGTGGAAAGATATGGACTTAGTTCCTCTTATACTCGCTAGAGAGTCTAAAAACACCTATGTGACCTGTATGTCGGTATATTCTAGTTTTGGCTAATGGCAGATAGATGGCAATCAAATTTGTTTTATCAACTAATCTAGGTCTATCATTTTGTCTCTTGACAAGATTTTCAAATCTTTTTTTGTGGCTAATACCACACTTTCGTCGTATTATTTGTGGACAGATAAATGAAAAAAACAATTAATTAATTGTATATTGTAATTCATAAATTTGATCGCCACCTATTTGCCATTATTAGAAACTAGAATATATGGACATACAGGACGCATAGGTGTTTTTAGACTCTCTAGCGAGTATAAGAGGAACTAACTCAACGGCTTTCCACACGATAGACAGGGTTTTATTAATCACTAATTTTTCAAAAGATTTTCACTTTTTTGCAACAACAATGGTACCGTTGGAAAGGTAATGAAATAATCTATAAATTGCAATACTTTATACAAAAATAATTAATTTTAACAGATAAAAATAATAGGTGAAAATTCATCACATTTCGCCACCATAGATTTCCAGTAAATTTTCCGAATTTCAATCTCAAGCGATTCTCCAAATAATCCGCTATTTATTAGCTTTCAAATTAGCCCTGGTTCAGTCGTCTAAGTTTAAAAGTGTACGTAAAAAAACAAAATTAGTATGTCGAAACATTTCATCAATTTTCCGGAAAACTAACAATGCGATCGAAAAATTTCTGAAAGATTTGGAAAGCCCTTTTAATTGGCCACCTGTTTTGTGAAATTTATTAGAAAATCAGAAATGTTTGGTAAATTATGAGGGAAAATATAAAAAAAAAAACTGTTAAAAATGTTAAAAAACATGCTTCTATATTTCCTCCTGTAACTCCAAATGACATCCAAATTTCAAAAAATCAAATACGTACTTCCTTCCCTCTTGAAATGGCCTTTTAAATTCCGTTTAGAACATTAAAATCCGTTGGAAAATAAAAAAGTTATCTAGTTTGGAATCAGTTCCTGTTTACTAGGCAACACCCTTAAATAGGATTTCACTTCAATAAACCATTGTCTTTTTCTGTTTTCTGACAAAACCGCCCGGGAACTACTCAAATTCTCCGGTGTTCTTGTTGTTAGTTTGGGGTGTCTTTCCATGAGTCCTTCATACCATTTTCGACCAAGTCTCCCATTAGCAAAATAGTTAGGCCAGTTAAGACTTTTCACCATTTGGACGCTATCTAATAACTGACTTTTTGTTCCTGGGAATCCACAATTTGATATATGAATTAATCATTTAATAGTATGAATATGCCGGTTTTGGAGCGGAAGTGCCGGTGCAACAGGAAGTGACGTGTATAGATGGTTGCATAGCTGTCAAGGGTGCGTATAGGTGGTTGCCCATATGCCTATGGTTGCCCAGCTACAAGAGGCGTGTATATGTGGTTGCATGCGTCTCTAAATGTAGCCGTAAGTGGCGCCTCCTACCTGTAGCCCCTAAACATGTCTAATCGTAGTCCTGTAAACGTGGCGGGAAAATGCTACCAACCAAAATTCTCCACAGTGTTGCCAGCTTTTATTTGACAGAAAGTTGCAAACAATAAATTTGGTGAGAAAGTTGTAGACAAAAAACAACAGATGGCGAAAAAGTTGTTAACAACAAACAAGATCAACCTTGTTTGTTGTTGACAAGGGAACCTCAATTTTTGGTCAAATTGCGCATGCGTTACGAATATTAGCGGGAGATTTGAAATTCCATTTGAGATTAAAAATAAATATTACTCTTTTAATTGATTTTTTTTATTTATACCTTATATTTTTATAAATTTATTCATTATAATCGTTTAAATATTAAATATTTACATAATTAGACATTGTTGAAATTATTAAGTCTTAATTTGATGATAATAACGCTGATTCTGTCGACGAGGCACTTATTAATTTACCACACATCCATCGTTCTCTAATATAATAAAATTTAGAGAATTGATGACAATTTCGACAGATTCCATTGTCTAAGATTCGCAATCCATAACAACCTGAATCTCGATGAGCGTAGAAGTCACCTCTTCGTTGATCTTGATCCCATTTGTACACCAGTTTTTTATATTTACACGAACTGTACACTTTATATTCATAAATATCCATATTTAAAAATCAAAGTTTTATTAAAATTGTACAATGTTCGAATAGAAATTCAGAACAACGACTGTAAGTGCAATTTCATTTTTCTGCTTATTTATACTTGAAAAGATTATTAGAGAAATGGAAGGGAAATCTCGCCTTAACAACGATAAAAGTGGTTTTCGCGCGCATCCTTTATCTTATCATAACCAATCAATTAAAAATAAAATATATATTTAAAAACAAATTAATTTATTGTATTCAAATCTACATTTTTTTGTTAGATATAATCTTCATTACCAGATGAAGTCTCAAACTCGATTCAGTTCACCATTTTTCTATGAGTTAGTTGACAACATAAAATATATGGTAATGCAGAGAAAAGTGGCCTTCTAATACAAAAGTTACACCATGAATCCTCATCACTTATGTACTCCTTAAGATGATCTGAATTGATTGCATCATGATAATTAATTTCACTTTTTTTAATTTTTTCATCAAATATAAATATATTGATAATACTTATATAATTGAAACATTGTTCGCAAATTTTAAAATGTTTGAATTTAAAATACTTAAACTGTATACAAATATTGCGGTGGAAGTAAAGTTCATCATGACTAGGCAACCACAACCAGAATTTCATAAAATTTTCTTTCAGCGATTCGTCACCAAATACATAGTTTTCCAGACATAATAAGCTGTGATTACGTACTTTTTCTAAAAAGTCCTTATAACCGTCATTATTTGCGTATACATCAGTTTTAATTTGATTCCACTTTACTTCACTATATTTATTTAAAATTTTAAAAACAAAATTCTCGATGGTAACCGTCTGTAGAACTTTACAAGAGAAAAGTCATCAATTGGAATATTCTTGATGACTGTGATTAAAGATAACTCGTATAATGTAGACATTTTGAATGAATCTTTTCATACTGAAGAAGACCTTATATATCAATATTCTTGTGGTTTTTTGATGTCTGTTTGACGTAAGATGTCTTCCATCGGAAAACGGTTTTCCGCCGTGACAGAGGTTTTTGGTTTCCGCATGTATCATCCTTTATCTTATCATTTACAAAATTCTTCAAATTATATTTTTTACAATTCCAGTTAATTGATAATATTCGAATAATTTATCATGTACAATTATACAATATGCTCTGGTCTTATTAGGAAAATTCTCACTACTTTCAAATTCTAATTTAACATCGACTGTTGATGACTGAATGGCTTCGTTTTGTTTTGAACAATCAATGATGAAAATCGATCTAAGGGAGAAATTTGTATATGTTGTTGTTGGAGTCGATGAATGATTATTTTTTAAATTACAGTAAAAACCAATGAAAGCCTGATAAGCTTCTGTATATTCATTTTTTTGTCAATCAAAATTTTGATTTTCATATGGATAACACTGAGAGTTTAACCAAACACGAAGATTAGTCAATTCGACATGATCGAATCTACTGATTTCCTTCTTCGGATTGTCTTTGCGATCCGTTTGGAAGGCTACAATTACATATCTTGGTCGTTCAAGGTTAGTTGTTGTTTTAACGCTCCATATATCCATTTTGGATTGTCTTAACGAGGGTAGTTCGAGAAATTCCCAATTTCTGAAGTTGATTTGAGGTTAGAATTTGTCTCGAAAATCCTAATAACGTTCCAATACCATCGTCGTTGGTGAAATCAATTTCATATTTACTCTTCAATTCACACTTTAACGTATTATTGTTTGGGTTCAATGAAATAATTTCAGATTTATCGATAACATTAGGTGGACTGAGTAGTTGTTGTAGGTAGTCTTCAATGTGTGTTATCTCATATGCACCAGTAGAAATTGTTATCTCCTTGTCTACACCATTGTCTTTGTAGTAGAACTTATTCTGTCCTTTTTCAATATTAGGTATTGTATTGTATGAATGAAAACCAATTAGAGCCAATAAATAACTACAGTTGGGATTCAAATTGATTGGAGGATAAAAGTCTGTAGATAAGACATTGCTACGTCCTTTCAGTGTAAAGGTTAAAGACATGATTGATAAAAATTTTCAAACACCTTTATTATATAAGAATTCCAAACATAAATGTCCACAGTTAAATGTATTAAATTTTTGTACATTGGAATAATTAAATAAAATATTTCTACATTTCAAAATCAAATTGTTGATTAATTCTTTTGGGGGTTTGAGATTTCCAGAATTATCAAAATGTAACACCTTATTGTTTTGCTTCAAATATGCTACCTAATGTGTTCCACTACCTTCTCGAGAATCTAAATTAACAATTCCTGATTCATATTTTCTAATCTTAGAGGGTAAGTCATCTCTTTTGAAAACACCTCGAAAATTAGGAATTTTGAGTTGTCTAGCATACAATCGTAACTGATGATCAGTTAGGGGTTGAGAAGGTAGCTTTATTGGTAGTTTTTTGTCAAGTACACCCCCAACCCTCTTTTATGTTTCTTCAAATGCAATCCACTACCCTTTTTACCCAAGCCAATGGCTTCCATTGAGCGATTATGTCGTTCTGCCTCTTCCAACCTTCTTCTGGCTGCTTTAGCGTCACCTGCAGCCTTTGCTACACCTGCTGCACCACCAGTTAATGCTCCCAATGCAGATAAACCGCCAAAGAGTAAGGGTAACCAACCACCGGATTTCTGTGGTATAGGAATAACTCGAGGTAGACGGATACGTTTACGCCCTCCTGCTTTTTGAACAACTACACGAGCAGCTTTAATGATTGTTCCAATTGCATCAGACTCATTGACGATTCTCTTCAAAGGATCGGTAACACTTTGTCTAAGTGCATATGTCTTTGTTTTTTCTCGTCGTCTTCGACTTCGTCTGTTATGTCCCAGTCCTAATTTCTGTTTAGCCTTCATGGTATTTGTTACCAAATAGGAAGCTAATTTTTCTCCTAATGTAGCGTCACGTGACATAACTCTTTCCCACGCCCTGTTTTCTAACACGTTATCGGCTCTATGTCACTCTTCTAGATTTTTATTTTTTGAATAGGCTATATTGTGTTGTTTACAGGCTCGATCTAATTCGTTAATTCCCGGATCGACTCGTTTCAATAGTTCTGCTAATTTTGTACCGGGACCACAGTACTGATAACCGGGAATGTGTAGTTCAATTGGTAATTTGTTAATTAGCGAATTAACAAGTCCGTCACCTTTGAACGTCAACATCAAACTGATAATATGTCACCTGTATTTTTATATAAATAGACACCGACAGATGTGGCGTCATTACTATGAACGTTGTCAAACATAAAGTATCTCTTAAGGTAAATAATCATGATGAGTCAACGAGAACGAAGTCCATTACTTCCCGATACTACGAGAACGATAATTTGTGGACCTAGCGGATGTGGTAAAACTAATGTGATAATCAGTCTTCTAATTGAACCGAATGGATTACGATTCGAGAACGTCTAGATATTTTCAAAATCACTATTTCAACCGAAATATGAATTTCTGAAAAACGTTCTTACTAAAATTAAAGGACTAGGATACTTTCCATTCACAAATAATGATGAAATAATTCCAACATGTGATGCAAAGAATAATTCAATATTTATCTTTGACGATGTAGCTGAGTCAGGTGAACAGGAAAAAATCCGAGAATATTTCAGTATGGGTGTATAGATTGTTTTTATTTGTGTCAAACATATACACGTATACCGAAACAATGAATACGTGACAATGCAAATGTGCTTGAGGTTTTTAAACAGGATGAACATAATCTAAAGATGATTTATAATGAGAATGTAGAAAGTGATATGAATTTTGATCAATTTAAATGTATATGCAATGAATGTTGGAAAGATCAATATGGATTCTTGGTTATATTGAAAGATGAAAGTTTACGTAATGGACGCAATAGAAAAGGATTTGATCGTTTCATCAAGCTATAAAAAGGTGCATCTATATATAAGGTGGGCATTCTTTCTTTGAGTGTGACAATGTTAAGTCAACAACAGAAACAAGTTAAGAAGAAATTGATAGAAGCAGCTGATAATGTTAGAAAAAAATTTAAACAATTGAAAGCCGAACAATCGAATCAGATGGAGCTAATCGGTAAATTATTGGAACCGATTAAAAAACCACTTGATGAACTGGTTATGGAAAAAAAAGAAGAAACAAAAGGAAAAGGAACAACAGTTACCACCGCAATTATTAATTAAAACAGAAGATGAAGAAAATATACCACAACTTCCATATGTACCGAAGCGAGAATCAATTGCAATTAAATTCAAGGACAATGAAGAACCATTAGACGATGAAGAGGAGGAGGAGAGAGAGGAAGAAGTATTTATGGACCAATCAAAAGTGTCTGAGAAGGCTTATGCTGATTAAATCAATCAATACCCTTCAATTGCACAACCATATATTGAAAAATTGATTGAAAATCATCGAACAATCACTTCTAAAATCAATTACGATGACACAACGGAAAAGATAAAGTTAGGCAATACAACTTTATATATTAACCCTAATGGTTATATTAGAGTATCTAATGAAGTGTTCAAAGGAACAAAAGGACTGTATGATCTCGTGTTCTTAAAAGATGTTTCTCAATGTGTCTACACAACCAAGGATCTAGAAGCCCATCAGAGAATTGTTAATCTTACAAGTGCTTATCACCAGAACAATGATCCGAACAATAAAATACAAGTAGATACATCAAGCAAATATCGAACCGTTATAAAACACCTACTTAAACCGCAAAGTGTCTCTTCCCCCTCCTCTTCTGTAAGTGGAAGGGGTGTTCAATATTTACGATACAATCGAAAACCAATTGAATATATTTACTGGGATGATCCAAATGAGTTAGTTGCTCGTTTGGCTTTGTTGTGTGCATCAGCTGGCGCTAGAAATAATTCTCATCAAAACGAAATTGTCGCTATAGAGGAGGAACTACGGGAAGCAGGAATCATTTATTAGTACAATGACGTCATCATCATCATTTACATCATCGACATCATTGTTATCATTGTATGTAAATGTACAAGGTTTTTGAATCCCAAACAACAATAAATTCCTGCCAAAAGAACTAGCAACCTATGATGGATACAAGATAAGTCATTTTATTTTCAATCCTCCATAACGTTTCAATACATTACCATTGGAATATAAGAAACAAGTATACAGGTTGACAAACAACCATTATGGATTGAAATGGGAAGATGGTTTTGTAGATCCAAAGGAATTCGCTAGAATAATTAATAAAGTGACCTCTGAATATAGTGATATTTATGTTAAGGGTTTGGAAAAAAAGAAATTTATCGAAAACTTTATTTATAATTCATCGACAGTTCATGAATTACCCGAACAACCACGCCTACATAAATCTAAATCCACCTGTATGTTTCACACATTACCAAATTGTATGTGCGCCTTAACAAACGTTATAGTTTTGTATGAAAATTTTAATGATGATAATGATAATCAATAAATAATTGTATAAATATATTGTTTTATTTATAATCCTGTTCAGTATCATTATGAGCATCGACAAATTCGGAGGTGCTTGGAAGAGACAATTCAGTGAGAATGATAATAAAGAAGGTGGAACTCATATTTGGCGTACTCTGTATAACTATACTGGTGACGGCCATCTTGATTTGAAAAATCATCGAATATGTAACTTACTTGATGGAACAGATTCGAATGATTCAACTACCAAAGGTTATGTTGATAAAATGAGAAAGACTGTGGAAGGTCAAATTGATGGTATTATTGAAACTTCAAAAGACAACATTGAAAAATTAGATAAAATAATAGAAAAGAACAAAGTTCAGACCGATAAACATATACAAATGTTAAATGGAAAAATTCTACATAACATCAAAGAAAACAACCGGAAAATTGAAGAACTTTATCAGTTAGACATACCGGAAATTAAAGATCAGATTAATCAATGATCAATCAATGACTGCACTAGTTGACATTAATGATAATCTTACAAATGGAGATAAATTGTTTAATAGTAAATTTATCACATTTGATAAGAAATTAAATGACTAGAATGACGTAATGAAAAAGATAACAACTCAAGTGGAAAGCATTGAAAGGTTTAATAAAACATATAATCAAAATTTTATTGATATTAATATACAAATCAACACAATTGCAGGACAATTAAAACAATTTAAAGAAGAAAATAAGTTATTTCAGTCAACTATTGATAAAGAAATTGAATCAATCCAAAAACAAAACTTAAAAAACATGGAAGATATTATCGTATTAAATGATCAAAGGAAATCTGAAATCGATAGAAGCTTGAAAAATATACAATCGTATCAAACTGAAATATCAATGATTCATGAAAGGATTAGGGATGTTGATGAAAATTTTGAAAATTTAAATAAATTATATTTAGCAAAAATAAATGTTGTTAAAGACCAAATTGAACACAATTCACAACAACTTCAAAAATTGGATACATCAATGAATAACAATGAAAACGTATTGAAAGGTGTTATTAGAGAGAAACTCCAAAAATATCAACATTTTGAACAACTATTGTCAAGTAATACATCACAAATTGATTTATTAACGGAAAGAATTAACAAACTCGAACAGTCTCATACAAGTTCTCATACAAAACATATCACACCTACGTCAGTAACAACAACGTCAAATTCTCCGTTATCAATAATAAATTCAATATTTAGCAGAGAAAGCCATCAATGCCCACCTGGTGAAGTCAGTGATAGTTTAGGTAGATGTCGAGAAGCTTATAAAAAATAATGTCATCAAAAGAACAAGTTGTTAATGAAATATATAAACCGGCTCGTAAGAATTTCCGTCGACGACATACAATTATTAAAGGCTTAGATGAACTTTGGCAAATGGACTTGGCGGATCTTAGTAAACATTCAAGAGACAACAAGGGATACAAGTATATATTGGTGGTGATTGATTGCTTTTCAAAATTCCTTTGGACTCAACCATAGAAATCTAAATCTGCTAATGACGTAACATCCGCAATGGATACTACAAAATCGTCATCCTAAGAATCTTCAGTCTGATCAAGGAAACGAGTTTTTCAATAGTCAATTTGATGCTTTAATGAAAAAGTATGGAATTAATCATTATCATACATATAGTGTGAAGAAAGCTTCAAATGCTGAACGTGTTATTCGAACTTTAAAGAATAGATTATATAAATTGTTTACAATAAATGAATCATATAACTGGATAAAAGTACTTGATGACGTCACTGGAGACTACAATAATACAATACATAGAACAATAAAGATGAAACCTAACGAAGTAGATAAAGATAACGAGCAAGAGATTCTGCGCACATCTTATAGTAATTTGAAAAAATTCACTCCTGGAAAATTCAAAAACAATGACCTTGTCCGTATCAGTAAGATGAAACATATGTTCGATAAAGGTTATACACCAAATTGGACAACGGAATTGTTCAAAATTATCAAAGTTAATAATACCAATCCAGTAACTTATTTATTGGAAGATTTACATGGACAACCAATCAGTGAGTGTTTCTATGAAGAGGAATTACAAAAGACCTACTATCCTAGTATTTATTTGATTGAAAAGGTGTTACGTCGTAAAGGACGTAAACTATTTGTAAAGTGGTTAGGATTTGACAGTATTCATAATAGTTGGATTGATTTGAAAGACATTACATAAGAATGATTCATGTATTCATTTATTTTTATATAATTGTAATTGTAATTGTATTTATATTTACTGCAATAATATATTGTTTACATAAGAAAATAAATAAACGAATAATCAATATTTTCAATTAATTATGGTGGGAGAAAGAGTATATAAATGATGTAAAGACATCCTCAGGAGTCAAAACATATATATTTCACGGACAAGTACAGTTTATGAGAAATTTCCAGGTGTACCGGCAGCCATTGATGGTGTTTTTCGGTATACCAATGGTCTTCTTTATTTTTTCAAAAATAATTCCTTCTTTGAATTCACCAAAAAAGCTGAAAGATCCGGTCCTTTCAACTTAAACTTATTTAAAATTTCATGTTCAAATATAAGTGTTCTAGAACAAATTCGAAATCTACTTTCATCTCTTTCTAAATTTAACGAAAATGAAGGTGCACCAGAAGAAGATGAAGATGAATAAGGTTGGTGATGGTGGTGGTGGTGTTTTTAGAGGGGTAAAAATATATTAAACGTAGATTTTCTATAAAGTACTCAGTATTCGTAAAGAGAAGAGTGAATTACTTTCACACCAACATATTCATCTTCAAGAGAATATTGTGGAGGGGTTGATATAAATTTGGTGTTCTCTGAAAATTCTAATTATTCTTCTTGTGAGTGTAGTGTGAAATGAATGGATTGAAATATTACATTAATGAAGCTAGATTGTTACTTTCGGATGACAAAGTTTGCAGAAGAGATAAGTTTTTTATGAATATATGCAAGAGGTGTTAAATAGATACGGTAAACATTTTATAGATTGTGTTTGGTCAAATAGTAACGTGACAAGTGGACCAGATACTTGTAATTGCTTTTATACACGAAATCGATTGAGCTCTTTGAGAACTTTAGTAAATAATATAAAACATTCTTATAGTAGTGATAGTAGTGAAAGTGATTTAGACTACTATGTCGCAGAGTGCAGTGATTTTACAGAATGCTGTTGACACAGAAAATGCAGTTTCCTGTATTAGAAACTTGGTTAAAGTCAATTTACTGAAAATGGATCCATATCACCAATATTTGGTTAAAGTTACCAGCATTCTATCAAAATGATGAAGATTTAAGAAATTTGATTATTTGTGGTCAACATGAGTTAAATTGTGAATAAAATCAACATAACCATTATTTCAAAATGTATTGTACTGCTTGTCAATTATATAATAATTTAAATGATTTATCATCTATTTTCATTGAATTAGAGTATTTGTAAAAAATCATAGATTTATTTTTTTAATAAAAATTATAAAAAATCAAATTTGTGTCTTATTTTATAAAAAAATTATCTGCGGTTATCCTATCCTTACCTTTCCTTATCTAAATATCTCAAATAATTTTTATGTTCTATTTTACGTATTCTGACACGTTTGAATTAAATTTGTTGATTGGTTGATTAATTGTTATAATCCAATTTAGCAATTTTGGTATTTAGAAAGGTACATAGGTCACTTTTCCTACAAATTATTAGAACAAGAGAAATCCATAAACGATTTTGCATCTGATGGATCAACAACATATAATAGATCAGAAAAAACAAGATTGAAATTCTGGAGACACGAATAAGATCAGTAGAATTATTAACCGATTTACATTGTGAAGAGCTGAATATGACAAGACAACAAAAACATTATCATAAACATCTACAACAACAGCAGGTTCAGGATCAACCTATGGAACAGGAAAAGAATCAGGAATGTGTCATACTTGAAAACAACTAATTCTTTTTATGTTTAAATCGATTTATTATTTTTCAATAAAACAAAAAAATTAATAATCAAAATTATTATTTATTTTTCCTTTATTTCTTCTTCTTCTCCCTCTATACGATAGTGTCTCCAAGCAAATGTTGACACACCATCTTTTCGGATATATCTCTTATCATCGAGATGGCTGAGGGCTACCTTAGTTAAATTTTGTGTATAAATATTATGTAAGTTGGATTTGAAAATTGCCATGGTTCCATAGAAGATTTTCATTCTGTATAAACATTCTCGATAATCACTCAAATTTAAAATATTAACAACAATCTTCTTCACTCCCTTGGCTTTTTTAATTAATTTTCCATCAATCACATCAATTGAATACATCTTCGATCTCAAACCTATAAATTCCTTCATTATCTTTCCGTTGTTTTCGTCCTTCATTAGACCGACAATTTTTTAATTTTTCAGTGGAATATTGTACACATTATCTTTTGAGTATTCCAAAGTGTCAAAATAGTTGTCAATTTCTTCTTTAATATCGTTATAAAAGTCATCAGTTTCGATAGTGTAAATTGAAGAAATCGGTATCCATAGAATTCAATAGTAATTTGTCACTGTATTTTAGTCTCATGTATTGATAATGAAAAATTGTACATCAACCATTTCGATAATTCTAATACAGTGAATCCAATATAAATTGGTTTATTATAACAGGTCTTAACTCGATTTAACTGGATTGCCACCATGTTGGGTGTAAAATGAGCTGCACTATGGAAATGCGGTTTTGCTATTAGGGCACGTGCACCCAATTTCTTCTCTTGACTTTGCCATTCTGTAACGATCTTTACATCTTTCCTTTTATCTACATTCTCCATTGTTTTTCCATAAACAGCGTTGTTTAATAATTTGAAAAAATTCTTTTCAAACGTATTTTTTGGCGATGGTTCTATGATGTGTATTCAAGTCAATATATTTCTTTAGCCAACATGATTGTTTGAATTGTAAACAACGATGGATTTTCTTAATTTTCAAATCATGTTTCAAACATTGTTGAAGATTTTTATAATGAATAATGTATTTGGTTTTGTCGGTTAAATCGGTGATTAATTTACAAAATTTCGAATTTTTAGTTGTTTTACTCTCGGCACAAAACGGCAGATCATTATGTTCGTCCTGTAGATGTTCGGGATACTCCAAATCGACTTCAAAAATATAACCGATTTCTGAATCTTCTGAAATATTCATTATATCGACCGATTCGATGTCATCAACCCATTGAAAACCACCATAGGGTTGTGGTTGTGACATGGCCCAACCATATAAATTGTTTAGCATCCAAGTACATTAAATAAGTACTTGGTTTTGATCGATCATAATTATCCATATACTTGTTATTGGCAATTGAATGTCGATGAGAACACTGGGTTATGCCACCTCTTATACCTTATCGTACAAATGAGTGCATATTGATGTCAGTCAGAAGCTCGATCTGAATTCCAGTGTACTTTAACATAGCGTCCCATGATAAACCAGGCGCAGTGTAGTAGTGACCAGGGTCCAGGTTATAAATTTTTCGACAAACTTTTCTGAAATTCTCGAATATGTCCGTTAACAAGACATCGGTGATTAAATATAATTTCATATAATCCGAAAGATTTCGACAACTGAATTGTTGCCATACACGCTGAGCATGCGCATAATCTTCGTCACTACATGACTTATCTGTAAGTCGACTAATAAATTTCTCTTTGGGTGGTAACGATGTTTTTCATTTAATCGATTCCATGAATTTAAATATTCATTTCGGGAAAACAACCTTTCTAATAATCAGTTTAAATTGATCTTCATTATTAAACACCCTTTTAACTGTATGGAAATCTTCCGGTGTTAAATTTTGAGCTAGACCATCCAAGCTCGAACAATATGAATCTGAAGGAATCCAGAAACCTCAATTCAACTGTGTCGGTGTCATTAACTGGAATTCTTTTCGATAACGACACATACAATTCCTTGTTTAGAGGGATCAAATTAATATCACCCTCTACTTTTTCAAGTGATTTCACAAACAAATGACAGTCATAGCCGGAGAAATTGTGGAACAGAATAGGAACAAATTTTGGTATACGATATTGTAGATTACATTTTTGATGAGCTGGTCCTCTGTATTTACCGGTAAAGTGACAATGATCAGCCACTTAATCATCCATTACTGTCTGATTACTTAGCTTAGGATTTTTTATACCGTACGGTAGCTTCTGACGTCGTCGCTCCGAATTTCAATATACGTGTGCGATCTGCAGTTGGAACCTGATCTCTCTGTAGAACTAACATATGTATATGTTTATTCGTTGTGCTTGTAGTACTCCAATCATTCAACGTAGTTTAATAAACTAAGAAAGCGACGTCCACGTACAATAAACAAGGGGTCTATTATGGTCGACGTTTTTACTCCTTTTCGACTATCATTCCATAAGCGCAGCAAGTGGTTTAAATACGATATGTATGTGAATGGACAAATTCAAATCAATGTTTTTTTTTAATTTTTTTAAGACATCAAAATAATAATACAGATTATAAAAAAAATTTATAAAATTATCGAAATATCAGCTACATTAAAAAAAAAATTGAATATTTGAAAATAAAATTATAATTGTTAATATGTAATTTGTAAAAGATTAAAAGCAAAGACCAAGATTATTTCTATACATATGTAGGTGTTTATATGTGCAAAAATATCAAGTGAGACCACGGAGAGGTGAACATACCCTCACCAGGGTAGGTAAAAATTAATGGGAGACATTTTAGAACATAAGCAACTACAAAAATGGCTAGCCAAGTTATTCAATTCAAATGAAACAATAAACAAAAACCGTCTCATGCATTAGAAATGTCAGTATTGATTATTGAATATTTCTCTAAATTAGAAGAAGGAAATCTCAATATCTGGTCAGATACTAATGATTTAAAAAAATTACTCGTATTAAGGGGGAGTGGTAGGCTTGGCCAGTTTTGACCGGCGAAAATATGAATTTCTAACTCGCAATTTCTCGCTCGTCCTTAAAGCTACGACAACCACAAATAGATTTTTGAAAAGGGCATTTCTTATAGCCACTCTTGGTTTCTTTCCGTTTTTCAAAATGTTAACGAAAATTTGAATTACAGACGAAAATCTAACAACATGTTTTTTTCGTATTTTTGTACAATTTCTCGTATTTTTGTACAATTTCTCGTATTTTCTCTTATAACTTGGCCAATTTTGATTATTTTGCAAAAATTCTTGTACAGTTAGATGGCAAATAAAAAGTTCTTTCCAAATATTCAAGAAATTTTCCGTTTCCATTGTTACTTTCCCGGAAAATTAAGAAAATTTCTGTACGCTACAACACGTTTTTTTCTACAGTTTTTATCTGACAGCATTGATCAACCCCTTATTCGAAAGCTGATACAAAGGCGGAGTGCAAGATAGAGCCCTTTTTTTGAAATTTTGAAAATTGCCTGAGTTATCGCGGAAAAACCAACTGGTTTTTCTGGCATTGTTTTCACTTATTAGAATTAATTATTTTGATTTGAAATACATACGGTTAGGTAGATAATTTTGTCCTGTTTCCGAATGGCCTATTATTTTTGCAAAAAGTGTTGATTTCTCGAAGAAAATTGAGTGGAAAATCCAACATCGTTATTTTACAAAGATTGCCCGCGTCAGACGTAAACAGTGCGGGTTTGCCTAATCGAAAGTTTGTGGAATCATCGATACTCAATCCAAAGCGAGACACATAATTCGATTTGACAAACGCGCACTGTCCTGCCAGTATGGCGGGTTATCTTACTTGATAATACACAAACAAAGAGACTGGATTTCATTCCATTTTCTTCGAGAAATCAACACTTTTTTACAAAAATAATGGGCCAATCGGAAAAAGGACAAAATTATCTACCTAACCGTATGTATTTCAAAGCAAAATAATTAATTTTAATATGTGAAAACAATGCCAGAAAAACCAGTTGGTTTTTCCGCGATAACTCAGGCAATTTTCAAAATTTCAAAAAAAGGGCTCTATCTTGCACTCCGCCTTTGTATCAGCTTTCGAATAAGGGGTTGATCAATGCTGTCAGATAAAAACTGTAGAAAAAAACGTGTTGTAGCGTACAGAAATTTTCTTAATTTTCCGGGAAAGTAACAATGGAAACGGAAAATTTCTTGAATATTTGGAAAGAACTTTTTATTTGCCATCTAACTGTACAAGAATTTTTTGCAAAATAATCAAAATTGGCCAAGTTATAAGAGAAAATACGAGAAATTGTACAAAAATACGAGAAATTGTACAAAAAATACGAAAAAAAACATGTTGTTAGATTTTCGTCTGTAATTCAAATTTTCGTTAACATTTTGAAAAACGGAAAGAACCAAGAGTGGCTATAAGAAAATGCCCTTTTCAAAAATCTATTTGTGGTTATCGTAGCTTTAAGGACGAGCGAGAGATTGCGAGTTAGAAATTCATATTTTCGCCGGTCAAAACTGGCCAAGCCTACCACTCCCCCTTAATTTTTTTGTGTTACTTTTATCACCGAAGTGTCCATCTAAACAATTAATATTTTATTGTTAAAATAGTTTGTTTCTCTTATACAAGGTAAATTTTATCCCTGATTATGATAAAACTCCAACGTGTATGAACTCAATTAATGCTTAAGGGTGAGGTCCGAAGAAATGCAACCAAAAAATTACATTGAAATTCCATAAGCGGTTTTTTGTAAATATCTCGAAAACGGTAAGAGATATCGAAATGGTAAATATCGCATTCGATTCGAAATGTCATTGTGCAACTCTGTTGTGGTTGGAATATTTTGTAAGCCGGCGGGATTTTCCGAAAATTGTGAAAAACGTGTTTTTCAGAGTAAATGCATGGCTTTTGTCTTTTTAAAATAAATTGCACATAAGCTAACAAAACAGAATGAAATTCACATGAAAAGATTTAGGAAAGTTAGATCTATCTTTGTTGTGGTCCGAAAGTTGAAATTATGTTTTTCCCTTTTCTTGAAAATCGCCTTTAAAAGAACATAATTTTTCCAAGATTTAATAGAAATAGATACACTCCGATGACAAAATGGGCCAATCACAGAATTCTGTTCAACCCACCGTTCACCTTGAAAACTGCAGAAGGGACGACAGAGAAACAGATGTGTGTTCATCACTTTTCTAACATCTGCAACAACTAGCAACTAACAACTGTGCTGACAAAAAAAAAACTAACCCATATAAATTGTATAAAATATTCTTTTGCTCAATGAAAAATCACTAGACTTCAGCATCAAAGAAATTAATCTGTTAATGGACTTTTTAATAAATTATAATAATAATTAAAATAATAAGTTGAACCACAGTACTTGTTACTATCATTATTGTTACTATTATTATATATTGATTTATTTATTTATTTATAACTAAAGTAAATAATTTTGAAAAAAAAGCATAAAAAATTTTCTGTCTATATCTATACATTGTAAGTTAGGTCAAGACTCAGAACTTCAATAGCTCGAAGAGCTCCACATTTGGTTTTAGCACAAGCGTTGAGTGGTTCAATCCCGCAGTAGGATTTTGATATAAATTACTTTTTTCACTCTTTTTACCTAAACAAGTTCACGTTCATTTTGTTAAATTTGTAATTATTATTTTATAAAAAACATTTTAATTCTTTTTATCTTATAAAATAGAAAAAAGTTTCAAATAAAAGCGTAAAAAATTACTATCTGGCAGAGGGTTGAACCCTCCAACATTCAATCGTAAATGAACAATACAACTATTTTAGACATAGGACATTCCAGATGGACGAAATTTATCAGGACTGGAAATTTTAAGTAACTGAAAAATTATTAGAGATAAGTATGGGAAATGC
Source organism: Mylabris phalerata (assembly GCA_020740385.1). Lineage (NCBI taxonomy): Eukaryota > Metazoa > Arthropoda > Insecta > Coleoptera > Meloidae > Mylabris > Mylabris phalerata. Next base: position 30,663 of record JAJEOX010000151.1, on the reverse strand, counting down.
CAATACCGTAGAATTTTTTTCTTTATCCAACTGTATAAAGAGAAATGTACCGTTTCATTCAAAATAAAAAAGATTTTGCGCTTTGAAAATTGGCTGAAAGAAAAATTGATTTCAACTAATCTCTGAAATCAGTTTTTTTTAATTCATTGCAAAGTACATAGTTTGAATTTTACATTTCGGATATGTATATGTATAATCTTAATATGCAACAAAAATATACCATTTCATTTAAAATAAGAAAATAGAATGCTCTAACTCATATATCGGAGAGTGGTGCAACAACGAAAATATTTTGTAGAGGCTGTTCCAGGTGGGAGAACATCTGTATATAGAAACTTCCATCGATTTAAACTTCTTATACTTTTAATAGGCCACCTTCTTTGCCCACTCTGTATAGTTTGGTATAGTAATTTTCGAAAATACTATAATTATTAAAAAAAACGTGATAATTTTTGATTTATAACTAAAGTAGACAAAGTACCATCAAACAATTGTTTATATGAGATATCCGAGAAACCATCAAGGTACATTGAAAATTGTAGAATTTACAGAGCATTTCAACAAAGTTGTAAAAGAATGTGGGCATGCTCAGTCGAGCGCGGTAATTTTAAAAAAGGTAAAAATTCGAAATCTCATGTCAACTACGCTAGCACCTAATAATTATCTACGTTTCATTTTGAAATTTTCGCAAAAATTGGATACATTTTTTGTAATTGCCTACACTCAAGCGCCACAGCTTTTCGAAATATCTAAATCGTCTATTGCAAATAAAACCAACTTTGTCAAATATATTTCCTCGGCGACAGCAAAATATTTACCCCCCTTACTAGATTTTTAAAAATATAGCACGCCCCTTGGAAACATAACGACCACCTACTAAAATTCCCAAAAAAGAGTAGGAGAAGTATGGGACGAATTTTGGTGGAGGTGCCCGGAGATGGTTCAAGGTCGCACCTCACCCTTAACTTTAATTCAATTAATGTGCAATATTTGATATTTCTTAGTTGGGATTACATTTTTCTTTTGAATTTAATTTTTAAATATTGCAAAACATCAAGTATGACCATACTGAAGTAACTATATTCCATATGGTTATCATTGCGATTACAGTAAGATTCGAAAATCACGAACGTCCATGGCGTGAACTAAAGGTAGTTACAGAATCCTAAGCTTACTGATTACAAATGTGACAAATATTAGTTTTCCATATGAAATTTCTTTTGGTCATCATTCATCACCATCGGCTTAGGATTCATCAAAACTTTATTATAAATACGTTGAATATCTTTCACCAATGATTTAACAAAATGGTCGGCACAGTCTGCACCTTCATATACATAGCTGGGGAATAAAAATAGAAACATTAGGGAATGTAGTTCTCTTCCTCTTGCAGCCGTTTCATTCTCTATGTTAGAAAGAGGTCGAAAGAACTAAGGCGTTAGTGAGGCGGAGTATAATGAACTTAAGTCTACTTACTTGTACCACTACTCTAGTGAATAGAGAAGAGAGCTCTTATCGATATCTGAGATAGACAAAGACAATTAGAGAACAACAAACCTTATGAGAGGGGATCGCTTCATCTTTGTCTCTCTCACAGAAATCTCCAAAGTTTCTATTTTACCCTCTTTCTCCCTCCAACAGAATTTAGAAAAAGGTAGTGGATGTCGAATATTGAATAGACAGAGAGAGCTATTGCTCTCTCTGTCGATTCAATAGAGTTGAATTAGTTATCGTGACCTAGAGTAGTGGTACAAGTAGGTAGACTCAAGTTCATTATACTCCGCCTCACTAACGCCTTAGTTCTCTTCTCTTCCTCTTTCGAACATAGAGAATGAAACGGCTGCAAGAGGAAGAGAGCTACGTTCACTAATGTTTCTATTTTATTCCCCAGCTATGTACGTACAATTTGTTTTGATTTTCATCAAATGAACATTTGATGAAATAAGAAAAAGCACATGGAATATGCTCCTGTATATTTGTTGTTGACGATGTAGGTACTTGGATTTGGAGCGCAAGTATCAATGTTTTGTAGTATACATTCAGAGTCAGCATAAATGACAAAGGGCACTTCCAATTGTCTTTCATAATTTTTGAATTCTACTATAGAATTTTCAGATGTTCGCATAATAGTTACAATTCGATTACACTCTTCTTTATGCACCATCAATTGATGCTCCGAATGAAAATGAATCAAGCAAAAATTACAAACAAAAATTTGATGTTCATTTCTTGTAATTTGTTTTCCTATCAATCTGGATATATTTTTAATCCACACATAGTGACTCCGTTCTTCATTTTCTACTAATAATAAATTAATATGCACATTCTTCTCGGATTTTGTGCAATATAGCGGACCAATAATCTCATCGTTTTCCAAACCAAATAGATTAACGCTTATACTTTGATTTAATTCCTCAAATTTACCGAAATCTTTTGATTTTAAAAGACTGTCCAATTCGAGTTTTATTCCATTTTCCAAAATTATAGTACTTGCTGTTATATCTTCGATATTATATGATTTTGATCGATCTGAATTTACATCAACAGGATATAAGGCGGAAATTATAGCCCACTTAAAGCAAAACTCATCATCGTTTTTGATATTTATACAAGCGTGCTTGTTTTGAATTTTTTTCTGGTAGTCTAATGTACTGACTACCTCCTTTAAGGGGCTTTGGCGAAGCGTGACTCATACCTAATACTTCCATTTGATTTACATTGAAAACAAAAATTTCGGATTTCTCGAAAACGGTAAAAGATATCGAAATGGTTAATAACTCAATCGATTCGAAATGCCATTCTTAGTGACACTCAGTGTATAAAAATTTTTTTGGTCGGATGGATTTTCCGAAAATTTGAAAAAACCATAATTTCACTATAAATGCATGGCTTTCGTTAATTTCTTTTTTCACCTAGTAAAAATTAACAAAACCCAATGATATGGGTATCAAAAGAACCCTAAAAGTCATACGAGTGACAGACAGTATCTGTATTTACAATTGTTTTTCCCGTTTTTCTGAAATTCGCGTCTAAAAATACGTAATTTTTTGGATACAATAATACAGAAAGATACTCGTAGATACTCCTCTATGACAAAACGGACCAATCAGAGAATTCTATCCAACCTTGAAAATTGCAAAAGGGGGTAACAGAGAAACAGATATGTGTTTATCACTTTTCTATCTAGTTGACGACTGTAAAATAAACAACTGTGGTAATAAAAAGATAAGAAAACTAACCGACACAAATTTTGTAAAATCGAGAACTACAATGGCTGAGGTAGCTATTCACTTGAGTAGTTCAATCCCGCGATATACTACATTTCGCTTTTTTCTTGTTTTTCTGTACTGGAAATTATTCAGTAAAATTGTTTTTTCTGTTTTGCGTCAATAATAGCGATATTATTCAACTCGCTAGTGTATCGAAATGAGCAAAACAGAAAAAATTGTATAAAAACTCGTGTCATAAATCGTATATTGCACTCGTCCTTTAGAAAACTCGTGCAATAATTGTCGACTTATGACACTTGTTCTTTAATATACTATTTTTAAATACGTCAGTAATTCTATTATTTTCCAAATTTGTAGCGCTGTCGTTATTTTTGAAATATTTATGGTGTTTTTTAGCTTTTTGTTCAGCTTTCACCCTGAGTATCATACTTGCTGTAGGACCATATACAAAACACTTGTGTGCCAATAACACCTACAGTACAATTTGTTTTATAAGATTTTCGTCACCATCAATAAACATAGTATTTTGTGAATATATATTTTTCCACAAACTTTTTTCTTGGCAATATACATTTGCATGCCAATTAAAACGCCAATACAAACTACAAATCCCTTTGGTCTTTTATACATTCTACAGTTTCTAGCTCATGTTGCAATTTCTTTTTCCATATCTTCTACATTTCGCCCTATGCATGTTTTATCGTAAATTACCTTGGTAGTACATCTTTTGCAAAACCAATTTGAGTGACTGTGTCAGTTTCAATTGATGATGTAACCTACATTTAAAAATTAATGAATATTTAGCAATATAACCACAATCTTCTGAACATTTTTACACAATGAACAGTGCTTATAGCCTCACTACTGTGCGATAGAATATTTGTTAGTCTAAACCGCTCAAATGCATGTGATTGACATTGCACATCTAACATTTTTGGAACACCAGAATTCGTAAATTTCTTCTATAAATTCTATCATTCAAACCTGTGTCATTTTGCGTTTGCTCGTCATAGTCGAACAAGTTCGCAATGTTGAAATTTTTGCTCCAAACTTTTTGCATATTTTAATTTTAATTTTTTCCATTATATTCTGATTATTGGAGCACCTCATTTTGATGCGCTTTAGTTCTTCGTGTCTTTATATGTTGTTCTATATAGGGTGTAATTAAATTGCGGTAAAATATGCAAATCCCACTATTTGGAATTTCACCCTTTATGGTAATAAATCACAAAACATACGTTTTTTCCAAAAATATATCTTTTTTTTCTGTCTATTTATATTTCTGTCAATCCCTTTCCCTACCTACCTTATCTCACTAGATCTCAACAAATAATAATAATAATAATACAATAATACAAAGTCTTAAACATCCACTATCACTGTATGGAGCAGAGTACGAAAAAGATATTTTGGTGAGTCAAAGCGCGAAAAAAATTGGGTATATTACAGAGTTCCCGAATTGAATCTGCAGCTTCACGAATTTGGGTCTGTAGATGTTCAAACGTTTTCGATTGGCAATGACAAGTAAACCTTACGAAGTCGAAACTCCCGATTTTGATGATTTTTGGTATATAAGTACTTCATTCTATTCTAAGGGATGTGTGTTTTGTCCTTCGTGCTCATACGTAAGTTTAAGGGAGAAAATGGGGGTTCAAGTTACCTCTGCAAAATCAGTTTTTGGGCAATATCTCTAGAACGGTTCAATATTTTTTGATGATTTGTGTCCATCTTTGCGATGACAAGATGAACTAAATCGGGGTAGGGTTAAGAAGTAGATAAGAATATTTCAGTGTTTAACTGAACTGTATAATTGTATGACTAGAGCTTAAAGCATGTTTGCATGAATTGGTTAAGTTTGCACCCAAGATTTCATCCATTAAAATCAAAAAACTGAAATCTTGTTGGCCCACGTCCAGCTCGGGGCTTGTTGTTATTTCCTTTTCTGTAGCTTTTCACAAGACTGTTCCATATATTTTGAATTATGATTGCAGTAACTTTCAACTTGATACTGATTTGGATTCCAATTATTCCAAGGGTACGTTTTATCGATTCTGTTTCTTCTAAAATTTCCAATACTGTTTGATTTCTTAATTCTTCGGGCATTTTTGGTTCGTAATTGGACCATTTTTTAATGTAAAGCCTCCACTTCTTAGCATGTCTACCATTTCCTTTTGCAGTACCAGACTTTCTTCTAGAGAACTTGCTCCGGACATTAAGGGCCGCTTTTACTAACCTTGGATAAATGTTGAAATAGTTTTACTACATATAAAATTACACGAACGTTTAAACATTCAGTTATCCTAGGCCACTTTTATAAGTCAAAATTGCTTCCTGAATAACTATCTAGGAATAGCGTAAACGTAAACATTAAAATAGGATGAATGACATTATTGACGTTTATTTAAAATAAAATGTTGCACGATTTCTCAGAAATATTCGACTCGGATAGTGAAGATGATATTTTATATCGCTTACAACGCATGCGGCAGCCAAAAAAGTTTAGAGAAAGGTACTTTTTACATATTTTTAATGAATCTGCATTTATGTACCTATTTGTTTTGTTTGAATTAAAAGGGTGAATTATTTAGAAGAATTAGAAGAAAATGAATTTCAAAAGAGGCTTAGAATTAGGAAAAAAACTTTCGAAACCATTTTAAGTAAAATTAACGATAACATCAAATCACCAACAAGTCAAAATAAAGCAATTAGCCCGACCACCAAGCTGTTGCTTACTTTAAGATTTTATGCAACAGGTACTATGCTCTTAGTCGTTGCTGATTTTGTGGGAGTAAGTGAAGCAGCAGCTTGCATAATTATAAAAGAAGTGACTGAAGCGATTGCTGCATTAATTTCGCAATACATTTGCATGCCTAAAATAACACAAGAGAGATTAGAAATTCAATCTAATTTCTACAATATTGCTTAGTTCCCTAAAGTAATGGGTGCTATCGATTGTACCTTAATTGAAATATAATCGCCTGGTGGAGATAATGCGGAATACTACAGATGTAGAAAAGGTTGGTTTGCGTTCAAGTAATTTGTGATGCCAATTTGCGTATCAGAGACATTGTTGCTCGTTGTCCAGTTGACCAAACGATATTTAGCAACTCTGTGATAAAAAAAAATCGAATTGGGACATTTTGATAATGCGATAATTTTGAGAGACAGTGGATATGCATTGAAGCCTTACTTGATGACGCCACTCAATCAACCGCAATCAGCGGAAGAAAATTTATATAATGAAGCCCAAATTAGGAGTAGAAATGTCGTAGAACGTTGTTTTGGACTATGGAAACGTAGATTTCCTATCAATTCATTATGCATAAGGGTTGTTTAGAGCGTTCGCAAGCTATTATAATGGCTACAGCTATATTACATCCTCCCAGAAATGATCTATCCTAGTTCAGTATTCTGAGCTAGTAGTCGATTATTCGATTTCCATAATCCTTCTAAGATTATTTTTCTAGATTCTTCTTCTCCAATTATTACATCTACAGGTCCTGATTTGTTGTATATCGGATCAGCAATTAATTTATTATCCCAGTTTTTAATTTTATTACATTGCAAATTGTTGTTAGGTAACGGTTTTGTTAAATAATTAAGTGTTCCTACACATTACATTATATTAATCATTTGATTAATTATAATTAATTAATATTTAAAATTACACGTAGGAACACTTAATTATTTCATTAATAATTATTTCATTACTACATTCCTTAGTGGGAACTCATTCCCTTTAATAAAAATCCAAAATTGGTGAGTTTCATTAAAAAAAAATCACAATAGGTGATTAAACATATGATTGGTCGTTTCAACGATAGCTTAGTTGGAAAAGCAGCCGCCTGGACAGCGGAAGTTCAATCCCAGCTCCTAGGCTAAAACTTTTTATATGTCAATCATAGGTTTATTCACTTCATTAATCATTTGATTAATTATAATTAATTAATATTTAAGATCATGGAACGTCACCCAGTTTTCATAATTTTTATTGAAAATCGGAATTTTCACCTGTGGAATTGGCAGTTTTATTTCCGAATTATCTAATCTCTAACTTTTAATTAACTAATCTCTTAACTTTTCCTTTATTTTTCCGAATGTTTCTCTTGTTATTGTTTCCAATGGTATATATTCTTCTAAGATCTCATCTTGTTCTTCTGATGACTGAAGTACAGCTTCTTCTGTTGTATTTCACATTTGAGAAATTTCTTCAAAAAGATCTTTATAAAATTCAGCAGCTCGCTCTTCTTCCTACAGCTTATTTGCTTTAATTATCTTTGCTTCTAACATATTGTTATGTTTTTCTTTTTAATTTGAGCGAAGTGTTTAAATTATACAACTATTTTTTTTTTTTTTAATTAATAACTGATTTTTTTTATTAACTCGAATATATTTCAACACTATTTTTTTTTCTGTCTATTTTTTTATTTTTTATTGTTTCCCCGGAGCTGCCTCTTTTTTTTCTCTAACCCCTAGGTGTCGCTAGTGGTATATTCATTACATTGCCCCCTCCTTAGGACTGTTTCGTCCCGAAACAGCTCTTTGTTTTCTGGTGTTGTATTTCTCGAACTCTCGCGCTACTGCAGCTGCTTTCACCATTATACGGAGCAAGTCGATTAAAGTGCACCACTCTAGGCTTGCCCTGATTCTTCCTGATTCGGTATACCACGTCGTTAATTCTCTTCATAATTTCATACGGACCTTCCCATTGTGATTGTAGCTTTGGTGACACGCCACGACGTCTCTGCGGATTATACAACCACACTAAGTCTCCAGGTTTATAACCACCTTCTTCAGCCCGGATGTCGTATTGGTCTTTCATTCTGTCGCTCGCAACCTGAATGTTCGCACGAACTTCTTCGTGGATATTGTTCATTCTCTTGCGTAATTTGGTGACGTAGTCTTCTCCAGCCAGATCTTCTCCAGGTTTACTGCCGAATTCTAAATCACAGGGTAGCCGCAACTCGTGTCCAAAGATGATGTTCGCAGGTGTCTCTCCTGTTGTTTCGTGTACAGCTGAGCGATAGGCCATAAGGAAATAGTGAAGATGACGATCCCAGTCTCTTTGATGATTCGAGACAACTTTAGAAAGATATTTGTTGATCGTCCTGTTCATTCGCTCAACCATACCATCTGACTGCGGGTGTAATGCAGTTGTCCTTGTTTTGTGAATACCCATAATTTTGCAGACATTTTGAAAGATAACGGACTCGAAATTTCTTCCCTGATCCGAATGAAGTTCTCGCGGCACACCAAATCGGCAGATCCACTCTTTGACTAGCGTCTCCGCGACAGTTATTGCTTCCTGGTTCGGTAGCGCGTAAGCTTCCACCCACTTGCTGAAATAGTCCTTTACCACTACGATGTACTTGTTTCCATTCTCACTTTCAGGAAACGGTCCGGCTACATCGATAGCAATTTTCTCAAATGGACTACCGACGTTGTACTGACGCATAGGTGCTTTGTGTCGTCTTTGAGGTCCCTTACTGGCGGCACAAAATATACACTTCTTGCACCACTTCTTGACGTCTTCCTTGCAATTGACCCAGTAAAATCTCTCTCGCAGTTTCTCCAGTGTCTTCTTCACGCCAAAGTGTCCTCCACCAATTCCATCGTGAAGTTGTTGAAGAACTTCCGGAATCCTCTTCTTCGGGATCAGCAGCTGCATCTTCAGTTGTGAACCATCAGAATTCTCCAGGACACACTTCAAGACACCATCTTCGACTCTCAAAGAGTCCCACTGCGACCAGTAAGATTTTACTGCACTTGACAGTGGTGCCACTTCTGCCCATACTGGACGTCGATCTTCATTCTTCCACTTAAAAATAATTCCCAATTCCGGGTCACTGATTTGGTCTTCTCTCAGGTTGTCTGGCTGCCATTGTTCATTGACCACAGTTGTTCGGAGAACAGATACCATCTTTTCTTCTGCTCGACTACAGTGCTTACAATCGACAGGGCATGGTCTTCGTGACAGAGCATCAGCATTGCGATGACTTGTGCCAGCACGGTGTTCAATAATAAAATCGTATTCCTGAAGACGTTCCAGCCATCTTGCTACTTGACCTTCTGGATTCTTAAATTGAAGGAGCCATTTCAGAGCAGCGTGATCCGTACGCAACAAGAATTGTCTGCCGTACAAATACTTGTAAAAGTGTTCAACACTCTTGACTACGGCTAACAGCTCTCTTCTGGTTACGCAATAATTTCGCTCAGGTTTTGACAGCCCCTTGCTGAAGTAGCCGATAACCTTTTCTTTGCCATCCTGCCATTGTGACAACACACCGCCAATTCCCACATTGCTGGCGTCTGTATCGAGAATAAATTGTTCGTTCGGGAGCGGATAACTGAGGATTGGTGCGCTTACTAACGCCTGCTTTAGTTGTTCGAAAGCTGCCTGACAATCTTTGTACCAAACGAATTTTCGTCCTTCTTCCGTCAACCGTGTCAGTGGCTTCGCAATATTTGCGAATCCAGGAACATAACGTCGGTAGTAGATACAGAGGCCCAGAAAACTTCTTACTTGATGCTTATCTGCAGGTATAGGCCACTCTTGGACGGTTTCAATTTTAGCCGGATCTACTGCAATCCCCTTTTTAGAAACCACGTGACCAAGGTAATAGACTTCTTCTTTCAGTAGATGGCATTTCTTGGGACTAAGTTTTAAGTTGGCTCCACGTAATCGTGCAAATACCTCTTCTAAAATTCTTCATATGATCCTCAAATGTTTTTCCGACCACAATTATGTCGTCGAGGTAGACCAGGCAGGTTTTCCACGAGAGACCCTTTAACACAGATTCCATTAGTTACTCGAACGTCGCTGGGGCGTTACACAATCCAAACGGCATCACCTTAAACTGCCAGAGACCTGTTCCGATGGTAAAAGCGGTTTTCTCTTTATCTTCAGCCGCTAATTCAACCTGCCAATATCCACTTTTCAGGTCAAGCGTCAAAAAATACGTAGAACCAGATAATGTGTCCAACGTGTCATCAATTCTCGGGAGTGGATAGCTATCTTTCTTCGTGACGTCATTCAGTCGTCGGTAATCCACACAAAAGCGAGTCGAACCGTCTTTCTTCTTGACCAACACGACTGGTGAAGCCCACGGACTATTGGAAGGTTCTATAACTTCTTGCTCTTCCATGTCTCGGATTATCTGCTCTGCTTCGTCACGCTTAGCCAAAGGGAGTCTACGTGGTGCTTGACGAATAGGTACTGCATCGTTGGTGATGAAGACGCTAGTTGCCTGATGATGGAGTGAGGCAACGAGAGCTTGTGGGGCTTTAGATAGACAGGTAGACGTTCGCCCCTTTTCACCGACCTTATTTAGTTTTCCTGCTGCTCTCTGTCTCGCGACACCTTCTTCAGCAGCTGGCGGCAGCGGTTTCTACGATGCCCTGTCTCCCCACAGTTCCAGCAACGAGGTTGTCCCTTATTATTTAATAATTCATCCAGCTTCTTTAGAATTTGTTGCAAATACTCATTCCCTGTGTTCTCTACGTTGTCAGTTACTGTCCGAACTCGAGCTCGCCCTTTAGAACACATTTTTGCAGCTTCAAACTCTAACGCATGCGTCAGAGCTTCCGTAAGAGTTTTTGGATGCGACAAAATTAAATTTTGCTGTGACTCTGTATCTCGCAGTCCATCTGTAAAAGTTCTGACAGCCAAACATTCCAAAAAATCTTCTGGTGCTGACGGATACGCCAGACGGACTAACCGAGCCACTCCAGCTTCAAATTCTTGCAGACTTTCATCTACTTTCTGCTGACGGTTCTTAAGTTGTGTGTAGTAAATCGTCTCCATATACTGGTTTCCATATTTAGTTTCTAGGCGTTTTACTAACCGTTTATAGTTATTTTGCTCCTCTGAAGTCAGCATCTGAAGAATATCGACTGCATCACCACGTAGTGCCACCACAAGTGACGTAACTTTTTCCTCTTCAGTCCACCCATTTATCTTGGCTGCAGCTTCAAATTGTTTGTAATAATTCGTCCGTGATGTCTTCCCGTCGAACGTTGGCGGTTTTACTCGAATTTTGGATACGGAAATATCTTCTGGCTTCACTATTGGCGACTGAATACTTGCTTTAGTCGGAGTAATATCGCTGCTCGAATGTGTGTTCTCCAATAATTTAATTCTTCTAGTACATTCTTCAAGTTGTTCTTTCAACTCATTATAATTTCCATCAGACTTTGTAAGATTTTCTAATAATTTCTCTTCAAAGTTCTCTTTTAAACTTCTGCAATTTTCTACTAGTTCTTCTTTCAAAATTCTTGAATTTTCTACCAATTTTTCCTCTAAATTTACCTTGAATTCATCAAATTTTCGAGAATTTTCCATCAATTTTTCTTCGAATTTTCTAGAATTTTCTTCTGACTTAGCAAATTGTTCTGTTAAAAGTTTCATTAATTCGCTTCCATCAATTGCGCATGTAACTTCGAATAATACTTCATCTGGATCTTCGCCACCCTCTTCAAGGGCTACTCGTAAACGGTGCTGTAGTACACTTTTATTCCCCGATGTATCCAAGTCTCTAGCTTCCAACTCATTTTTCAGGTCATTAACTTTTAAATCGCCGAATTTGACTTTCTTGGTTGCCATTTTCAGTTATTTATTTTATCAAACACTTCACTAATTATAAACCCCACACCTGATACCAATTGTTATGTTTTTTCTTTTTAATTTGAGCGAAGTGTTTAAATTATACAACTATTTTTTTTTTTTTAATTAATAACTAATTTTTTTTATTAACTCGAATATATTTCAACACTATTTTTTTTCTGTCTATTTTTTTATTTTTTATTGTTTCCCCGGAGCTGCCTCTTTTTTTTCTCTAACCCCTAGGTGTCGCTAGTGGTATATTCATTACAATATTCAAGCTCATCTTGACTGTTACTGCATTTGTTGACGTTTTCATTTCTTTTGTCACTGCCCTATCTTGTTTCACCGACGTCTGTGAACTTTGTATAGACGGAGCAGCCTCCACCTCTTCAGCCAGTGAGTTGAAGTAGCCCACAGCTTCTGAGTGTATTTTCTCAATTTGGGTATAAAAATCTTTTGTCAAATAATTGTGTTGTGAACCATCTAATGCAACTATTTTCTCGTAATTGCTTACAAACTCAGTCCAATTTTGATTAAAAGTTACCATTTTATTAACTAGATAACTAGCTATTTTTCTTGTTTATTCATCTTTTTTACAATTTACATAAAGTTTGTTTATTGGTTCAACCAATTGCTGCTGCTTTGCATCCAAGTTGTTTATATTCTCTGCTTTTGTCGACGTCTTGATTTCTACTATTTCTGTGTCTAATTTTTCACGCTTAATACCAAATATCAGCATATCGATACTGTCATTCTAATACGTCGTATCACACATTTGGGAAATTTTTCAGGAGACGATAAAAACGTTTCACGGTCGCAAACTAGTAAATTTTTTTTCTCATGTTTGTTTTAATCCATAAGTAGTAATAATAGAAGTAAAAAATTTTTTTCTGGCAAATTGTTTAATTATTATGTGGGTTACGAACATATTGACTACGGCTACCTGTGTGGGATACGACATATTGTCAATAAGATTGAAAGTTTTATAACAAAAAGAAAAAGTTAAGAACATTTTGTGAAAATGATCGCTTTTATTCTTTTTAAAATGAAAATTTCTTCAACACAGTTCAACATATTATATTTTTTTGTTCTTTCTGAATCCACCAATTATAATTATATTATCTTCTCACCTACCTGAATTTTCAACTTTTTCTTTTAGATAACTTTATATTTTTTGTATCTTTAACAGTATCTTTAGCTTTCTTATCATTGTTTTGTTTTTTGTTAATTTTTGTTATTTTTTGTAAATTTCAGGTACATTCTCTTTAGGTTCCTGATTTTTTCTTATTCTCAATCTTTTATCACCGGTCTCCTTATAATTAATATCACTATTAATAATATCAATTTCAGTTTTTTTTTCTTTACTACTGCGATGTAATATTTTCTTCGTAACATCACGATTATTTAGACTAGCTTTTCCTTTATTCTTGGTCGTCTTGGTTACTTTATCAATATTCTCATCCTCGTCTTTAAAACGTCCCTTGACGTAGATAGGTCAGTAGTAGAGTCATCATTGTCTTTATGACATTTTATATTATCGTAGAAAAAATGAGTGTCTGTAGGCAATACTTTCTTCAATTCTTGTAGATTTTGCCACTTATTTTTATTTATCTTTATTTTTTCAGTAAATAATGGTTTCAGTTTATAATCGAGTTTTGATAGAGGGTTTTTAATCGGTAAGTTTACATAGTCATCGTTTGTAACGTTTTGGTTTTGCATTAGACCTGTTCTGCCATATTTTGGGAAGCGTTGATTATCGTGTTTGACTATTTTCTTTCTTCGTCGTCGTTAACCAGTTCGATCCGTCAGATTTAACATCATTTAGTGAATTCTAATTTCTCTGAGAAGTGTTGGTAGGATTTCTTTCTGTTGCCGGAAATTCGTCATGAAAAGATTCAAATTTCAAAGTTTTTCTTTGTATAGTTGATTTAGTATGAGACTTATCGATTTGCTCTTATCACCACCATTTAAATACCGGACCGGACGTCGATTCTATCTCTTTTCTCAACGGTCTTGTGTGTACACAGTACGTTGGTGTTAGCAAAAGCTACTAATTTGGTATAGTAATTTATATCCAAACTCATCTTGAGAATCAGTAGTGCTTTTATAATAATTGTTCAATTTCGTGAATTTGGGTGAACCATCGTGTTCTCAATTGTTGGTATTTTTTTTTGATAAACTTCGACTTTGTCGGATTATTACGTACAACACGTGTACCACGTGTAAAGTGAACCGTTCATTTGGTCTTCAACCCCTCAGATTGAGGTAATTGTTAATTAATTCACTAATTGTCGGATCATTACAATCTTCGTAAAAATATTTGTATTTCAGGTTTTTTTTTTGTTTTTCTCTTTCTTCTTTCTTTCCTTCTGTTGTCATTCTTCGTTGCACCAGTCGCTTGGATTTTGTATATTTTGGAAATTTCATCAGCCGTCGGAAAACATCGTGAAGCTCCTGATCCACCATCTCGTTCCTGCTCGTTTTTACCAGCTACGACAGATAAGTGCTCACCAATTTTTATTAACTATCGGAGTGTGGCAAATTTCTTTTGCCAAAAATATTGTTATAGAATCACCTTCATATATTTGTGAAACGGACGGTAACTAACCGCTACCCTTGTACCATCGTTATAATCATTATTATTAATTTTCCTTATTAGTACTATTGTTTGATTAAAATATTAAAGTCTGGTTGATGAAACAATACAAGAAAGATTCTTATGTTATATAGCTGTGTAAGGCTATCGTTGGGTGCACCAAGCGTTAGTTTATTTTGCTTCTGCTTTTTTGTAATTTACTTCCTTCGCGTATTAATTTATTATTAATTACATTTCATTTACAGGATTAGCATAACATCTTTTTTTTTGTATCACTATTTCACCTTTTTTTTATAATTCTTTTTTTTGTTTTTTTGTTCCCTTCGTTCGATTGCAAATATATGTAATAATAACAACCTTCCGATTTTGTTTCTCTATCATCGGGTTCCAATTTTGCCCGTTAAATTCAAAAATTGGTGGCGCCCTTGTTTTTTTTTATATATTACCATTTTAAAATACAACCTACCCCATTCCGGCTGATCACTAGCTGGCATATTTCGCCACATTTCCTTCTTGAGCGAAAACCGTGACACGTTATAGCCAATTTTATACATAATTTGATTATCTGGTAAATATTTTAAACTACGAATATCTAGTACTTTTCGTTGAAAAGTCCTGTATCCAGTATACAAGGTTGTACTACGAATATCTAGTACTTTTGATTTATCTGGACGAATTGAAGTTAATCTCCTTATCTCATTATCATCATAGTTCAGAAAATAATCGTAGCCGAGATATTCAACATTCAGTGGCTTCGGATTTCGACGTGCATCTTTAACAATTTGTATATAATCGATAGGCATCAAAATGTCTCTTCCTTTTAATCTTCTTTCAATCGGACTATGGGTGGGATCGCCCTCCATTTGTGTATGACCCTTTTCAAGATATTTTTGCTCAATTATAATTTTATATCGAGATCACAGATGAGATAATGCGTTAGACAAAATGCAGTTACGGTTTTGATACCCGCAACCATCAGAAAATAATACGACAGGCTTTGGGAAATCATTTAACAATTTTTCAAGGTGTTTAATGATGATAGTGGTAAATATTGAAGAACGTAAATCAGCTTCAGTTTCGTTCCATAAATAATTAGTACTGCTGTGTGTTGCGATGTTATAAATAGTAAAATTATGTACCTGTAATCTACTTTTGTAGTACAAAGCACTTGCCTGCAGTACTGGACATAATTTTACGGCTTGAAGATCCATGGTAAAACAATAGATTTTATTGTCTTCTGCCCTTTTTTTTATCATGTTGTTTTTCTTCTTGTGTTAAATTTTTTGTAGCAACATGATTATCATACAACTCTTGTGTAACCTGGCCAGTTTTATACGAGTAACAAGTATCACATTGATCTTTTCGCGGTTTAAAAAAGTCTAAATTAGCTTTATCGAATATTTCAGTAAACAAAGACCTTGAAAGTGGAGACCCCACATTATCATTTGAACATCGCTCTTTGTACAACGAATAAACTTCACTTTTTGACTTAAAATTATTCTGTAAATATAATTTACTGGTTTTTTGTCTACAATAGTGACTTTCAAGTTTTGAGAGATCATCTAAAAATTTCTTTACGGGCTCTTTCGGTTATTGCTCCGTAAGATGTGCGGTGATGTTTGTTTTTTCGAACTACGTTGATGATTTCTCGATTCAGGATTATCAAGTAACCCGAAAATTTTTCCCTTCTTTACCCAGTGCATTACCATCTTTTCATTGAGCCCCAACATATTTAAGAATACTGTTTTACATACTTCATATCGTCCAGAAGGCATTTTTAAAAAGTATTGAACTGTATTCAGTGTTCTGCTTGTGGAAGAAGTGGTGTTCGATCTTGCTTTTTCACCATATGAAACCATGCTAATTATATAAATTCTCTTTTGCTCCCAATCCATTTCCCTAAATTTTTGAAAAATTTCCTTTCGATCGTCCTCAAGCAAACTATCACAAAATCGATTGCTGGCTTTTTCGCAAAAAACCGACTCACATTTTGGTCCCAATCTTCTCTCTTCCCTCAATACATTATGTTCAATTTTCCCATCTTTATTTAAAGAATACCCGAGATATTTTTGTCCGAGCATTCTTTGCTTTGCATTACTACTGACAGTCTCATAAATTTCATCATTTATATAACTATTTATTAAATCAAAAATAAACTCTTCATTTTCAGCATTCTCTTATACTGGTTCAACATCTATATTTTCATTAGAGTCAATAACTGTACCGCAATCATTAATACTAGGTACCACGATGGTAACTGGTTCAGTATTTTCATCTTGATTATAATCTGCATTTTGCTCATAATCTACAAAGAGCACAGTTTTGTCACTCTTATCTTTTTCGTTGTTTTCGGCTGCTATAGCTCGCTTTTAAAATATCTGCAATAAAAAATATTTTTTGTATTATGTTTACATCGGTATAACCTACTCAATTATTTTGATGTCTTTAAAAAAATACAGGCATTTATAGTGACTAAATAATTTTGAATTATTTGCTATAAGAAAAAAAATTATGCTTACTTACCTTTTTACTCATGTCATTAATTGTCTTCTTAAAATTAAGTTAAAATCTATACAGAGTGAGCCAAGTGGTTGGCCTATTAGACGTTTAAAAGAGTTCTAATTGATGGAAGTTTCTGAAATTTGGTATGCACCCGTTTTTTCCACCTGAACTACACCTGGCAAATATTTTCGTTGTTCTATCAACCCCCAGTGTATGGGGTAGTGCACCCTACTTTCTTATTTTAAATAAAATGGTATATTTTTTATTCCATATATGGATTCTACGATAAAAATGAAATGGACTTTGATAACATGACATATGGTCTAGCGTTAATAGTTTTTCAGGAATTTTGGCTTTTTCTGAAAATTTTGATTTTGCAGTGTTTGATTGAAAAATTCATATGTTTGAAGATAATCCAAATTTGGAACTCAAATAATTTAAACTATGTACTTTACGCCAGATTTTTCAGAAATGAATTATCTTTCAGCATTAAGCTGAAATGAATTTTTCTTTCAGCCAATTTTCAAAATGCAATATCTTTCTTATTTTAAATGGAACGGTATATTTTTCTTTACACAGTTGGTAGAGAAAAAAATTCTGCATTGAACTGTATTAGCATTTCCTATACCTATCGTTGATAGTTTTTTCAGTTATTTCAGATTTTCAATTTTCAATAGTTTTCTCTCCAGTCTGAAATTGACTAGTATCTAGTTGTCTGTGACTTAATAATTCGCCTATAAAGAAATGCATAGGAGGCTTAGCAAAATGACATTAACTGTCACATTTGAGGTTAACAATGATTATTTTGTATGTTTTTTTCAGCGATTTCATCCAATTTTACGTGAAAAGAAAATCCAATTAATTTTAATTTAATAATTTGTCAATTTCTTCTATGATTTTTTAATTAAAAAATATAAGAATAGTCAATTATTTAGAAGTTAATTGTGACAGAAGGTTGTTTCGCCAAGCCTACTATGTTTTAGTATTTTGTTTCAGGGGGTAACTGATTAGAAAATCGAAAATCTTGAATAACTGAAAAATTATCAAGAATAGGTATAGGGAATGCTTATATGATTCGATGCAGATTTTTTTTCTCTATCCAAACCGTGTAAAGAAAAATATACCGTTCCATTTAAAATAAGAAAGATATTGCGTTTTGAAAATTGGCTGAAAGAAAAATTGATTTCAGCTAAATGCTGAAAGATAATTCATTTCTGAAAAATCTGGCGTAAAGTACATAGTTTAAACTATTTGAGTTCCAAATTTGGATTATCAATTAATGATATCTTCAAACATATAAATTTTTCAATCAAACACTACAAAATCAAAATTTTCAGAAAAAATCGAAATTCCTGAAAAACTATAAACGCTAGACCATATGTCATGTTATCAAAGTCCATTTTATTTTTACCATAGAATCTAAATATGGAATAAAAAATATACCATTCTATTTAAAATAAGAAAGTAGGGTGCACTACCCCTATACATCGGGGGTTGATAGAACAACGAAAATATTTTCCAGATGTAGTTCAGGTGGAAAAACGGGTGCATTCCAAATTTCAGAAACTTTCATCAATTAGAACTCTTTAAACGTCTAATAGGCCAACCACTTGGCTCACTCTGTATAGATAACAATGAAAATTTCAAAATTTGACGTTTTAACAAAACGTTTCCATGGAGACGAAAATAACAATAATAAACGAACTTATACGAATGTGGGATACGACATATTAAACTGCACGAAAGTCTGCGTGTGGGAAACGACTTATTAGAATATTTATTTAAAAATAAACAATTTGATTTCTAAAATTTTTATGTAAGCTGTACGTTGTTACAATGATTCCATTTTTTTTTAAGTGAAAATGTCAAATTTTGTGGGATACGACGTATTAGAATGACAGTATCGATATACTTCAGTAATATTGCCAAGTTGTAAATAATTTAAAAAACTGTGTAAATCAAGGCCTGCTAGATTTTTTTAGCGCTTCGCTTATAACAGGCCTGCCCATTTGGCGAGAACTCCATAAGAAGAACTTTCTTGATGAAACGCCAACTTTCGCCACTGTGGCGCCAATACCTGAACGAATCTTGAATTATGATTGGTAACAGATTTCCCGCCAAAAACAAACAAACAAAGCAACCAAAGGTGGCGTATCTAAATAAAGACAGAAAAACTAGCTATGCCGTTTTATATTCCGGTAACTAGCGCCAATGGGAGGCCTGTTATAAGCGAAAGCGCTAAAAAATCTAGCAGGCCTTGGTGTAAATACATACCTTATTATTCATAATATGTATTTTAGAATATGAAAATCTTACAAAAAATTAGCAATTAATGTTATAATAATATGAACAATGGAAATGAAGCTTTTATTTGAATTGTTGAGCGGATATTTTTCTTTTTCTTATACAATTTCAGAAATATGTATTAGTAAGCTTGACAACATTGAATTTACTGAACTCTTTTTTTCAAAATTGAACTGAACGAAGTTTATGTTATTTAATGCGAGGATTTAAAACCTTTTTATTTTATTTTAATAGTCTCATATTGCATCATTGAACTGGGACAACGACATTGGTACTTGATAAACCACTGGGAAAATAGCCCTTCATTTCTGGAATTTCAGAATTTTTTCATGGCAATCGTTTGTTCATGGCTTGTTGATGTTTGTTCGCTATATTTAATCGTATGTTCACAATTCGTTCAATTTTTATAAAAACTTCCAAAATAAGTTATAAAAAGAAAAAAATACGACGCTATTTTGTTTTTTTGTTTTTGTTACTTATTCATAATAGATGCAATCGTTTGTTTTTCGTTTGTTCACTCAAAACGTATAAATAATTGTAACATTCCGGATAATATTATCTACTTTTTAATAATTTCTTAATCCAACATAGAAAACGTACATTCAATATGCGACAACTCATTTTAAATTTGAATTTGATAAAATTCATTATTACATTAGTACTACCTTTGTTTAAGTACGCCTAAATACAATTAAGTTCATTTCAACAACGGTACTGTAAATAATAACTATTTTTAATTTTAGCGGTATGTTCTCCTTCAAAAGTTTTTTCTATTTATGGTTAAAAATATATATTCTATCCTTGAAATATTTTATTTAATTATACCAAACTAATTTCGACCTAACAGGCCACCATCAGTGGTTTTAGTCAAAGTGAATTTTTGTAAAATCATTTAAATTTATTTATTTGTTTTGATGATATCGGTCTGAAATAAATTTGTGTAGTTTAAGATCTGAGTTTTGCTTGAATTAATTATCTTACCTAATTTCGATTTAGTAATTTTATAATTATAATAATTTTCGATTTAAATATTTACGTGATTAAATATTACAGGTAACACCGATTTATAATTTGAACAAATAACAATCAAATTTTCAAAGATCATACAAATAATTAAAATTGAATATGAAATCTGTATTCAAGTTTTCTTCCGCTTTGACCAGTGTAAAATGAATCGCAGTTATCGCATTTTATGCTATATACTTCGTGCTTTTCAGTGATTTTCTTTTTAACTTCATTATTATGTAAAATGTTGCCTACTGTATGTTGTTTTTTAAATGCAGGTTTTATTTTATATTTATGTAGAATCTTTGCAATATGTCTGTTAATTTCATCATATGTAAAGGTTCTATAGTATATTCCATATTATTGTTATATTCTTTTACATAAAATGGGTCCATTAATTTTTCAATTTTTTTTTTCGTAAATGTTATTGATTGTTTTATGAGGAAACTCATTCTTTTCAGCTAAGTCCATAATTATTTGTTTTTCTTCTTCAAGATTCTTCTTATTGAAAGGCATTGTAAGTAATCTTCTAAAGTAGTAGTAGAAGACCGAAAATTTGTGTTGATGGTGATGATATGATTGATATGGGATTATACAGCTGACTTGTCGTTGGTTTTCAGTATATTTTATATTCAAATTTCTAGTCAGTTTATTTGCTTGTTGTTTTTCGACTTGTTTCATAAACTTTATGTTTGGATGTACATCATTTAGGTGTTTGTCGAATTCTTCAAGTTGTTGCTAATTACCAGACCATATTATTAGTATATCATCGACGTATCTTTTATAATATTTGATATATCCTCTATATTTGTTGTTAGATTTATTCAAAATGTGTACATTTTCAAATTTATGAAGAAAGAAATCTGCGATTGTACTCGAAGCTGACATCCCCATGGGTACACCTTCTTTTATTTTATATATTTTTATTGTTGAACTTGCAATAACTATTATTACTAAAATGTCAATTTAAACCAATCGAATGCAGATGTTTAAATTAGAAATGAAAGAATTAATGAAACCAAATTCGATTTTTCTTGACTGGGAAAAAATTTGTTCCTCGAGTGGAACTCTAAACGCCTCTAACGAGTCGACCTTTTGCTTTCATGGCAACTGCTTCTACTAAACTGACCTATTGAGGGAACCTAATATCCCAGTCTATTTACTATTAATGATGATGTCCAATAATTTGGTTATATTATCAATATCATGTTTATCAGAAATTTTTTGTTCTATATATTCGATAAGTAGTGTTTCAGATTGTAATACTGGAACTTTTGTGTTTAAATTTGTGACAACGAAAGAACCCCATAATTAAATTATTCATATCGATCGGAGCTGTTGAAGTTCTCAACTAATTGTAGTCGAATTTTTGGTGGTTAGATTGTTCTTAATTAGTTGATTTTTATTGTCTTTTATGAACTCCTTCTATCTTTTTCGATGTATAGTTTTCATGTCAATTATTACAGCCCTTGCCGAGGTATATATGCAATTATTTCCATCTATCTTCTTTTTCAATTTTGTGATGACGTTGTATATGTCTCCATTTTCTTCTCTGTCGTACTTTTTGTATTGTATCTTCTTGTTTCTCTTGATGTTTTATGTATTGTATGCAATCTTTTCTAGCTGGTTCTTCTTGTTGGTGGTTTCTAATTGCGCAATCCATTTCAAATGATAAAGATGTGGATTGGGTTTGGTTTGAGGTTCTTAATTCCGATTTTATGCCTTTGTTCCAATAATTTCTTCTCATCATCGTTGAGTTGTATTGTTACTTAAAACTCATTTATAATGTAAAGATCTTCATGCATGTGTTCGAAATCAATTTTAATTATTTTTATGATTTTTGAAAATTTGATTGTTTATTGTTCAAATTATAAATCGGTGTTACCAGTAATATTTAATCACGTGAATTTTGAAATCAAAAATTATTATAATAATAAAATTAATTAATTGAAATAAGACCAATATCATCAAAATAAATAAGTAAAAATTCAAATTTTTCTTAAAATTACAAAAAATCGATTTAAATTTTATAAAAATTTCACTTTGACAAAAAACTACTGATAATGGCCTATTAGGTCGAAACTAGTTTGGTGTAATTAAATAAAATATTATGAATGGTAGAATAAACAGTGTGTCAATAAAGTTTGGATTCTAAGAAATAAAATTAAAATTATGTATATTCGGCCGTTCCATGGTACTAGTCTACGTCACTGGTTGAAAGTTCGCGAACATTTGCCCCTTTCCAGTTGAGTCCTGCAGCACTCAGCACTGGTGGAATCAGCTCGGAAACGTAGGGCCGCCACTCCAAAAGCTACCCTTTTTCCAAAAGATAACCCCTGCGTGATACTGTGCAAGGGAGCCCAAACAATACCCTCATTCATTCAGTGTTCCCGCTTACACACCTCTTCTTCTGATTTCAAACACACACATTAACTTCTCCAATTCACGACACATATCAGTCAACCGCTCATCTTTACGCATTTCGTGCCACATTCATACGCTTCCTTGCCTCCAAATGCCACGGGAGGAAGCCCATGAGCGCCCTCATCGCAGCAGTGGAGACAGTTCGGCACACTCTTAAACACGCACACAACGCAACTCTTTCACACATTCCTAGAATCCTCTTACACGCTCCCAGTCTCAAGCTGTCAACCCATTACTGTCGCTCCATACATCGCACATGCAGTCAGGAGTCCTCTGTACCACGTTTTAACAGTGCGCCTTCTCACTCCCCAATCTTTTCTCGTCACTCGTTTCAATCTTCCAGCTGTTTACAACAATTTTCTCTCGCAAACATACAAAGTGCATTCGAAAATTCAACCTCTCCCGGACGGTCACTCATCACTCATCAACATTGAGACTGTCTTAGTTCCATTTACTTCCACTCCGACTTTTGCACCCCAGTCACACACTACATCTAGGTATCGCTCAGACTTCTCCTCTATCTCTTTTCTACTGCTTCCCTCTATGAGAAGCAGCAGATCATCCTCATACGTATGATGAAGAAACTCATTCAAACTACCGTGGCCTGTCAACAAATATCCAAGCCTCATACTAGGAATAGAACCACGGCCTCATACTTAAAAATCTCACATCCTTAACAAACTCATACAAAACCCTCCCAGTCGTTTCCTCATTCCACTCTCTGTGCCAAATCTCCCACATTTCTTGTTCCGTTCGGCGTTTCATTTCCTTCTTACACGCTAAGTCCATCTCAACATTCCGATCAATCTCGTAGTATTGCATCCGCTTCCGTGCTTCAAGGTAATATGGTAAACTTCCCATCAGCCCTATCATTGCACTCGTTGCCATCGTTCTACACACACGCATACAGGAGTACAAGCCAACTCTCTCACAGCGGGCGAGAAGGTCCCTACACACCTGCATATCCATACACTGCGCCCAAACACTTGCACCATATAACGCACATGAAGAAAGCAGACTCCGAAAACCAGATTCTAGACGTTCTACCACTTACTACCCATTCATATCTCAAAAACTCTTTTAAGTTTTGCCACAGTAATGACTATTCTCTCCCTCAATTTCTCAAAGTGTATTCTCATATTCAATCTTTCACCTACATGTACTCCCATGTAACGCACCGTTGTAACATACTTAATCGACTTCCCTCCCACACGGAAAACCGGAGGTCTGCTCTGAGATAAACTACCTTTCAACAAGATACTCCACGTTTTAGATGCATTTAGTTCCACGCCAACAACATCACCCCAAGATTTCACCCTCTCCAAAGCACTCACGGCAACCCTCTCAACCTGATCTCTACTGTCTCCATCCACCACTACTACAAGATCGTCCGCATACGCAACAACAGGTACACTTCCCTTTCCAACTCATGCAACAGATTATCCACCATTAAATTCCATATGTATGGCCAACAAATAGAACCCTGGGGACAACCAGCGGGTCACTTCACACCTGATCTGCTCATTCAAACTACAAGCAACAGCCTTCCTCTCACTAAAGTAGCTCACCGAGAGAGTTAATTCCCTGCATTCTGACTCTTATTTTATCTATCACTCTGAGCACTCAAAGTTATCAAAAGCCCTTCGGAAGTCTACGAACACACCTAGGACGTACTACCGCGCGAGGAAGTTGAACCACATTCATCAAACTCATGCCAGGCATCATCCGTATTTCTGCCACACCTAAACCCATACTGTCTATCACTCATACCATCTCCAACAAGATCATTCAGTCTCTCTACTATCAAACGCTCGAGAACCTTTGCAAGGGTCGGCAACAGGCATACCGGTCTATACGATGAGACCCGATCTCTTGGCTTATCAGCCGACTTCAAAAAACAACCAACTTGGCCTCTTTCCCCTTCTTCGGAAAGTAACCGCTGGAAAGGCACGCGTTATAAAGGCCTTCAAGTACTCCGGCAAAACATGCCAACCATGCCTTAACAAGCCCCGCCGTCTTTTTAAGACAGGGTGAAATCAACCCTTAATGTTTTAAATAGCACTTAAAGTCAAATGACTTCGCACTGGAAAGCCCATATTGTTTTTTTTTCAACGCCGTTTCATTTTCTGAATTTAATCGACTTATTTTAATTGCATTAAATTCTCGTCCCTCTATTCTAAGCAACGACGAAATATGTGATTTCGACTTTATTTTGGAAAACTTTGCCAACGTTTCGCAACCAATGAACATCATTCAAATCCGGTTGGTCTTATATCTGACCATTAAATATTGAAAATCGAACAATTATCTAGGTTCTCAAGTTACACCTACCTGACTTTCAGCGATTTGTGGACAGTATTTCGCAACAGGTTTTCCAGAAGATGAGAATGAAGAGTGTGTTAAAATTCAACTCTCTCACAAAAGAGATTTCTCCTTTGAAGAACACTTCTGTGGACTCTTTTATTAAAAATTATACTGACGTATTTATTCCGGAAAAAGCAAAAATTTTTTTTGGTATGGGTCCTAAATTTGTTTTTGGTCCAAGTTATTGACCGATTCCTAACCTGATCAAGAGCTTTGAATATTGTATTTCGAACCTAGATACTGATGAAGATAAGAAGAACGACTTAAGATAGGAATGGGTGAGTCACATCAGACATAGTTTGAAGTACAATAAAAATAGAGATAAACGAAACAACATCATAAAATTTTATAAGAAAGAGACCAAAAAGTTTCTGTTGGACAACCCTGGTATTATCGTCCTGAATTCGGATAAGGGAAACACAACTGTTATTATGGAGAGAGAAAAATACATATCGGAGATTACGAGGCTGTTAAATGATCGGACATCATATCAACCAATTAGTAAAGATCCTACTAAAATATTCGAAAAGAGAGCCAATGATTTGGTCGTTCCCTTGTTTAAACATGGTTTTATAAATGATGTCCAGTGCAAGAAATTGATGGTCAGCAATTCTCAGCCACCTAAACTTTTATTGTTTGAGAAAAACACATAAGTTGGAGCTCTCATTGAGACCAGTGGTGAGTTGTACTGGTGCTCCTAGTTATAAAATTGGAAAGTTAGTACATGAGATATTGAGCCGTGTCTTATCCACTTCTATATTTAGTGTCAGGAATTCATATGAGTTGAAACGGAAACTTGACGATTATGGGGATATGGGTGACTATGTCATGGTCTCCATGGATGTGGTCTCACTTTTCACCAACATACCTAGAGAATTGGTGATTACTATCTTGAGGAGGAGGAGACATTTTAGTTTCCTGCTACACTGATATAACGTTTGAGTGGTTGATAAAATTGATTGAATTCTGTTTCGACAGTAGCTATTTTCTGTGGAATGGGAAATTTTACAAACAAGTTTTTGGGTCTCCGATGGGTGCTCCAGCCAGTCCAGCACTGGCGAACATTGTGATGATGATATTTTTGAAGCTGTCAAACACATTCATAGTTGTGATATCGGTTTTATGGGACTTTATGTGGATGATTCTTTGATGTTTGTGAATCCTGAGAAGGTGGCGGATGTTTTGGATGCCTTGAATTCGACGCATCGATCCATCAGATTTACTAAGGAAATGGAGCATGATGGTGTGATCCCTTTTTTTGGATTTGTTGCTTGTCCGGAATGGTAATGAGATAAGGACTGATTGGCACCAAAAACCTACCAGTTCTGGTAGAATTATTAATTATAGTTCCTGCCATACTCTCGGCCATAAGGTCAACACTATTAATAATTTATTGTATAGAATGTACAAGTTGAGTGACAGCCGTTTCCATGATGTTAACTTGGAAAAAATAAGACTACAATTAAAAAACAATGGTTATCCACTTAAATTAATTGATTGTTATATACCAAATTTAAACTAGAGTTAATTAACAATTCTAGTACTAATTGTTCTTTAGCTGTCGCTCCACGTTGTCCTGATGATTGTTACCGGTTTTTCAGTTTTCCATTTGTTGTGAAACCATATATTATTTTCACTGAGAGCGGACTATTTAAAAAGGTTATCAGGTTCGTTTAGGTCCCAAGTTATGTTGAGAAAAATATATAATTGGTTTTTTTACCAAATTAAAAGACAAAACTGATATTTTGTCAGGGTCGTGTGTAGTATAAGTGTGTAAGTAAGATCGCTTCGTGAAAACTCGGTCCAAATGTCTCAATGTAATCAAACAACATATATGAGACTGTAAACAATGTCCGATAGAATTAACAGAACAGCTCTATCGTAGCATAGGTTTGCAACTTGGGCATCGTTTCGATTATTGATAAAAACCACAATCTATAGATGTTGACATCAACATACCTAATAAGCAAAACTCTCAGTGAGATGATTTTATTAAGTGTAACAATTCAGGTAAAACTATAAAGAAGATGTCAGCGGCCGTTAGCCATATAAAGACAATTTTTTGTTAAAAGGTTCGAGTGTAACTTGAGATACCTAGCATAATTGTTCGAGTTTTAATATTTAATGAGTATATTTGTGTTGGTCTTTTTTGGTTGTTGAGACAGATTGTTTTTGTTGCGGAGTCTTGGTGTCCGACGGTTCAATTTGTATTGTTACTCGTGAATGCACTATACATATATTAATTTATTTCTGACTATGTTAAGGGTGAGTTTTATATATGTCGTGGACATTAATGGTGGCTCCCTGAAGATAATGACACTAAGAAAAGACTACCTCCATTTGTGTTCATAATATTTCAATTGATTGGTCTGTTTTTGGTTTTTTTTCCTAAAGTGATTTTTGAAGAGAGATTGTAAATCAGGTGATTAAACCGCTCCAAATTAGTGTTTTGTTGTTTATGAGTTTCTTATGTTTATCTTTGTTGGACGTCTCATATTGATTTATTGCTGAGTCTTTCCTTAAAGACAAAAAATTAAATTTCATCTATTGTTCGTATTTTTAAATTTAACTGAAAACCGAGGTACTGTTGGCCTTTTGATTGGATTTTTTTATATTTTTTTTTAATTTTTATTTTCTATCTCTATAATGAAACTGATTACAATTTTTAATTATAGTTTTTCGATGTTTGTCATATCTGACGGTGAAAATTGAAATAATTTTTGTAAGTTTATAGCCTGAAGAAGCAACGATTGAATTTCGAAACGTTGGTAAAGCTTTCCAAAATAAAGATTGAAAATTTTTATGTACCGCTGTCCTTTATACCCGAAAACTCACATATTTCGTCCGATGGTCGACTTATGTTCGAGAAATTAATTTTTTTTAAAGATTTGGGCAAGCTGACTGCAACAAGTAGGAACGCTACCATGTTCTCTCAAAGTCTAGTTTGATGACACGATCAACAATTATGGACATAATTGAGGGACAGAATTATGTGTGGGAACGTTGCCTAAGGACCATTGTCATCCAAGGCTATATTTTATGGACAGAAAAAATACAACTTATTCTACATTTTTGTGTTCATAAAGTGCTGCACAAGTGATGCGGAATACATTTATCTTTGTGACAGTTATTGTTGGATTGTACAATAAGTCCAACAACATGTGAATACTGGCATTCATAATTATTAAGGAAAAATCTCAGTTTATTATATGGATGCAAATGATATAATAGAGTAGCAATATTGTGCGATACCTAAACAAAAAACCATAGGAGTGTTGCAACTGTCAGTTGGCAACAATTACCAACTGACAACTACTGCCAACCGACAGTTTACGTTTTAAGCCTCAGCCGCCACATCCATAATAATGTACACAATTTTGAACGGACGTTGCAAACAGAACTGTTCAATTTTAGGTACACAATTAATGGAGTCCTTATTTATGAGCCTAATTCTGTGAACAATTATGGCCAAATCCAGGATCGGTCAAGCAGCTTAAATTATTCTAACTTATTCCATCAAAAAAATTATAATCCAACCTAAAATCATAATAAAGGTTCAAATTGCCATCCATTTACTTCTTGGCAGTAAGCAATTCGATTGAAAAAAACTCTTGAGGAACATTGTTTATCACAACAGGTTCAACGAGGCGAATTTTTTGGGATATTTGCTGTTTTAGGTCGTCTAAGGTTTTTCGGTCTCCGTGATATAAATTTTAAATTTTAAACAACCCCACAGATAAAAATCAATAACGGCAGTTTTGGTCGATTTACAACAAAATACAACTGTTGACGATAAAAATTTGGATTGTTTAATTGCATATGCATCATCATTTTCACTAAATTGCAACCGTTTTATCACAATCATCTTCATTCAGATCTAGCAACCAGTTTGAATTGAATACGGATGGTATTTTTATTATTTGTGAGAATATTGATTGTGGTCTAATCCCCGAATGATTTCCATTTTTCACTACAAGTGACCGTATAGAGTCATTGGGATTTTCTTCTATTTGTAAGAGAATTTCTAATTTCTTATCATACATGATTGTTGGAAGACCTGTTTTTCTAGAGTAAATCTCTTACACTGTCCGTTTCTTGAAATTTTTTAGGCTGGTTTTTCCAACAGTTTGAACGTGCGTTATCTCAGATGATCTGGGTATTTTTCATTGCACAGAATCGCAAACTTCTTTTGTGAGTTCGTGTTAGATTTCCATATGCCTAGAGTAAATTAAACAATTTTCGATTCTTAGAGTTTTACGGTTATAATTAGCCATAATTTCGAAATACAAATCTACAGCCAACAAAAAGCTAAATATCTCTGAATTTTGGCACGATTTGTAAATCCGATAATATTAGAAAACAATTAATGTTTGAATTTTTTCCAGTCTTCAATTGAGTATAATGGAACAAGTTTTCGGTATCGATACACGCAACGATTTGTGACAGTATTCAAGTACCACTTACCTTATTCGTTGCTTGTTCATTAATCAAACATAATACTCATTAGTGGTGACGAATTGACATTAAATAACACTCGATTAGGATTTGATAACAATTTAACATAAAATTCTTCTTTTATTCTCTTAGTTTTTCTTTTAGTTATAACAATTATAATTTAACAAGTCAACTTTGCATTGGTTTAGTTCGGTTTTGGTTTCCAAGAAGACGTATCATGGTTATTGATGTATGTTTTATAAACAAAATTGATTTTCCTATTTGTGTATAATCTGAGTAAGTTTTAAATTGTTTTATGAATCTTGTATTATTTTATATAATGAACTGTTGATGTAGCCAAGAGTACTGATGAATTGGCATAACAGCCGAAACCGGTTTACTCCGCTTTTTATAACTAAATTTTCTTGGAGAAGAATTCAAATTAGCTATTTTAATCATATATCAACTCCACTCAGAAGGGATGGACCCTCATTCATAAGATTAACAAACAATTTGATGACTATTGTAAACTATGATTTTTACAAGTTCTACAATTCTCTTGCTTTGTTTTGATATCCTAACACAAAATAAACCAAAAAATTCTGCTTATTGTACCGGCTCCTACTATTTTTAGGATAAAACAAGTAATAGAGTAGCCAGCTAGCTGTCATATCGTTACCCCTGTGATTTTTAATGTCAATTGTGGAACCTTTATTATTGATTTTTAGTTTAATTATACTCTTTCTATATTGTATTTTTGATTGATGGAATAATTAAATAATATAGACGTGATAGTTAAATTTGTTGCAGTGACTAACCCAAATAAAAAAGTTTGAAGAGGGGCGAATTCCTAAGAAACCGTCCTAATAACTTCTTCCCTACACATTTCGGATAGTTAATCATGAATTAGAAAAAAATATATTAAAGACAATTATATCAGAAATCGACAAATTAATGCAAGAGCTTCAAGTTAAAAAAAAACTAATTTACTATAAAAATGTCAAAATCGGGAATCGAGAACCGCAGAAATCTCACATCCACCGAAAAATTCAATGAGGAACCAGCACCTCGTCAGCCAAAACTCTATTCACTAATCGGTGATTACACACACACCCTTTTCAGTTCAACCTTCTTATTGAACTCGATTCCGCACGTATTCCAATTGCAAATTTTTGATCAGAACGATGGAGGAACTGTCATTT
>JAJEOX010000150.1:0-156017 GCA_020740385.1 Mylabris phalerata | reverse complement strand
CAAGAATTCATTACCAAGTTTAGGAAACAAAGTAATGAGTTCACATCGAGCAAATCATCTCTCCAACAAACAAACGAGGTTTAATTACCAACATCAATTGAAGAATTAAAAGGTACGTATGGTAACGTAGGTTACGATACCGTAAACAATACATTCTTCTATAACGATGAGAACAAGCAACCCGGTAGTAATCAGCTGGGCATGCTTTAAGAAATACACAAAAATCAAATCGTTTGTAAATGGCGAACGGATGAGTTCTTAACAATCGACCGATACAGAGAAACAATACGTTTGCTGTGAAGATGGATGACTTAGGAAAAATCATTGCCAACAAACGATGTATTTGTAACGGAATTGGGTGGATAACCAAAGAGTTCATTACCCAAGTTTAGGAAACAAGGTAGCAGTTTCATTGAGCAAATCACCAACAAACAGCGAGTTCATTAACCAACATCATTGAAGATTTAAAAGGTAACGTATGGTAACGTAGGTTTACGATACCGTAAACAATTACATTCTTCTACTATGATGAGAAACAAGCAAACCAGTAGTATAATTAGCTGGGATTGCTTTCGGAAAATACAAAAATTTGCATACTTTTGAAATAGATGAACGTAAAAGATGTATTAATTATTACAGATACAGATGGTGGTAATTTTGCAGTTGCGATTAGTGACTTTAGGAAAAATTATCGCTAACAACGATGTATTTGTAACGGAATTGGTGGATAAACCAAGAGTTTATTTACCAAGTTAGGGGATAACCAAGAATTTAAAACGATTATAAAAGGATAATTCAGCAACTCTCAGCAGTAACAATTAACAGATGGGAACAGTGAATGCAGAAGCAGTGAAAGCTGGGTTTACATTTAATAATGGTAAAGATCCTTACTACAGTTTGAATTTGCAGAAAAAAAAACGCGCGTGTAAACTGCACATGGAAAAAGGAAGCGGAATGCAGCAGGCTTAATTGAGTACTCATTTTTGGTGGATCTTGAAACAGGGAATCATGATGATGGTATATCATCCAAGTGACAACAAGAATATTATCACAGATTTCGAGAAAATCAATCAAATGATAATTACTGTAAAAACGTTGTTACAGCAGTATTATTTCTTCAGCTGACAGGAGATTGTTTCCGGTGGTTCGTGATACAGCAGGAGATATCATTATTAAATAACAGCGACGGATGCGTATTTAATTATCTCCTGATGAAATTAGAGCACAAGAAACGAATACCAACGTTGACCTTCTTCTGGTTCGGGTGTTTTATGTGTATAAAAAAATGAGGAAGCTATTAAGAACCAATGCGGAGCAGGAATTACAATCAATGTAGTGGCTGATGTTCAAAATAACATCCAAGAGATTATTGGATTCATAACTAAGTGTACATGACTATTCTGAATGATATTTATTACTCAAAATGTTTCTAACATTGAGGTAATTTAACCTAAGCCAAATGGAGATACCGTTTTTTGTAATTTTATTGAAGGAGGAGTTAAGAAAGAAGTGAACATTACAGAATTAATCAAAGACAATTCATCATACGTTGCTTCTTTAGAAATCACCGATCAAAACAGTAAATGCTCAAGGTGTACAAGCTGGTTTTTCTTTTAATGATGGAAAAAATGCGGTATCAGAAGTTTTTGCAGAAACACTAACAAGTTTAAGTAAAGGTTTAGATGCAGCAAATAAGATTGAATATTCGTATGTAGATGAGACTGGAGTAGCTGCAAAATACTAAGATTACAGTTACACAAGACATTATCACAGATTTTTGATAAAATTCTAAATGATAATACTGTAAAAAACGTTGTTACAGGAGTTATATTTCTTCAGCAACAGGAGATGTTTTCTGTAGTGAGAGATAATAATGGTGATTTAGTTATTAAAACAGCTAACGGATAGTTTCAATTTAACAGAAGAAATAAAAGAGTAAAGAGACTAAAACAACCCTTACTTCTGTGAAATACCCAGTATATGTGTATTTAGAATGAAGTTAATGGAGAGTTGATAGAAGTACATGAAGAAAAGAGAACGTCCAGGAGAGACTTATGTAAGAACGTATGATGCAACGAAGTAATGTTTATAACAATGAGGCAAATGAGGAATGTAGAAATAAAAGGAACTGACTTTATTTGGTGCAACAGGCGGAAATAGTTTAGAAACAGTTACTTCATTGACCTTAGAGGAAAATTATGCAGGTTTAGGGAAAGCTTTTAGTGTATGAAAATGAGGAAAAATCAAAAAGCCCAATTTACCTAAAGGATATTTTTGATAGCTCAGAAACCCTGACAACATTAGAAATGAAATTAGATAACCGTGAGTTAAACTATACAGATGAAGTGAAGAATAAAACAATTCTATCATTCAATGATTTGGTTCAAGAACCTTGGTATACTGGAAGTGACGTTCAAGCAACGAAAAATGATCAGGATATCTATACCATGGGGTGGGTAGGAATTGGTTACAAAACAAAATCTACTGCACCAAATGAAAGATTACGAGTGAATGGTAGTATTAACAGCAACGAAATAGCTACTATGCGGATTATGTATTTGAAAAACTATTTTGATGGTTATTCTTCATTGAAAATATGATTATACATTTAATGACTTAACTACAGTAGATAGTTATATCAAGACTAATAGACATTTACCAGGAATTACTCCAATTAGTGAATTAGAAATAAACAGCAACTGG
Source organism: Mylabris phalerata (assembly GCA_020740385.1). NCBI lineage: Eukaryota > Metazoa > Arthropoda > Insecta > Coleoptera > Meloidae > Mylabris > Mylabris phalerata. The sequence goes on along the minus strand of JAJEOX010000150.1, from coordinate 153,314 downwards.
TTATTCGTTTAATGTATCAGAATTGTCAATTCAGTTATTAGAAAAAACAAAGAGTTGTTCTGTGCACGTAATTGAGCAGAGAAGGAGTTAGATCAAAAAGCGGATGAAATTCAAGAGCTTAAAAATGAAGTAAAAGATTTAACGGAGCGTTTAGAAGCAATTGAAGCGCTTTTAAAATAATCAATTGTATAAGTCAAAATAGTTTATTGATGAAAAAATTAAATTTGAAATCTATTCAATATATAGTATGGATAATGGTAGCTATATTTTTTAATATAGCTACTGTATTCGGACAAACTAATCTTCATACAACAAAGATTAAGGATGGTTCCGTAGCCAATAGTGCTCAAACGGCGGCGCCGGCGACACTATTGGAATTAGAAAGTTCTACAAAAGGATTTTTGTTACCTCGTATGACCACGGTAGCAAGAAATGCAATTAGCATTTCTGATGTTGAGCGTGGTAATGGTTTAGTCATCTACAATACCGATACAGATTGTATTAATTATTGGAGTAGAGAAGGAAATCGTTGGTTGAGTTTATGTGGAACTTTTACCTCCAGCTATTGTAGATTTGACAGAATGTAGCCGAATTGTATTAAGTGCATCAGGTCATAACTATCTTGAACAAGGAAAGTTTTTGAAAGATACAGATATCTTATATGTACAGTTAAATGTTCAAGAGTCAGGAGCTTATCACATTACAGCAACCCCCTCAACAGAAAATGGGTATTCATTTAGTAAAAGTGGAACCTTTAATGCTCCAGGTATATATACGATAGCGCTTGAAGGTTTAGGAACACCGTTGTTGGGAAATGAAAACTCCAGGTGATTTACTAACATTTTCGATTAATGGGAAAATAAGTACACAATGTACAAATACTCGTATTCCTGTAAAAACCATCGGATCTTAATTTTACAATCAAAGAGCCACAGAATGTTACAGCCGCTTGGAGTGCCTACATTGGAGTTCCATTAAATGCAAATGATAACAAAGTTACAATGGAAGTGAATGTAACTAGAACAGGGTTTTGGCGAGTACAAAGTAATACAGTGAATGGAATGTCTTTTAGTGGTTCTGGAGAATTTACTAGAGAGGGAAGTCAAAATATTGAAGTTGTAGGACAGGGTACTCCCAATGTTTCTACCCCTACATCAACTCCCAACGTATTTACATTTACTACCAATTCAATTAGCAATACAAACCCTGTAAATGCAAAAAGTCATGGTTCATGTTAAACCAGTAGCTTTTGAATTAGTTTGTGATGACACAAACAACAAGATTGAAATTAGAGGAAATTATCAAGAAGACACACAACTATCACAGGAAAATTCAATTTTAATTCCAGTATAAGTGTTAGCCCCAGGGACAACTTCATTAGAATTAAAAGGACATTTTGTAGTAGGAAATACAACAACTCCAGTTAGTTTTAAAAGCGAATAATGTCAATTTATCCTTTAATGCAAATAGAAATAATATTCAATTTGTTACGCTTTATCCAGAAGCTGTAAGAATTCCAAAAGGAACAACAGCAATTAAATTCACGAATTTAACACCAGGATCATCAGCTATTTGTACAACTTTCCCTGAAATTACAGTGGAAGTTCAGCCAATCCGTTATAGTGTATTATGTCATACAGTTCGTGTACAAGGATCTTATTTAGTAGATGCAAATCATGGATCAGGTAATTATATTGAACTTCAAGTAAATGTGGATTACCCTGGACCATAATACAGTTACAACCAATGAAGTAAATGGAGGTTAGTTTTGTTGCATCAGGTACTTTTACAGGACAAGGACAACAAACAATTCGTCTAGTACCAACAGCAAAATATACAACAGGAGGTAGTTTAAATTATACGATTACAACAAACAGTCAAGCTGGAACCACAACTTGTTCAGCGATGGTAGATGTTCGCTTTAGAGATATTGTAGTATTGCGTTTAGGTTCAGATAGTTACGGACCTTCTACATCAAATACGTATGCAGGAGGAGCTATTTTAAATAGTAGAGTAAACTTCGGACCAACTGGAAAAGTAAAAGTAAATAATATTAGAATTTTAGATACTTTTTTTACAAGGAGAAAGTCTACGTAACTATATCAGTTCAAATAAAGTAGATATTATTGTCAATGTCATAGGATTACAATGCCACGCTTGCAACAAATAATGTGTTATTAGATTTTGTTAGATATCAGAAAGGCGTATTGATTACTGGAGATGAAAATACAGTACATACAACAACGAAAAGTTTTATTGAGGCTCTAACATCAAGTAGTGGAATTACGTATAATAGTAGATATACAATGGTAAATCCAGTATTAAGTAGTGCAAATAATGATCCTATTATTAATGGACCTTTTGGAAACTTAAGTGGGAAATATCTTGGAAATGATTGCTACGAATGGATGGTACTATAGCAATTTACCAAGTAGCATAGTTCCTTTAATTACAAAACAAAAATGATGCTTCATCAGTTTGGGCTTTGAAACATAGAGATTTAGGGTTATGTGTTTGTAGAGATGGAGGATGGTTTGTAGGAACTGCAACAAATACTAGTACAAGTATTTGGCCTTCAAGATATTTGGCAGATGGAACACCGGTAGCAAAACCATATTATCAAGGAACTGAAGTGTATAATAGTGTATTATATGCCAATGTGATGGCTTGGGCTATTGAATATGTGAAAGAAAATAGACACTAATTAATTAAAAAGAAGCTGAAACATTTAAAAAGTTATCAGCTTCTTAAATCAAAAAAAAGAATGCATATGAATTTTGAAATGAAACAATATAACTTATTGTATTATGTATTACTAGCTGTCTTTTTTAGTGTAACTACAAGTAATGCACAAAAATCTAGCAGATAATAGAGGAATGAAACTGGATGATAAATCAGTAAGTTCCCCTAGCAGTGATATGTTGCCTTTTAGTATTTTGGATTTGAGTTCCGTAGAACGAGGGTTTTTACTTCCTAAATTGACAACAGAAGAACGAAGAAACATTCCAAAAGCTGATTTAACAGCAAGGATTAATGATCTATAATACAACTATTGATTGTATGGAGTTCTATAATGAAACTCGTGATAGATGGTTAAACCTATGTGGTGAAGTAGAGCCAGCGACTTTCTTGATTCAGGATAGTCAATGTGCAAAGATTCGCATTGAAGGGAATTACTTTGAAGGCGTTTTTTTAAGAGAAAGAGCCAATGTTCTTTTTGTAGAAGTAAGCGTTTCTACACCAGGTACATATAATGTAGAAGCAACAGCTTACAATGGAAGTAATCCTAACGGATATGCTTTCCAAGGATCGGGAATCTTTCCTGAAGCAGGAAATTATCACATTGTGCTAAGAGGTTCAGGTACTCCTTTACAAGGATATGTTAGAGATGGAAATGGAGCTCCAACAAGTCAAGGAGATACAATAAAATTTATTTTAAATGGAAAAGAATCTAGTTGTACGATTTACAATTTTGTAGAAAAAGGAATCTTTAAAATATAAAAATTGATAGAATTGATCCAGTAGGTAAATTTTATACCGGAGTGGCCCTTAAACGAATGCCAAAAGTGGAAATTTAGAAGCAACACTTGTCAATATAACGATGGGTGGAACGGTAGAGATTCACACCGTAGATAATAATGGGATTAGCTTCTCAGGAAGACATACGTTGACCAATGCTGAAATTGCTTCAAGAACTGCTAAAGTTGTTCTTCGTGGAGAAGGTACTCCTGCAATACCAAAAGATACACCTTTAGACTTTTTTACGAATTCACATGTTCAAGTTGAAACAGGACAGCCTGTTGAGTTTTTTCCTTACGCTGTGAAAATAGAACCTTTACTAGCAGTCTTTATTTGTAGTAGTGATACGTATCCAATTCGACATGAAGGTGTTTTTGAATACAATACCGTTTTAACGGATGCAATAAAATTCACGTTCCTTTCAAAGTAGTGGCTACAGGCCGTGGAGAAGTATCTGGAACTGTAGAAATTACTGGAACAGGTTATGGTCAGCAAACTGAAAAAAATAGAATTTACTTCAGGAAAAATTGATTTTGAATTTAATAAATCTAAGAGACGATGTTCAAAATGTAGTATTAACACCTAAAAGGGGAACTGGAAAGCCAACTGTTGGCAATAAGGATATTACAGTAAAAAATAAAAATAACCTCAAGAGGTGCACATGAGTATGACCCATCTTACCCAATTGAGGAAAGTAGTCTAGAAGGATGTAACTATAATATTCCAGTTACAGGAGCTCCTGTAATCTATGAAATGAGAGATGTTAGATTGTTTTAGTAAATTTAGATCTATAACACAATCAGGAAGCCCTTATTATATTACGCCAAAAAACGAGAATGCCTGAGGCAGGAAGTGAGGAGTTTAAGTTGAATGTAACCCCTAATTCCTCAAACATCTGGAGAATATGAAATTAGAACGAATACCTTAAATGGGGTTTATTTCTATGGAAAAGGAATTATTGAGGAGAGTGATGTAGCTAATAGACGAAAAGAAATTTCTCTTAAAGCCTATGGGAAATCAGAAAGAGATTTACCTAAAATACAAGCTTTATATACGCTAACTGGAAATAGTGAAGTTCCTCAAAGTACACCCAGCAAGTGTGTATGTTGATTATGTGTATCGTCCCAATGCGAATGTATTCTATAGGTGGAAGTGGTGAATCTTGGCACCCAGGAGGGAAACAATGGTTGGAGTTTCTCTGGAGGACCTCGATTAGTTCGATCTTTAAGCAATTTCTCTTGGAATGGGGTTGTGCGAATTGATAAATTGAATTTTGTAGGAATATCTAACCCTCAGTCAAGTGAGAAAATGCAAATACTTCTGGAGATATGTCAAATGTTAGCAATGCAGCAACATTCAGAAACCGATTGACTCAAGCAGATATGGTATTCATTGGAGGTTATAATAGCTCAAATTTCATAAAACAAAGACACCCAATTATCCTTTTTAGCAGATTATGTAAAACGCGAAAATGGAGTATTGATGTATGGAGAAGGGAATGATGTATATATGAGAAGTTTCTTCCAAAAATTAGGCTATAATATTTCAACTCAGGATTATTCTAGATCTTGCAGTTAGTAGAGTCGTATCTTATCCTGGAACAGCAAACCCATTAATTTTAGGGAATAACTATTCTTATTTTGGAAGTACTTATCAAAATATTTCTTTACCAGGCCGCAATATTAGAAGTGGAGGTTCAGCTTCGACATTTAGTATTACCAATTTGCCTTTTGATTTTGAATCTATTGCCTTATAACGGAAGTAGCAATTTAAGTTTTGCATATGTACACAAAACATTAGGATTTGTTGGAGTAAATAACTCTGTTTTTTATGGGAGGAATATGTAACAACAGCAGGAATTAATACAACAGCGGATTATTATCCGATGAATTCAACAATAAATGGTGCACCTTTAGTAGGAAATGATACCTATAATGCTTGGTTCTTACTGAATCTTGTGCATTGGGCTATTGACTACGCACAGGAACATCAACCAAACGTAGTGAAATAGTAAGAAATGTAAATTAAGGAATCCGAATGTTTTTAAATCATTCGGGTCTTCCTTTCACTTAAGTAAGAGATATGATGAAGAAAATAATATATACAATATTGCTATTTGGGTACGGTAACATTTTGCTTTATGCTCAAGAAGTAGAAAATAAAATTGTCAATGAAGGAGTACTCTCTGTATCTTCAGAAGGTTTAGTTTCCTTTGAAGGTACCTTTGAAAATCAAGTATCTGGAGATGTCACGAATGATGGAACTGTGCTATACTATCATGACTTTATCAATGATGGAGGGTACGGTTTGACTAAGGGGAGAACTACTTCAACTACGATTTTCACAGTTGAAGGTATGCCGACAACCGCGAAACAAATCAAAGGAAATGAGATTGCCTCCTTTTACAATGTGATTTTTGATAGTCCAGTGAGTAAAGTAGCCTTTGATTTAAAGAACAATATTGATGCTTCCGGTTTGGTTGATTTCCAAAATGGGATTGTGGTGGTTGATTCAACCTATAACCCAGTCACGAAGGTTTCCCATGGGATGTTTACCTTTAAAAAAGGAGCTCAAGCTCAAGCTATGGGAGATGCATCTCATATTCAAGGAGCGGTGGAAAAGATTGGAAATGAAGTTTTCATTTATCCAATAGGGGATGGCGAACGATACCGTCCTGCTCGAATTTCAGCCCCTAAAGCTGAAGGCGATATTTTCGTTGGTCAATATGTTTATAAGGATGCCGCCTTTTTCGCCTCCCGTCCTAACAAAGTTGGAGTGATCAAGGCCATCAATGACCAAGAATATTGGATTATCGATAAAGGGTCCGACAAGCAAAGTGATGTTTTGTTGACACTCACTTGGGATGAGTCGACTACTGCACCTGAAGTTTTAACCAATCCAGAAGAAGAATTACACATTGTTCGTTGGGATGCCAAGCAAACAGCTATGGGTTGATGAAGGCGGTGTAGTAGATATGTCTACCAAAGAAGTGACAACTATTGGAACAGTAAAAGGCTATGGATTTTTCACCTTGGGTACAGTTAAAAAGGACTGGATTCTAGATGGAGATATTGTGATCTACAACCTGGTTACTCCTGATGGAGATGGGAAGAACGATTACTTTATCATTGATAACATCAAGAATTATCCCAACAAACAAAGTTGAGATTTTCAACCGTTGGGGAGCTCGAGTTTATGAAACCAGAGGGTATGACCCTTATGGTGATGGAAGTAGCAATGTGTTTCGAGGATATTCAGATGGTAAAGCTACTATCGATAAAGGGACTAAACTTCCAAGTGGAACGTATTACTACGTGATAACGTATGAATATACTGATTCCAACGGTAGCCGCATGATCAAAAAGGCCGCGAACTTACACCTTGAAACGAACTAAAAAAGAAAGCAATGCACAGAAAAAAAACAATAAAAGCCTTTATATTAGCTAGTTTCGGACTGTTTGAGTTTTTCCCAAGTATTGGCCTCAACAAGACCCACAGTATACGCAATACATGTATAATCCGGCCACGATTAACCCAGCTTATGCAGGGAGTGTGGATCACTTGCAATTTTTTGGGTTATACCGCACCCAGTGGGTGGGATTAGAAGGCGCTCCCAAAACAGCTTATCTATCTGGAACCACTCCCTTGACCGATAATGGTGTAGGGATGGGATTTCACTTTAAGAATGACCATTTAGGGGTGATGGACGAAAATAGCTTGTCGATTGATTTAGCGTATACGGTAGATTTAAATTACCAGTATAAATTGGCCTTTGGACTAAAGGGAACAGGATCTCTTTTGGATGTGAATTACGATAAATTACACATTTATGACGGAAGCGATCCCGTTGCGGAGGACAACATCAAAAACAAGTTTTCAGGTAACGTAGGAGCAGGGGTGTACTTATATTCGGATAAAGCCTATGTGGGATTATCGGTACCGATGATTTTGTCTAGTAATGTTTACAACGACAATGATTATCGCGTGATGAAAGAGAAGACTCATTTTTACTTGATGGGAGGCTATGTTTTTGAATTAAATCCAGAGATTCAATTCAAACCAGCTGCTTTAGTGAAAGTAATGACAGGCGCACCCTTACAAGTGGATGTAACAGCAAACTTTTTGTTTTATGAAAAGTTCACCCTTGGAGCAGCGTATCGTTGGGATGCTTCTGTTAGTGGGTTAGCAGGATTCCAAGTTAGCGATGGATTATTCATCGGTTATACCTATGATGCAGATACTAGTAAATTGGCGAAATATCATTCGGGTTCACATGAGATTTTCATGAAGTTTGAACTATTTAATAACACGAAGAAAAAGGTTGCTCCGAGATTTTTCTAGAAACAAGCAAATTATGATAAAATACAAACTATATAACGGTATTGTTCTTTGTCTGTTGTTGACGAGTTTGATTGGCTTTGGACAAACTCGCAAAGAGCGCAAAGCTGATCGCGAATTTGAGAATTATGCTTATATCGATGCGATTTACGTGTATGAAAACATGGCAGATAAGGGCTATGTGAACACCTCTATATTGAGTAGACTCGGTGATTCATACTACTTCAACGGTAAATTTGTAGAGGCACATAAATGGTATGATCAATTATTTGAAAGTAGTTATGAAGATAAAAACCTAGCCAATTTAGATAAAGAATACTATTATCGTTATGCACAAACGCTAAAAGCAGTCAATCAATTAGAGAAAGCAGATACTATTTTACAAGAGTTTGTAACATTTAAAACGTCAGATTCTAGAGCACAGTTGTTTATAACTAATGACGAATTAGTGAATAAAACCATGCCTGCTTCTCGTTTTAATACAGTGAACTTATTAATTAATAGTGCGGAATCTGATTATGGAGCAACGCTTTTAGGTAATCGTTTGATTTTTACCTCTTCTCGTGTGAGTGAAGAAATGAATAACAAAGTTCACAATTGGACCAATCAACAGTATACTAAATTGTATGCTATTGAAATTGGTGAAGATGGAAACTTTTGGAGATCCTGTTTTATTTGCGAAAGAAATAGCTTCAAAAGAGTTGAATATGGGGTCGGCCATTTTCACCAAAGACGGTCAAATCATGTATTTTACCAGCAATAATGGGGCTACAAGAGGAAGTAAACGCACGCAATATAACAAAGATGATTCGTCTTTATTGAAAATATACAGTGCCAAGAAACAGGCAGATGGGCGTTGGGGAAATGTTGAAGAATTGCCTTTTAATATGGAGGGATATAATACAGCCCACCCAGCATTGGACACCTGATGAAAAGTGGATGTATTTTGTATCGGATCGCCAAGGTACTATAGGTCAGTCTGATTTATTTCGAGTGAGTCTTTACGAGTCAGGTCGATTTGGTCCTGTAGAGCATTTTGGGGGCGATCAAATTAACACGGCAGGTCGTGAAACTTTTCCTTTTATTTCTAGTGATTATACACTTTATTTTTCTAGTGATGGACATCCTGGTTTTGGAGGATTAGATTTATTTAAAGCGAAGATTAATCGCGATGGAAAAATTGGAGTCTGTAAACCTAGGCCCTGATCTTAATAGTGCTTTTGACGATTTCGGAATTTATATTGACGGAGCTAAAAAAAAGGGGTTTGTTAGTTCCAATAGAAAAGGGGGGCAAGGAGGAGATGATATTTATTTATTTGTAGAAAAACCTTGCCATCAATTAATCAATGGATTGGTTTTGGATAAAGATTCACAAGAAGGATTGGAGGAAGTAGAACTTATTTTTTATGATTCCGCACAAAATCCAATTAAAAAAATGCAAGCTGATGAACAAGGGTATTATCAGTTTGATCAATTGAATTGTGGAGAGCAATATCGCGTTCGCGTTGTTAAAAAAGGATATTTTACCCGTGAGTTTGTAGTAGTTGTGGATCGAAAACAACAGCAGCGTATTACGGATAGAGTTAGAATCAGATGGCACAAAGATTGGATCAGGAGAGATGATTTATTCAAAAAGATGAAATTAGAGCGATTTATTTTTGATTTTGACAAATCTAATATTCGTCCTGATGCTCAGATTGAATTAATGAAAATTGTAGAAGTGATGTTGCAACATCCAAGCTTAAAGATTGATGTCCGTTCTCATACCGACAGTAAAGGTAATGATAACTACAACTTAAGATTATCAGAACGGTCGTGCACAATCTACTATCCAGTGGATGATTAGCCAAGGTGTAGAAGCAAAACGCTTAACTGCTAAAGGGTATGGCGAAAGTCAATTGGTAAATAAATGCAGTAATGGTGTAAATTTGTACAGATGAACAACACCAAGAAAACAGACGAAGTGAATTTATCATCGTGAACTTGTAAGTAATTTAATATAAGTAATTTAATTTTTTCAATTGAAAAGGATTAGCTGGCAACAGTTAATCCTTTTTTTTTATACTAAACTCAAACAGATAAGGGAAAATAAAAAAAGAGTGTTGTAACGTGTTTTTTAAATAAATAATGATTTTTTAAATAGTTGCTATTTTGGTTTAAATACCTTGTTTTTAATGAGTTATGATTTTTTTTAACGTAAAAATAAAAAACAAATCTAATATTGAGATTTTTTTGGTACGGTACTTGATAAAATGTAAATAAATGGTTTTGTAAATCAAATAAATAGAAGTCAATGTGAAGAAATGTAAATTAATTGACTTCAAATTTTGAAGTAATCTTTCTTGTTTTGATAGCGATGATCCAGCAGTAAGTTTACCCTATGAGACCCGTATAAAAAAAAATTAAAAATGAAGGCTATGCAAATGAAAAATACAATATCGTCTCTTATTCTGATTAGTTTGAGTTTGTTGAGTATACAACAGATTTTTGCTCAACAAGATCCTCAATATACCCAATACATGTATAATCCTGCAGTCATCAATCCTGCTTATGCAGGTAGCGTTGATCGACTACATATTTTTGGATTATATCGCACCCAATGGGTCGGATTAGAAGGAGCTCCTAAAACAGCGCACTTATCCATGACAACACCTTTAACCGATAATGGCTTAGGAATGGGAGTTCATTTTAAAAATGACCATTTAGGTGTGACAGATCAAAATAGTTTATCCATTGATTTAGCGTATACGGTGAACTTAAATTATGATTATAAATTGGCATTTGGACTAAAAGGTACGGGAGCTCTATTGGATGTTGATTACAATAAATTGCATATCTATGATGGTACAGATCCTGTGGCAGAAAATAATATCACAAATAAATTTTCAGGTAATGTAGGGGCAGGGGTTTATTTATATTCAGATAAAGCTTATGTAGGGCTATCTGTTCCCATGATTTTGTCTAGCACCATTTACAATGACAACGATTACAAAGTGATGAACGAAAAAACGCATTTTTTATCTGATGGGAGGTTATGTATTTGATTTGAATTATCAGGTTCAATTTAAACCGGCTACCTTAGTCAAAGTTGTAACAGGTGCACCTTTACAAGTCGACCTTACCGCTAACTTCTGGTTCTACGAAAAGTTCACGTTGGGTGCTGCTTATCGTTGGATGCTTCAGTAAGTGGATTAGCTGGTTTTCAAGTCTCAGATGGTTTATTTGTAGGGTATACTTATGATGCAGATACAAGTAAACTAGCAAACTATCACTCAGGCTCTCATGAGATATTCATGAAATTTGAGCTTGCAAATAAGCAAAGGAGAAAAGTCGCACCTCGATTTTTCTAAACATATAAAGATTTCATAATTTTTTTTTATTGTTCTTGCTGCTTGGCAACAAGCAGTAAATAAGAAAGGGAGTAGTTCGTTTGAATTACTCCTTTTTAATAGAACTAGGTTGTATTTAAAAACGAAGAAAATACCTTTTTCAAGGTAAAATCAATAGAGACTTTATATTCGAGATATCTAGTTGAGTAAAGATCTAATCTAAAGAGGCTAATGCAATAAAGCGCTCTGTGATGGCGAGTATATTGAATTGATAGTGTTGCGCTATATATTCAAAAGTTTGAGCAGTATAAATAAAAACATGCGTTTCATCTTTGCGGTAATACCAGGATTCAAAAGGTTTTTGATTGGCATAGAGATGCGTCATCACAAACAACATGCCCTTTGGTTTTAAGAGCTCCTTTAAGTGTAAGATTTCCTGATGAGGATGATAAAAGTGTTCAAAGACCTCACAGCTAAAAAATATAGTCATAGTGGTAGTTTTCATATGATTTATCCGGATAAAAATAAGGATCATACAGGTTGACTGCATAGCCGCGATCAACCAATTGTTTGGTAATAACGGGGCCTTTACCACAACCAAAATCCAATCCTAAAGTAGTTGGTGGAAAACGCAAGAGAATTTCATTGGTAATAGGCGAGGTGAATTTTTGATAACCTATATCATTGACATCGTTATTGTGAAACTCATAATGTTGTTTTTCCTTTTCTTCTGAAAAATAATATTGAACATCTTTGACATAAGCAAAACAAGTATCACAATGATAATAGTACGGATCAACTTTATGGGTTAATTGACTTTGACATAATATACATTTCATGGGAAGAAGTACTTTTCATGGTTTTTATCTCACAAAGATAAGAAGGAATTCTTTGCGGTTACTCTTTTACCTCCCCTCCCTTACGCAGTTCTAACTGATACAAATGTAAAAGTTCATCTTGTGGATGTATGGTTTCAATAAAATGAAAACCTAGACGACTCAATAGTTTAATTGAGCTTTTATTCTCTGGTAGTGTTGTTGCATATAGTTTAGTGTGTAATTGTGTGGTTTTTAGGTGTTCAATAACTCTAGCCGCCGCTTCATGGGCATAGCCCATATTCATATAAGACGGGAGAAAAGCAAATCCCAAATCATGTGCATCTAAGTATGTTCGTTTAATGAGCGATACAACACCAATAGAGCGTTCATCTGTATTGAGGCGTACTACCCAATAGGTAAACAAGGGTTGATCTAAAATATTTTGAATGTAAAGCTGAGCGTCTAATGCACTGTATATATTGCGATTGCCAATGAATTTTAACCAGCCTGGTGTATTGACAATCTCCATGATAAAAGCATTATCATGATAATCAAGTATAGTAAGAGATAAACGTTGACTTTGCATAAAAGTTAGTTTTTGTGAAAGATGAGCGAAGTAGTCTAGCGTATACTTACTATATTCTTGATAGCACAAATATTTATAATAGCTAGTAAATATTAAAAGTACACTTTTTTATAAAAAAAAACAATTCTGCCATTTTATTAACAAGAAATAAGTCGGATACGTGTTGAAACTAAAAGAAGTAGGGGCAAATGGAGTTTAAATAGTAGAAAAAACCTTTTATCGCACTATAATTTAACAAATAAGAAAAGATTCTATAAGGGTTTAATCTAAAATATATCGTAATTTGCAAGAAGCAAAACAACAACAAAAAATGAGAAAGAAAATTAATGTACTAGTTGCTTTATTTTGTCTTGTTTCCTTTAATTTAAAAGCACAAATTTTAGAAATTTACAGCAACAATAAAGCGCAGGAATATTTAGGCTGCCTGAATTGCCATCAGAAAATAAAAATTCGGTATGGAATTCAAATGGAATTTATGGCAATGAATACAATAAGAAGTCTATTTGGAATAAATATGGGGTTTATGGAGATGATAAGAGTAATTTTTCACCTTGGAATCCACACGCAGAAAAACCGCCATTGATAAAAAAAGGAGGAGAATTTTACGGTTATTTTACCTTGAATGAAGTGATGGGGCAAAGAGTGGAAGTAAAATTAACTCGTATGTTATATGATTATTATATCGATATCAAAGAAGATCCAACAAAATGGGTCGAAATTGAAGAAAAATTAAAATAAACCAATAGAAAAGTGATCAAAGGTAATTTGGTCACTTTTTTTTTATTTCTTTTTCATTGCAACTTTTGCAATAGATTTAAAGGATTAATGAAAAAAATAGAACAAAATAAATAGATAGGGACTGCAGTTTGATTTATTCGAGGGTAAATGCTGTAAATATACAAAGAACAGACATTCGGTTTTTTAGCAATAACCAAGTGTAAAATAGGGCAGATGAATGTATTTTTCGAATTATGTGCATAAAAAGAAGTAAATTGCAGGTAAATTAAAACAGATACTATTATGTCAGGAAAAATAACTTCAGAACAAGCAATTGCTTTAGAAAATAAATACGGAGCACATAACTACCATCCACTACCAGTTGTATTATCTAAAGGTGAAGGAGTGTATGTTTGGGATGTTGAAGGAAAAAAATACTATGACTTTTTATCTGCTTATTCAGCAGTAAATCAAGGACACTGTCATCCGAGAATTATTGAAGCAATGACGAAACAAGCCAATACGCTAATGTTGACTTCTCGTGCTTTTTACAACGATCAATTAGGCGTGTATGAAAAGAAAATCACCGAATTGATGGGGTATGATAAAGTATTGCCAATGAACTCTGGTGCGGAAGCAGTGGAAACGGCTTTAAAAGTTTGTCGTAAATGGGCATACGAGAAGAAAGGAATTGCTGAAAACCAAGCGAAAATCATTGTTTGTGAAAACAACTTCCATGGAAGAACAACAACAATTATTTCGTTTTCAAATGATGAAGAAGCTAGAAAAAATTACGGTCCTTATACGGATGGTTTTATTCGCGTAGCGTATGATAATATTGATGCATTAAGAGCAGCATTAGAAAAAGATAGCGCAACAATTGCTGGATTTTTAGTTGAGCCTATTCAAGGTGAAGCAGGGGTTTATGTCCCTCAAACTGGATATTTAGCAGAAGCTAAATTATTATGTGAGCAACACAATGTATTGTTCATTGCAGATGAAGTACAAACGGGAATTGCTAGAACAGGTAAAATGTTGGCGATTCAGCATGAAAATGTAAAAGCAGATATCCTTGTGTTAGGAAAAGCTTTATCAGGAGGTGCTTATCCTATTTCAGCAGTATTAGCCGATGATGAAATCATGAACGTAATCAAACCAGGACAACATGGATCTACTTTTGGTGGAAATCCAATGGCAGCAGCAATTGCTATCGCGGCTTTGGATGTGGTATTGGATGAAAAATTAGCAGATAATGCAGAACGTTTAGGACAATTGTTTAGAAGTGAGCTAACAAAATATATTGAAACAAGTAACATCTGCACTTTAGTACGTGGAAAAGGATTGTTGAATGCAATCTTAATTAACGATACAGAGGACAGTGATACGGCTTGGAATATTTGCTTGAAATTAAGAGACAACGGGTTATTAGCTAAACCTACACATGGTAATATTATTCGCTTTGCACCACCTTTAGTAATGAATGAAGAACAATTGTTGGATTGTGTATCTATTATCGTAAAAACATTGAAAGAATTCGAGAGATAGTAAATAAAATATATTTTTCGTTTCTTTTTTTGTTATAATTTAAAATAAAAGTAGTAACTTATGAAAGCTTTATTGGTAGTTGATTTACAAGTTGATTTTTTACCTAACGGAGCCTTAGCAGTGAAAGACGGGGATGTAATTATCCCTCGTATTAATGCAATACAAGATCGTTTTGATTTGATTGTTGCAACGCAAGATTGGCATCCTTTGGATCACCAAAGTTTTGCTTCTCAGCATCTCAATCAACACGTATATGATGTAATTGAATTGCATGGAATACCACAGGTATTATGGCCTGATCACTGTGTACAAGGAACTGAAGGAGCAGCATTTAGTCAAGCGTGGAATAGTAATTCTGTTGCTGCTGTATTCCGAAAAGGAATGAATAAACAAGTCGACTCCTATAGCGGTTTTTACGATAACAATAAAATCGACTCGACAGGACTTCTAGGTTTTCTGAAAGATAAACAAGTTGCAGAAGTGTATGTTTGTGGATTGGCAGCAGAATTTTGTGTGTTTTATAACCGCAATGGACGCTAAGAATGCAGGGTTTAAAACCTATTTTTTGGATTTTGCAACAAAGCCAATTACGATGGAAGGACTGCAACAAGCTAAGGCGAAATTGATTGAGAATGATGTCGTTATCGTAAATGAAAGTGAAGAATTGAAGGTGTAAATGAAAAAATACAACGCGACGAATTTTTTTTAAACATACGTATTGTGAATGGACGGAAGTTCTAATGGAAGAAATAGCAGATAAAAAACCCAATTTTAAAAGTGAAAAAGGGAGTTGCTATTTCTTTGATGAACAAGGTATTTATAGATATGCAAATCATTGGGGGAGAGTTGCGAATTGTAGATGGAAATTGATTTCTGACAAACATGCAAATCAAGGGTATACAGTTGGTTATGCCGCTTGGTCTAGTTTTTATCCCAATGATGAAAGAGAAAATAACTATGTTATAAGTGTTAATTTTTTGCAAAAAGAAGTGACGTTTAAACATTATGCAAGTCTTAACGGTAGCGATGCGTTTCGCAGAAATGCCAAAGACACAGCAAAACGCATAAGCGAAATTAAGAAAGTACTTCTTTCGGATGAGTGGGCGAAATACATTACTCATCCCAATATGGAAGAACTTCGACAATATTTAATTAACGGTCTCATCTGTACGAATAAAAGCTTGTTAGTATTAAAACGAGAATTTTTATCCCAAACTTGATGAAGGCAGCTAAGAAAAATAGGTATAATTAAAAAAGCAAAAAAAGATGAAAAAGATTACATTGATTGCAGCATTATTGTTAGGAAGTATGACAATTGCACATGCACAAAAAGGAAAATTAGTAGAAACACCAAAATTATCTGAAGATGTTGGAACAACGCCAATCAAAAAAGGAAACTGGATTGTTGGAGGTGCTTTAGGATCAACTGGATATAGTTTCGAAGAGGAGAGTTTTAATATTAATGTAACACCAAGAGCAGGTTATTTTATCTCTGATGGAATTGCAGTAGGTCTTGAGATTGGAACAGGGTTTCAAACAGTAAAAGACGGGGATAACATTTGGAGTTATAAAGTTATGCCGTTTGCAAGATACTATTTCCCAGAAGGAGCTAGTGCTACAGGACGTTTCTTTGGACAAGGTGCTGTTGGTATTTCAGGTGCTGAAGTTGCAGGAGAAAGCGATACATCTTTCGCATTTAATATTAATGCAGGGTATTCTCACTTCGTCTCTCGTAACGTTGCTTTAGAAGCAATTGTGGGATATAACTACAGTAAGTCTAATCAAGCAAGTGCTTCCGCACATAATGGATTAGGATTATCTCTAGGTTTCCAAATTTTCTTAGGAAAATAATCAAGTAATGATACTAAAAAAGGGGCTCAACAGAGTCCCTTTTTTTATATAATTTACACAGATATTTTTCGCTCAATTTGTTATTTAAAAAGAGAGAAAATAAAAAATTAATCCGTGCATTCCATTAATAGTAAATCGCCGCTTTCATAAGTGATGCTGACTATACCATCTTCCAGCACACTATTACTTGATCCTGTGCGGATGCCTAGTTCTAAGGCTTCATTCAACAAAGGGTACTTCAAATTAAATGTTGTAATTCCGCCAGCTTTCCCAACGGGAATCAAAGATAAAATGGTATCCTTCGTATACCATTTTTTATAGGTAGAAGGTAATCTGAAAATTTTAGAATAATCATCGAGGATTACAATTTTCATGCTATCTCGATACTTCACTAAAGTTGTAATATTCGTGAAGGTATGATCCGCTCTTTTTCCAGTTGCCCAAATAACATTAGCTGCTTTTATTCCTTTGGTTAGTAAGAAATTCAATGCTTTTTCCAAATCTGTTGTTTCTTGATCAGGACAGTGTACAATTTCCAAAGGATATTGTTTGGCTAGGTATATTGTCGGATCAAAATCTCGATCAAAATCTCCAATCAATACATCTACTTTGATATTTAGTTCAATAATTCGTTCTATTGCTTGATCTAATACTACAATATAAGGAGACCATTCCAGTAATTGATCTAGTAAATCTTGACTACATGCTGCTCCATTAGCAATAATTAAGGCAGGTTCTTGATCATCTCGAACGATGTGATGTGATGACATAAATTAGTTCTTGTAATTGATAGAACAAAGTAAAACAATAAATCCTACTAAAAGTCTTTTTTTAGCGCGAAATAATAGATAACACATAAAATAACTTTATCTTTGAAGTTATTAAAAACAAGTAAGCAAAAAATGGATTTAGCACAAGAACAATGGTGGGAACAATATCAAAATGATAGCAATGCTGTTATTTTAGATGTTCGCACAGACGAAGAGGTAGAAGAAGTTTCAATCCCCAATGCAATGAATATTGATATCTATAAAGGTCAAGGTTTTTTAGATGCAGTTGAGCAATTGGATAAGACAAAGAACTACTACGTGTATTGTAAAGCAGGTGGAAGGAGTAACCAAGCTTGTATGTTGATGAACCAATTAGGGTTTGAAAACACCTTTAATTTACTTGGAGGAATTACGGAATGGGAAGGACCAACCGTATAGAAAGTCAACATAAGTTGACTTTTTTTATTACAATAAAAATAAATACGAAGAAATAAGTATTTTTTTTCAATCTCTTATCATCGTTGTATGACCCATATTCATTTTATCGTTAATCCTATTTCAGGAAAAGGTAAACACAATATTACAGAAGAACATATTAGAACCTTTTTTCCCCGTGAAAAATATAACGTTGTTGTTCATTTAACTACCCATAAAAAACACGCCATCGAATTAACCAAATTAGCGCTAGTACAAGGAGCTTCAATTGTTGTTGCTTGTGGAGGTGATGGTACCATTCATGAGGTGGCTACAGAATTAGTACATAAAGACGTGCTTTTTGGGGTAGTGCCTGTTGGTTCAGGTAATGGTCTGGCTTCTAATTTGTCTATACCTAAAGATATTGATAAAGCCCTTGAAGTAATCCAAAGACAATCAGTAGTTGCTATGGATGTAGGGGTGTTGAATGGGGAGTATTTCTTTAGCAATATGGGATTCGGAATTGATGCGACCATTATTGAACAATACGAAAAATCAGGGAAGCGAAAATTGGGGGCCTATATTCGTGCTGCTTTAAATTCTGCTAAGCAGTATCAAGCTAAACAAATGCGAGTAACCTATGATGGAGAGACAAAAGAAGTAAAGCCTTTGTTGTTGTTTATTTCCAACTCAAATGAAATGGGATATAACATGAGTCTGACACCTCATGCAAGCCTTACGGATGGATTATTGGATTATTTAATGGTACCTAAAATTGGTATTTTAAAACAATTGACCTTTGGGTTATATGTTTTATTGAAAAAAACAGAAAAATTTAGACGAACAGATTATGTGCAAACAACCAAAATAGAGGTTGAAGTTAAGAACAGTCCAAAGAATGGAGCACAAATAGATGGGGAGTATTATGAATTTGATACCAACCATTTTGTAATCGAAGTCGCACAAAAGAGTTTAAAAGTTATTTGTTAGTGTAAAATGGCTTTTTTATCATAAAAACAACACTGAATCGTGTAAAGAGTTATTTTAGAAAAGCGTACATTTGTACATCGTATATAAACATCAAAAAGTTAAAAAAAATATGAATTCATTTTGACGTAGTTGTAATTGGTTCAGGCCTGGTGGATATGTAGCTGCAATCCGTTGTGCCCAATTAGGTTTTAAAACTGCAATCGTAGAAAAATATGCAACATTAGGTGGAACTTGCTTAAACGTAGGTTGTATTCCATCTAAAGCGTTGTTGGCATCTTCTCACATGGTGGAAGAAATGAAACACTTTGCAGAACATGGTATTGAAATTGCTGGAGATGTAAAAGTGGATTTAGCCAAAATGATTGAGCGCAAACAAGCCGTTGTAGACCAAACGTGTTCAGGAGTTAAATTCTTAATGGATAAGAATAGTATTACTGTATTCGAAGGAGTTGGATCATTTGAAAATGCAACTACAATTAATGTAACAAAGAATGATGGTTCTGTAGAACAATTTGAAGCAAAACACACCATTATTGCTACAGGTTCTAAACCATCAACGTTGCCATTTATCCAATTAGATAAAGAGCGTATCATTACTTCAACAGAGGCGTTAAAACTTCCTGAAGTACCAAAACACTTAATTATCATTGGTGGTGGAGTAATCGGATTGGAATTAGGTCAAGTGTACTTGAGATTAGGTGCTCAAGTATCTGTAGTTGAATTTGCTGATCGTATTCTTCCTACGATGGATGGTGCAGTTTCAAAAGAATTGACGAAAGTATTAAAGAAACAAGGCATGAAATTCTACACGTCACACAAAAGTACAAGGTGTTGTACGTGAAGGAGATGTAGTAAAAGTTTCTGCTGAAGATAAAAAAGGAGAAATCATTACCTTAGAAGGTGATTACACGCTAGTAGCAGTAGGTCGTCGTCCATATACAGATGGATTGAATGCGGATAAAGCTGGAGTAAAAGTAACGGAAAGAGGTCAAATCGAAGTGAATGATCATTTACAAACGACAGCTTCTAATATTTATGCAATTGGTGACGTAGTTCGTGGAGCAATGTTAGCCCATAAAGCGGAAGAAGAAGGAGTTTTTAGTAGCTGAATATTTAGCTGGTCAAAGACCGCATATCAACTACAACTTGATCCCTGGAGTAGTTTACACTTGGCCAGAAGTTGCAGCTGTTGGTAAAACAGAAGAGCAATTAAAAGCAGAAGGTGTAGCATACAAAGTAGGTAGCTTCCCTTTCAGAGCATTAGGACGTTCACGTGCTAGTGGTGGTGATTTAGATGGATTAGTGAAAATTATTGCTGACCAAAATACAGATGAGGTTTTAGGAATTCACATGGTAGGTGCTCGTGCTGCAGATTTAATTGCAGAAGCAGTAACCGCTATGGAATTTAGAGCTTCAGCTGAAGATATTTCAAGAATGTCCTCATGCTCACCCAACGTTTGCAGAGGCTATTAAAGAGGCTGCTTTAGCTGCTACTGAAAACCGCGCATTACACGTATAGGTTAAGAAAATATATGTTAAAAAAAGAGTCTAAATGTCTATTTAGACTCTTTTTTATTTTTTACTATTCAAAAAAGAATATATTTGTTTTCTTAATTAATAAAACCAAAGCGAAATGAAAAAGATAGTTGCTAATTTTAGTAGGGAGTATTGCCCTAACGTCTTGTTCAAGTGA
This sequence comes from Mylabris phalerata, assembly GCA_020740385.1. NCBI lineage: Eukaryota > Metazoa > Arthropoda > Insecta > Coleoptera > Meloidae > Mylabris > Mylabris phalerata. The sequence goes on along the minus strand of JAJEOX010000150.1, from coordinate 132,744 downwards.
TGATAATAAATCTTCCTCAAATGACCCTATTTTTTCTCAACCTTATACTGAATTAGCTAATTTAGATGAATTGCAAACAGGTAAATATCAGTATGTAGGAAATAAAATTGGGGACAGAAAGGTAGGCTTGATTAGTGAAGCTGCAAAATGTAAAAGTAGTGACCATTTATTAGTGCATAGAACAGGAACTGTTTTAGACTCTATAACTTATAATAATTATAGACCAGAAGTTATTGATAATAAAGAGGAATGCTTGAATATCTTTAAATATCCGCGTTTGATTCAAAAGTATGAACTTGTTAGCTCTGGGTATTTAAATGCTTTAGTTGAAGATGGTTACTTACAGGCTATTATTGATGATGAAGGTAATGTTTGTACGAAGAGAATATAGAAGAAAAAGAGCACTTTAAAGGAGAATTAGAAATTGGGTTTCAAGCTGGTTATTTGAGAGTTGAAGATCGTCTCTCAGATTATAAACGTTTGAAAGGTGAAAAAGTATACCTCTATTTTAAAAAAATGTAATTACAATATTTGAAAAAGCTTCCTTAATTTTAAAGGAAGCTTTTTTTATTAGCTAAGATTTCCAGATTGTTTTTTATAACTTTGTGTTTTAACTAAGAGCGTAGATTATGGATATAAAGACATTGATTCATCATAACCTAGATGAATTATTGTATTTTAGCGGATAAAAAAGGAGTCTTAAATACAGATTTGGTGGTGAAAATTGGAGCTTTTGTTGGTGCAGCTGTACTAAGAGGTAGATTTGCAGACAAAAAAGAAGTAACAGAAGCAGAAATTAATGGAGTCTTTGGTATAGTAGGAGATTTCTGTAAGATGAGTTTTGGTCGTAGTTATACTAAAGTTCACTTTAAAAAAATGACAACAATGGCATTAGAACTTATACAAGAACCTACATTTGATACCGATGTTGAGGTTTTTATACAGGATTTACAATCCTAAATGCTAAAAGAATAGAAAATAAAAGGGATATTAGGCAACTACTATCCCTTTTTTTTATTACTAAAGATTGAAAATCAGTCTGAAACATATTAGATAAAAAAGTTAAATTCTTGCACATCATCTAATCAACGTTTCATCCTTTGAATATCAGGTGTTAATACATTTGCTAGATCAGGGCTAATGCGATATCTTGTACCTTTCGATACCAATACATAAATCAACATTTTACACCTATATCATGATTCGAATGAATAGAATAGCCCCTTTAGGAATTGGTTTGTTACTATTGACAGCTACTTTTAGGGTATGGACAAAAGAAACCTTTAGATCACTCGGTATATGATCGTTGGGAAACGGTTGCAAACAAACAATTTACGAATGATGGAAAAGCAATCACCTATCAAATTGCACAACAAGAAGGCGATAAAACCTTAGTGCTTCAGTTTTTAGATCAAAAGAAAAAAGAAGTGTTCCCTCGTGGAGAACAAGCAACTTTTACCGCTGATTCTAAATATATTGTTTTTGCTATTAGACCATTATATACGGACTTAAAAGCTGTAAAAAACAAGAAAAAGAAAGAAGATGAAATTGCTAAGGATTCATTAGCAATATACAATCTAGCACAACAAACCATAGTAAAAATTCCACAGGTAAAATCGTTTAAATTACCGCAAAAAGGAAATGGTGTTTTTAGCTTATTTATTAGAAAAGGAGCAAGATACGGTTGGTGGTAAAAAGAAAAAAACGGAGAAGAAAACAGATAAAAATGAACCTTTAACGCTGGTTGTACGCCATTTGGAAACAGAAAAAGAAGAGCGTATTGCCGATGTAGTTTCCTACCATTTTGATGAAAAGGAAATTATCTTGTATATGTAACAGCTAATCCTGACCAAAGAAAAAAGAAGATAAGAAAGAGGAAAATAAAGAAGAAGTTATAGCGGAAACTAGTGTAACTCCTGTTGTAACTCCAGCGTATGGAGCTTATGTTTTAGAGGTGAAAACGGGTAAAAAAACAGCGTTATTACTTGGAGAGGGAAAATTCACACAATTCAGCTTGGATAAAGAAGGAAAACAAGTAGTTTTTACGTATACACAAGATGAAGAGAAAGCGTTGATGAAAACATATGCGATTTACCATGCTTCTTTACCTAAAGAAGCCAAGGCTTTAGTTACCAATACAATCAAAGGAATGCCTGAAAATTGGGTGGTATCAGAAAATTATACGCCTCAGTTCAGTAAAAATGGAAAAAGATTATATTTCGGAATAGCGCCTCAACCAATCGCGAAGGATACTACTTTACTTGCTGATGATCATGCTATTGTGGATGTTTGGCATTATAAAGAAGATTATCTACAACCACAACAGTTGGTTAATTTGGATAAAGATTTGAAGAAATCTTATTTAGCTACGATGGATTTGGCCAAAGTAAATGCTATTGTTGCCTTAGCAGATGAAACATCAAATTACACTTCTTTGGTAGATGAAGGAGATGCAGCTATCGCATTTCAAGCTTCTGATTATGGAAGACGTGTAGAAAAACAATGGGATATCTCAGGGGTAACATCATATTATATTGTTGATGTGCATACAGGAACACGTAAAGAAATTATCAAAGACTTACCTGGAAGAGCATCGATATCTCCTAAAGGGACTGCTGTCGTATACTATAATAGTCAAGAGGCAAATTGGTATGTGTATGGAGTAAAAACTGGAATTACAAAACAATTGAATAAAGGTGTAGCCGTATCTTTTGCTGAAGAAGAATTTGATATGCCAGATCTTCCTTCTGCTTATGGAATAAAAGGTTGGACAGACAATGATGAATCCGTGTTGATTGGAGATCGATATGATATATGGGAGTTTTATTTAAAAGGAAATAAAGCACCTCGTATGATTACTAATGGCTATGGACGTCAGCATAATCTTACGTTTGATTTACTGCAATTAGATGATGAAAAGAAGTCATTCAATAGAAATGAAAAAGCGATTGCAGCTGTATTTGATAATCAAACTAAAGATGCGGGTTATTTTTATGTGAATTTAAAAACAGGAGCGAATCCAACGAAGATTTTAGTTGAGAATTACAGCGGATTTTACTTCCTTGTCTAAAGCAAAAAATGCTTCTGTATATGCCGTTACGAAAGGGAATTTTATCCATTCGAATGATTTATATGTAGGAGAGCAATTAAATCTAATGACCAAACTAAGTCACTTGAATCCACAACAAGAAGAATACAATTGGGGAACAAATGAATTAGAACATTGGACACCACCTAATGGATATGAAGCAACTGGAGTTTTTGTTTAAACCAGAAGATTTTGATACAACGAAGAAATATCCGATGATTGTGTATTTTTACGAAAAACTGTCGGATAATTTAAATCGCTATGAAGCACCAGCACCAACACCTTCTCGTTTAAATATTCCTTATTTTGTGAGTAATGGTTATTTGGTATTTACACCCGATATTAGTTATACAGATGGATTCCCAGGAAAAGCGGCAGAAGAGTTTATTAATTCAGGAGTAGAGGTTTTTGAAAGAAAATGCTTGGGTTGATGGAGATAAAATAGGAATTCAAGGACAAAGCTGGGGTGGATATCAAGTAACGTATTTGGTTACTGTTACAGATATGTATGCAGCAGCTTGGGCAGGTGCTCCAGTAGCTAATATGACTTCGGCTTATGGTGGAATTCGTTGGGGAACAGGAATGAGTCGTCAATTCCAATATGAAAAGACACAAAGTAGAATTGGAAAAACACTTTGGGAAGGATATGATTTATACATTGAAAACTCTCCTTTATTCAAAGTGCCCAATATAACAACCCCTTTGGTCATTATGCACAATGATAACGATGGAGCAGTGCCTTGGTATCAAGGAATTGAAATGTTTATGGCGATGCCGTCGATTGGAAAAACCAGTATGGATGTTGAACTACAACGGAGATGAGCATAATTTGATGAAACGTCAAAATAGAAAAGATATTCAAATTCGTCAACAGCAGTTTTTTGATTATTACCTGAAAGGGGCACAAGCACCTGTATGGATGGTAAAAGGAGTTCCTGCTGTATTAAAAGGAAAAGATTGGGGATTTGATTTGACAACAGAAAGAGTGCAGTAAATCACCAAAAGTAAGCATACAAAAAGGCCTAGAAGAATTCGTTCTTTTAGGCCTTTTGTTGTAGGTGAAATATTGTATCTCTCCCAAAAAAATAGTAGGAGTGTACTAGGTGTGAATACATTCTTATCTGTACATTTGCTACAAGAAGGAGGCCTTGTTTTCAAGGTATGAAAACTTCGTTAAAGCTATGAGAAAAATTATTTTAGGGATACTGCTTATGCTGTGTGCGTCCTGTATGAATACCTCCTCCAATACAAATCCCAAGCTTTCGTTTTACTATTGGAAGACTACTTTCTCGTTGGATCAAGTAGAAAAAGAGGCATTAACCAATTTGAATGTTAGTAAGCTGTATATTCGATATTTTGATATTGGATTGAAAAATGGAACGGCTATTCCAATTACACCTATAGTATTTAAGGAAGCTGTACCATTACTGGAAGTGGTTCCCGTTATTTTATATTAAAAATGAAGTGGTTCTTAGTGAGCAATTAGAGGTGAAAAAATTGGCGAATCAAATCGTGGATTTTGTTACACAAATTAATGAACACAACAATATTGACAGTCAAGAAATCCAAATCGACTGTGATTGGACGTTAAATAGCAAAGAGCGTTTTTTTGCCTTAATTGATCAATTGCACAAGGAGACGGAAATGAAAATATCAGCCACGATCCGTTTGCATCAAGTTAAATACGCATCGAAAACTGGAATTCCCAATGTAGATCGCGGAGTATTGATGTATTATAACATGGGACGCATTGCTTCCGATTCTTTAAACTCAATATACGATCGCGAAATTGCTCAAAAATACATTGGTGGATTACGCGATTACCCCTTGCAGTTGGATTATGCATTGCCTATTTATTCCTGGGTGGTTCACAGCAGAGATAATCAAGTGATTCGCTTAATCAGTCGTTTGCGAACCGCGGATTTAGTCCAGCAACCAAGCGTAAAACAGCAGCAGGCAAATCAATTTGTCGTTACACAAGAAATGGAGGCATTTGGATTTGTATTTCAGCCTGATGATGTATTAAAGGTTGAAAGTATCTCAGCTGATCAACTCAAAGAAATGACGACAGATTTGTATCGAGCTAGTGGTACATGTCCGAAAGAAATAATATTATACGACTTAAACTCAAAAAACATCAATTACTATGATCAAGAAATCTTTAAAGAAATGGTACGTTGTAAGTAGTCTTACCGCTTTGCTGGGAACAGGTATTTATACGTATGGTTGTGCTGATGGCTGGTGGAGCTATTCAAGCATCTCCAATTTTACGCCAGAAGCCTTTGCTGATGATTCTTATAAACCTTTATTTTTTGCTCCTTACGATCGTTTTTATAACGGTGGATACATGGACAATAGCTCAATGTTTAACGACAATATTGTAGCAGAATGGACTACCTATTTACAAGGGAAATTGGAGCAAGCTGAAGTGGAGAAATACCTGTTGTCTAGTCAAGAAAATGCAGCAGAAATCGATCAATTATACGCGAACTTAAAAGGGAAAAAGTCGACAACTTGGAACTTAAAAGATGAGCGCATTCAAAATTTTGTTACTTTTTTATACCAGGCCAAAGCAATAGAGACTTACTCCAATGATACATATAGCTATTGGAATTATGAATCACACGTAGCGACTGTAATGGATGAAAATCAAGCTGATAAAGTAGAAAAAGTATATAAAAATCTGAAGAGTAAGGATGCATTTTATACTAATAGAATGTGGTTTCAAGTAATGAAAGCCAAGTTCTATTCAACGAATCGAGCAAGTGTGATTGCTTTTTTTAATGAAAGTGCAGCAAAACAGCCAAAGAATACCTTGTACTATAGAGGATTAGGATATGTGGCGGGAGCTTATTATCAAGCAGGAGATTATGATCAATCTAACGCTTTGTACGCTGAGATTTTTAATGCAAGTCCTACTTTGCGTCAAGTGGCTTTATACAACTACAAACCAAGAGAAACAGAAAGTGTAAGGGCACTCGCTCAGACTATTCCAACTAAAGATATACAAGCTGCTTTATGGGCAATGCAAGGATATTACGGCAATGCAATGGATGCCGTTAAAAGAAGTTGTTGCGGTAGATAGCAAAAGTCCACATGCAAACTTTTTATTAACGCGTTGGGTAAATGAACAAGAAGCTTCCGTTTTGAAATTCAGAGAGGAGTCATTCAAAACGAGCAAAGAATACTTTGGAAGTTTAAAGAAAAAAATTGATCAACCTGGATTAGATTGGGTAAAGAAAATAGCAAAGAAGAAAAAAGTAGATAACCCTGCTTTATGGTTATATGGCTAGTGGTTATTTAGCTATTTTTCAAAGGACAGTAATAAAGAAGCTGATGAGGCTTTTGTAAAGGCAAAAAAGAAGCAAAGGGAAATACTTTAGTTGAAAATCAAATTCGACTATTTGGATTGATTAATCAAGTCTCTCAAATCAAGAAAAGTAGATGCCAAAGCGAACAAACCATCTTAGCAGATATGCAATGGATTTACAACGAGATTATACCAAAGGCCAATTGGGAAGATCCATTTCGTTATGATTATGCCTTGCATTGGGTTCGTCAGTATTTAGCTGCTATTTATGCCAGAACAAGGAAATAACGTAATGAGTGAAATTATGTATTCAAATCTAGATTTTTATGGCAATGTAGAGCATACTGTGAAAATGGAGCAATTCTTACTTGCTACTAAAAAGACCAAGTTTGAACAACTGATGGTGGATAAATATCAATATAACCTGAGTGATATTTATGAAAGAAGAGCAATTAACTTGTTTTACCAAGATAAAATTGACCAAGCCATCGTAGAAATGAAAAAGGCAGAACCGATTACAGCAACGTATGAGTATAGTGGAGAGCCTTATGTGAAAACCTATAAAAATACAGAATTACTCGGAAATCCATTCAATGGTAAGATTCAAGATTGTAATGATTGTGATCATATGGCGAAACAGAGCGTGAAATATACCAAATTGAGTTTCTTAGAAAAAATAAAGGAAATGCAAGATAAGATTGCACAAGGAGAAGATGTCTTTAATAATGCATTATTAGTAGGAAATGCTTTTTACAACGGAACATACTACGGAAATGCACGTGTATTTTATTACAATGCTTTAGTCAATGAATATGGAAATTTCATTTTCTCCTTCAGAGCGAAAGTATTTGTTGAATATGGGATTGGCAAAGAAGTATTATGGTTTAGCTAAAAAAGCAGCGACTACAAAAGAACAAAAAGCTAAAATGGCTTCTTTAGAAGCAAAGGTAGAGCGCAATGAGTTTTATGCCAATTAAATATCAAAATAAAGAGTTACTATTGGGGAGCAGGATGGGATGATCCGATGTTTAAAAAATGGAAGGGATTCCAAGAATTAGCAACGTTGTATAGTGATACTAAATACTATCAAGATGTACTCAATGAATGTGGTTATTTCAGAACCTATCTAGAAAAAATTCAGTAATAGAAACAAAAAAAGGCTGTCCAAAAAGCCTAAAAAACAAAACCCCGTCTAAAAAAGGCGGGGTTTTTTCATTGTTTGTCCTCAAAAATAATTATCATTCAAGGTGCACCCAAACAATAAGAGAGACAAATATAATGTTCAAATCTGAAAGTTTAAAATCGCCGAGTCTATTTCCTGAAGATATTTTTTCTAAAATTCCTTTAGACCATCCTGTTCGTCTTATCAATGCTGTAGTTGATGAGTTAGATATTAGTTCTATTCTGAGTCAGTACAAGGGAGGTGGCACCACTAGTTACCATCCTCGTATGATGATTAAAGTCTTATTCTACGCCTATTTCAATATATTTATTCATCGCGTAAGATTGAACGGGCTTTGACAGAGAACATTTGTTTTATGTGGTTATCAGGTCATAGCTTGCCAGATCATCGCACGATTAATTATTTTCGAGGTAAGCGATTGAAAGGTCAAATTCATCAACTTTTTGCAGATGTGGTTCGTTTGTTACAAGAATTGCAATGTGTTAGTTTACAAGTTCAATATATTGATGGAACAAAAATAGAATCTAGTTCGAACCGATACAACTTTGTATGGCGTGGTTCTGTGGAGAAAAACAAGGCTAAGTTTGAAGCAAAAATTCAAGATGTTCTCACCGAAATAGAGAGTCAAATTAAACAAGATCAAAGTGAATTAACAAAAGAACACTTGTTGTAAAAGTATTGATAGTTTAGAGCTCAAAGAAAAAGTGACTCAGTTAAATAAACATAGAGCAGATTTACCCAAACCTACAGCTAAACAGCTCAAACAGTTAAAAGAAGAGTATTTACCTCGCTTGGAAAAATTCGAACAACAACTAGAAACTTTAGGCACTCGAAATAGTTATAGTAAAACAGATACAGATGCTACTTTTATGCGAATGAAAGAAGACCATATGAAAAATGGGCAACTTAAACCTGCATACAATACTCAAATAAGTACTGAAAATCAATTTATTACTCACTATACTATTGCACAAACATCAACAGATACCACCACACTAATCAATCACTTAGAAACGTTTGAACAAATGTATGCTCAACAAAGTAAAGAAGTTGTAGCAGATGCTGGATATGGCAGTGAAGAAAATTATCTGTATTTACTTGAAAGAGAAATAACGCCCTATGTAAAATTTAATTATTTTCATATGGAACAGAAAAGAGTCTGGAAGAACAATTCTTTTCTACAACACAATCTTTACTACAATAAATTGTTTGATTACATCTTATGTCCAAATGGAGAAAAACTAACCAAGATAGGAAGTAGTACTAAATACACCACCACTGGTTTTGCATCAAAAATACATCTATACCAAGCTTCTAACTGCTTAAAATGCTCGTTAAAAAAGCAATGCAATAAAGCAGCAGAAAACAGAACAGTCTCTATGAATCATAGATTGGTTCAAATTAAACAACATATTAGAGAATTACTCAAACTCTGAACGAGGAAAATATCATAGAAGTAAAAGACCTGTAGAAGTAGAAGCTGTTTTTGGTCAACTTAAAAGCAACAACAAATTTACTAGGTTTACTCTAAGAGGATTAGAAATGGTCGAAATTGAATTTGGACTGATGGCTCTTGCACCTAATCTAAGAAAACTTACTAACAATAGAGGTAAATCCACTCTAAAAAACAATTTTTATCCTAAAAAAGAGACTGATAAACGAAAAATGACAAATTATAACGTCTAAAATTCGTTTTAATTGCAAGAATCTTTAATCAAACAGAAAAGGCCCGTTTTATAAAATACAAAAGAGGGTGACCTTTTGGGACACCCTCTTTTATTTGTAATTTTTTGATAAAACCTGTGTCAATCGATTAATTGCAAACAATATTCATCGATGTAAGGCGGAAATTTCTTAGAAATGCTTCTGGCGCACTTTCTAGTTTCTCTAATTGATACTTAGATAAAATGAAGTTTAGTAATAACCCAATTTTTTTGTATCATACAGCATAATTAGAAGCTCCTCATGCAATTGTTGAGAGGAAAGTTGAGCCATGTTTTTGTTGTTTCTGCTCAATTCCTTGTTGATTGAAAAATAATTTTTTCATTTTTGGCTACTTTTTAAGAACGACAATCAATTTTTGTAAGGGGCTTTAATAGAATTAAATTGTAAGCGTTGTTTTGTTAGTGTAAAAATACTAAAAATAATTTTATTTTTAACTTAAAATCGTTAAAAACTGTATTTTGTTTCTTTTTATTTGAAATAGAATATATTTTTTTTGAAAAATGTATCATTTAATCCTTGATGATTACTGTGTTTTTTAGTCGTTTTTCTTCTAAAAAAGAAGAAGGGAAAAATAACATTTTTTTCGTTTTTTTCAGTAATTATTTCCCTATTTGGCATCTTTTTTTATGCTGTAAAAGGGACAAAAAGAAGAATAAAGGGGAGGAAGGTGATTTATTTTTTAAAAAAATGATAGTGGACGTCTTTTAATCAACATGAAAAAAAACAATTCCTTGAGCCTGAATTTTTTAAAAGAGAAAAATAATTTAATTTTTCACTATAATAAATGCTAAAAAGAATACTATTTGTGAAATATTAGTTATTTGTATCCTGATATGCAGGATGTTTTTGTTATTTTTGAGTAAAAATAAAAGACTTTGAAGAAACTACTTGTTAAAATAGGTAAAATAGTGGGTTGGATTGTGTTTTCAATCCTCGTTTTACTGATACTTTTAATTGTATTAGTGCAAATACCTTCTATTCAAAATGCAATAAAGGATAAAGCGATATCGTTTGTTGAAAATAAAAATTGGTACCCCTGTTCAGTTTGGATCGGATTGCCATTTCATTCCCAAAAAAAATAGTAGTCAAAGGACTATATCTAGAATCTCAAGAAAAAGATACTTTAGTTTATGTTAATCATTTAGGTGTAGATATTGGTTTATGGGGATTATTGAATAATCAAGTCAATATCAATGCCATTGATTTGGATGGGAGTAAGAGCTACTATTCAAAGAGATACTTTAACAGCGTTTTAAACTTTGATTATATTATAGAGGCGTTTGCTTCAGAAGATGAAAAAGAAGATACGCCTTCTACCATGGCTATTTCCGTAGGTCAAATCAATCTTAGTTCAATTGCACTTAAATTTGATGATGAATATGATGGACATCATGTTGATTTTAAACTCAACCAATTTGTTACTCGATTTAGAGATTTTGATTTAGATCAGATGCGATTTGCCCTACCCGTCCATTTCTTCAGATGGATTAGATTTGGTATACCGCAAAGATAAGCCCTTTGGTGAACGAGAAATGCCACAAGTACAAGAACCCAAGGAAGAACCCTGAGAAAGGGGAAACAACGCCATCAAAACCAATTGATCTTACTATTGGGGTTGTCGAATTGACGAAAACCAAAATTGATTACCAAAGTGTAGAAGATTATATTCAAGCTTTTTTATCCTTGGATGAGTTCAAGGTGGCTTTGAATAAATTAAATTTAGAAAAGCAACAGATAGACATTGAGGATATTACATGGAATAAAACAGGTAGCGAATGTTCGATTTTTGCCGCGTAAAGTAGTACCCTAAAACTACTTCAACACCTGCTGTTACTAGTGATACTTTGACTACAGATGCACCTGCGAAACTAGTGTGGAATCTAGCAATTAGAAATTTAGGCATCAAAGATTTCAATGCGAAATATGATGACGATAATCACAAGCGAACGCCAGAAGGGATAGATGCCAATCATATCGGAATTCAATCGTTAAACTTTAGTTTAAAAGATTTTCAATATACCGATGCAGGATTGAACGGAAAACTTACAGCAATTTTCTTTTAAAGAGCAAAGTGGATTTACAGTTAGACAATATAAAAGCTTATTTTCAATATGGCCAACAAGCGTCTTTTGTGAAAAATCTTAGTATAGAAAACACCTAATACTCAGTTTTTATACAACTGCGGTATTCAATTACAATAGTCTAGATAAATTACAAGATGAATTAGGGCAACTATCAACTGATGTAGTTATTTCAAATTCACATTTGGGATTGAAGGATGCTTATCTACTTCTGCCTGATGTTTTTAAAGCGAATGGATTAACAAAATTAAACCAAGAGAAAATTAAAGTAGAATTGATTGCTAAGGGATTAGTTAACGACTTGAATATTGAGAAGTTATACGTCCCAATATGTTGGGGTCTACCTTTTTAAATGCAGAAGGGAAAGTTCGAAATTTACCAGATGTTGGAAAAGCCTATATTGATGTGACAATTAAAGATTTCCAAACATCTGCGAAGGATATCAAACTCATCGCTCCTCCAAAAACAGTACCAGATAATATCGAAATCCCAGCTTTAATTAGTTTTACCGGAAAAGCAAAAGGAACACAACAAGACATAGCGAGTACGTTTAAATTAAAAACGAGTTTAGGATCTATTGAATTTTGATGGTTCTTTTGATCAACGTGTAAAGAATAAAGAAAAATATCACGCTAATATAGCAGTAGATAAACTGAATGTAGGTCGTTTAATTAAAAATGATTCGATTGGTAGTTTAAGTATGCAAGCGAAAATAGATGGAGTGAGTTTTGAACCATCAAAGGCGCAAGCAAAAGCATTTATAAAATTAGACCAAGCGGAGTACAACGGGTATACTTATAAGGATATTCAATTGGATGGAGCGCTGTCTAATGGGCAATATGCAGTAACAACACATAATGCTGACCCAATATCTTGATTTTGATTTAGAAGCTACAGGAACATGGACTAATCAAGCGTTAAGTTTAGAGTTACTAGCTGATTTAAAGAAGATTGATTTGTATCAACTTCATTTGAATCAAGAAACCCTCTACAGTTTCAGGTCGTGTGGAAGTGGCAATGCCTAATATCTTACCAGATAGTTTGGTGGGAAGTGCAACAATTAGCGACTTAAGCTTCAATGGCCTTAAGTCGATCATTTAGATTGCAACCGATTCAATTCACAGCAGAAGCAGAAGCTTCTCATCGCAAGATGAACCTAACTTCTCAAGTAGTGGATTTTGACATGGAAGGGGATTATCTCTTGACGCAATTGGGAGATGCAATTACGCAGAACCATAAACAAGTACTACAAGATTAGTGCAACGGATAAAAAAAGAAGAAGTAAAATCCAAAGAAAAAGAAAACACAAAAAGCAAACGGAAAAGACGCCAGTAAAAAGCAATATTTCACCTATCAGTTGCGTGTTAAAAATGATCCTATTTTTCAAAAAAATAGTACCTGAGTTAAAGGAAATACAGCCTATTGTATTGGGAGTAGTCCTACAGACAAAAGGATGATTATTTGACGTTGAAAGGAGAAATTCCAGCAGTAGAATATGGAGATATCACAGTGGAGGCTATTACCTTGGATGTGCATCCAAATGCTTCTGCTTTGGAAATATAAATTGGCGATTAAGAGTATTTCTAATGCTTCTTTTAGTATTAGACGTATGGTTTTAGACGGATTTGCTAAAGATAATCTACTTGATTTTAATTTTAAACTATTAGATAAAGAAGATAAGACTTGCTACCTGATCGGTGCAGAGCTACTTGCGGAGGAAACGCAGCAACAGTTGCACATGAAAGAAGGGAGTTTTTATCCTAGATTATACGCCTTGGACGGTTAACCCTGCGAATCGTATTGTATTTGGAGATAAAGGGTTTTATGCGAGGGATTTCGAATTAGGCTACCAAAAAAGCCTCATTCCGCTTGGCTTCAGAAGAAGAAAAAATGAATAGCCCATTGGCCGTGAATTTTGAGAATTTTAGTATTGAAGCGATAACGAAGATGATTCAGAAGGATAAGTTATTAGCTGGGGGTACAATCAATGGTGAAATTCACCTTAAAGATTTAACATCCGATTTTCGATTTGTTTCTGATATCGATATTACAGATTTAGCGGTATATGAAATTGGATTAGGGAATCTGCATATTGGGGTATCCAACCAATCCTTGAGTCAGTATGCTGCTAATATTGTTTTAGAAGGAAAAGAAAATAAAATCAGATTATTTGGTGTAACAGATGTAGATCAACAAAGTTTAGATTTAAAATTAGCAATAGATAAATTCCAATTGGAGGCGCTAGAGCATTTCAGTATGGGGAACTTGAGTAATGCACAAGGGTAATTTGTCTGGACAAATAGCGCTAGGTGGAAAATACGATAAGCCAACGATTTTAGGAGGACTTTGATTTCAACTCCATTGGTTTCCATGTTAATCCAATTAATGCAGATTTTAAAGATATCAATGAAAAAATAGCATTTACAGCGCGAGGTATTGAATTGGATAAATTCAGTGTAAACAGATTCAGGGGGTAATTTACTTGTTATTGATGGACAAATCCTTACTCAAACCTATACCGATTTTAAATTTAATTTAGATATTAAAGCTGTCGATTTCCAAGCAATCAACTCAACAGTGAAAGATAATGATATGTACTATGGAACCTTGCTTTTTGATTCTAATCTCAAAATTAGAGGTGATTTAAATACCCCTAAAGTAACGGGACAAATTAGCATTGGTAAAAAGACCGATTTTACCATAGTTATGCCTCAGAAGATCCAGCTATTGCAGATCGAGAGGGAATTGTAGAGTTTATTGATGAAGAGAGTCTACGACAAGCAGAACTGTTGAAATACCAAGATGATTTTAATCAATCCACCTTGAAAGGACTGGATGTTTCGGTATCCATCATTGTAGATAAAGAAGCTACTTTTACCATGATTATGGATAAGAGTAGTGGAGATAAAATTGTACTGAAAGGAGAAGGAGATATTGTTTGGTGGAATTGATCAATCAGGAAAAGTTTCCTTGACAGGACGTTATGAGTTTTCAGAGGGATCTTATGATTTGTCATTTAATTTCTTGAAGCGTAAATTCCTAGTTGAAAAAGGAAGCTCCATTACCTTTGCGGGTGATCCAACGGATGCAATCCTTAACTTAACGGCTATTTACGAAACAAAAACAGCTCCAATTGATTTACTACAAAATCAATTGGCAGCACTTTCGCCAACTCAACAAAATATGTATAAACAAACAGTTGCCTTTCCAAGCGTTGTTAATGATGAAAGGCGAATTGTTGAAACCTGAAATTTTCATTTGACATTCGACTGAAAGATGGGGTTACAAGTGCTTCAGGAGATGTGATTTCCAATACAAAATCAAGATTAGAGCAGATCAGAGCCAATGAATCTGAATTGAATAAACAAGTATTTGCCTTGTTGTTATTGAATCATTTTATAGGGGATAATCCTTTTGAAAGTAGTATGGGTGGATTAAGTGCAGGAACAATGGCACGTCAAAGTGTAAACCGATTATTGTCGGATCAATTGAATAACCTTGCCAGTAACTTGATTCAAGGGGTAGAGTTAAACTTTAATTTAGAATCAACGGAAGATTTTTCATCTGGTTCGAGAGAAAATAGAACGGATTTAAATGTTGCTGTTTCGAAGCGTTTGTTTTCAGATCGTTTGAAAGTAACTGTTGGAAGTAGTTTTGAAGTAGAAGGAAATCAACGCCAAAATGAACAAGCGGCAAATATAGCAGGAGATATTGAGCTAGAGTATGCCTTATCTAAAGATGGCCGTTATTTAATGCGTGTCTATCGCAAAAACCAATACGAAGTAGCTCTGCAAGGACAGGTGATAGAAACGGGAGTAGGTTTTATTATTACCATGAGTTATGAGCATTTTAGAGAATTGTTTGAACGCTCTAAAGACAAAAGACAATTGAAAAAACAGATAAGAGATGAAGCTAAAAAAGAAGAATAGTGTCCTATTATTGACCATAACTGGAATTGCAGGATTCTTTATAAGCTCATGTAGTTCCACGAAATACATTCCAGAGGATGATGCCTTGTACACCAAAGGTATTGTTGAATTAGAAGAAACGGAACTAGGGAAAATCAAAGCAAAAAGAAATTGAAGAATCTCTGGAATCGCTCTTGCGGCCAGAACCGGAATAGTTCTTTCTTAGGATTTCGCCCCAAATTGTTTTTTTACAATTTAGGAGGAAATCCGACAAAAACTAATAAGGTTAGACGTTGGATGCGCAATTCTCTTGGTGAGCCTCCCGTGCTTTTCAGTCAAGTAGATTTGGAACACAATCGTGCCATTTTGGTCAATCGAATGGAAAACGATGGGTATTTTAATGTTCGTGTGAAGGCGGATACACTCAAAGTAAGTGAAAAGAAAAAAGCAGCTCAATATACCATTGTACCAGGAACGCAGTTTACAATTAATGAAGTCACGTTTTTGAATGATTCAACTCCGTTACAACAAGCCATTTACGATGCGGGAAATCGATGGACCAGGTTAAGAAAAGACAGACCCTATAATCTGGAACAGATTAAAGAGGAACGTGTTCGATTTGATAATTATGTGAAAAATAAGGGATACTATTATTTTAGTCCCAATAACTTGTTAGTACAGGTCGATAGTACAGTAGGAAACCATAAAGTTAATCTATTTGTCAAAGTAAAAGAAGATACGCCTGTATTGGCTACGAAAGCATATACCATTAATAAGGTCTATATTTTCTCTGATTATTCTTTGGCCGACACGGACATTAAACGCGATATAAAAACGGCTCAAACCTATAAAGGATTTGAAATTATTGATCCTAAAAACAAATTTAAACCGAGTATCTATGATCGCACGGTTTATTTGGAAGAAGGCGAACTCTATAATCGAAATGACCACAATTTATCCTTGAATCGCTTGGTTAACCTAGGGGTTTTTAAATATGTAAAAAACCAGTTTGAATTAGCAGATACAGTCAATAATAAAATTAGATGTTTACTATTTTCTAACACCAGATAATCCGAAGTCTATTCGATTAGAGTTGTTGGGAAAAACAAACTCAGCCAGCTATAGTGGAGCGGAGTTAAACGTAAACTGGAGTCATAAAAACTTCTTGAAAGGAGCGGAATTGTTTTCCGTATCGGCTTATGCTGGAGCTGATTTTCAGATGTCTTCTAAAAACAAAGGGTATAATGTCTATAAAGCCGGATTGGAAGCGAGTCTTACTTGGCCTCGTTTAATAGCTCCAGGTAATTTCCATTCGTCTAGTGGATACATTCCACGTACCAAAGCAACGTTAGGAGGGGAGTATTTAGAAACGCAGTCAGTTGTATTCGTTGACTTCTTTTAAAGGTTCATGGGGATATATGTGGAAGGAAAATGTAAGGAAAGAACATCATTTTAATGTGTTAGAAGTAAATTATGTAACTCCACAAAATGTAACAGATTTATATCGAGAAACAGCTGCAGGAAATCCTTCACTAGAAAGAGTGTTGGATAAGCAATTGATTTTTGGACCAACCTATACCTATACGTATACCAATACCATGAATCAATACAAGAAAAATACCATCTATTATCGCGGAGGATTGGATTTTTCTGGTAATATTACAGGATTAATCATGGGAGCGGATGTGGATAAGGATAAAGAAAAATCAATCTTAGGTGTACCCTTTAGTCAATATGTAAAAACAGAACATGATTTTAGACATTACTTAAGGTTGAGTAAAACCTCTCAATTGGTAAGTCGCATCCATGCAGGAATTGGTTATGCTTACGGAAATTCTAAGAATTTACCTTATACCAAACAGTTTTATGTGGGAGGATCAAATAGTATACGTGCATTTAGAGCACGTACCTTAGGGCCTGGAAGTTTTGATCCTAGTTCATTTGATGCTAAGTTTATTCCAGATCAGTCTGGAGATATGTTGTTGGAGTTCAATTTGGAATATCGCAAAAAATTAGTGAGTATCATTCACGGAGCTTTGTTTATTGATGGTGGAAATATTTGGAACCTCAATGAAGTATCCGATAGACCAGGAGGAAAGATATCGGGTGATTTCTATAAAGAAATAGCCTTAGGTGCAGGAGCAGGGCTTCGCTTTGATATTACATTTTTGGTTGTTCGTTTTGATTTTGCCTTTCCACTTCGTGTGCCTTATAATGAGCCAGGAGAACGTTGGGTGGTAAAAGATATTAATTTTGGAAGCGGAAGATGGAGAAAAGACAACCTCATGTTTAACCTTGCAATTGGGTATCCATTCTAGTATTTGGGGAATATCTACCCACTTTGTGATGGGGATTTTACTGGAATGGCATACGGATAAAAAAAAGAATACTGTCTTAAGTGATTGATAGATAATAAATTATTTGATTTTAAGGTAAATTTGTATTTTTGGCACGCTTTTTTCTATATACTATAGCGTAAGGTGTTATACAAAAAAACAAATAAGTTGAGGAATCAACTTTAATTGCTAGAAAAAGAAAATTAAGTGTTTGTTTTAAAGAAATTTTATTACCAAACGAGGTAATAGGTTAGATCGTTAGTAAGGTGAAGAAGAGAAATCTTCAGGTAAATAGGGAGCTTAGGCTCCCTTTTACTGTTTATAGGAGGTTAAAGTTTTACTACATGTTAGTTTCTACAAAATAATTATATTAAATTTGTCTTTAGCCCTAAAATAAAGACGGATAGAATATGAGTCATAAAGTTCTTGTTATAGACGATGATGTACCATTTTGCGAAATGTTGAAAGCCTTTTTGACTAAGAAAGGTTTTGTTGTTATGAACGCCTTTAATTCCTTGGATGCAAAGAAAGCAATAGATGATACTTGTTACGATATTGTATTAACGGATGTTAGACTCCCTGATAGCGATGGAATAGAACTGCTGAAATACATCAAAGAAAAGTGTATCACTTCCCAAGTTATTTTAATGACGGGGTATACTGAAATCAAAACGGCTGTGAATGCCATGAAATTAGGCGCCTTTGATTATGTGGCTAAACCCATTAATCCAGATGAAATTGTTTTAACAATAAAACAAGCGCTAGATAAGAAAAGCAAAGGAGAAGATGCGGTAAAACACGAAACATCAAAATCAACTTCTATTGACGTATCTACGGATGAAATTACATCAGAAGAATATGTAAAAGGAGATAGCAAAGTATCTTCACAATTACAAGAATATATCGAATTGGTAGCACCAACGAATATGTCTGTTTTGATTATTGGGGATAGTGGTACAGGAAAAGAAAATATAGCGCATTCAATTCACTTATTAAGTAAGCGCAGTAAAAAACCATATATTGCTGTAGATTGTGGTGCAATTCCTAAAGATTTAGCTTCTAGTGAGTTCTTTGGTCATATTAAAGGATCTTTTACAGGGGCAGTTACAGATAAAATAGGGCACTTTGAAGCAGCAAATGGAGGAACTATTTTCTTAGACGAGGTCGGAAATCTTTCTTATGAAGTGCAAATACAGCTTTTGCGTGCCTTACAAGAAAGAAAAGTAAAACCTGTTGGAAGTAGTACAGAAATTGATGTAGATATTCGCGTTATTGCTGCAACAAACGAAGATTTACCTAAAGCAGTAAGAGAAGGGGAATTCAGAGAAGATTTATATCATCGTTTAAATGAATTTGGCATTGTTGCTCCTCGCTTAACAGATAGAGGAAGTGATGTACTTTCATTCGCTAAGCACTTTTTAAAACATTCTAACCAAGAGTTAGAAAAGGGGGTAAAAGGATTTTCTAGTGAAGTAGAACGTATTTTCTTGACCTATGATTGGCCAGGAAATTTACGTGAAATGAAAAATATTATCAAACGTTCAGTTTTATTAACGAAAGGAGATTATATTGAAAAAGAGGTATTACCAGATGAAATGTTCGCTCCTAAACCCCTTGTTTCGGATACTCCAAATGAAGAAGAAAGAGATTTAAAATTATTCTCTTCACGCAATGAAGAACAAGCCATACGTACAGCCTTAGAAAAGGTGAAGTTTAATAAAACGAAAGCGGCACAATTGCTGGGGATTGACAGAAAAACATTATACAATAAAATGAAACTTTATGATATAGAGTTATAAATAAAAAGGCATCTAAAATCGATTAGATGCCTTTTTTTGTAAACAATTTTATGTAGTAAAGTAAAACACTATTTTCTCGTTACTTCTTCAATCAAATAAAAAATAGATTTGAAGCTTCGATGGCTATGTGCTGTTAAACCAATTTCACAAGTTCGACTGGTAGAAAATCCGTCTGAACAAGTGGAAGGTATTTGTTGCTCAATTGTTTGGGTTCCATGTTGATTCAATTCAGGAAAGGTAAATCCACGATCACCTGCAAACCCACAACAGTTACTGTCAATATAGTTTACTTTTTTAGCACATTGTTTAGCAATATCTAGTAATTTTTCTTCTAAACCTAATTTTTTAACAGAACAAACTGGAAAGAGGGTTATTTCTTCTCGCGGATGAGTAATGGACAAGTCAGGAAGCACAAAATCTAGCATGAATTCAATCGGATCGTAAAACTGAAAAGCTCCCGCTGCGTGATGGTCATGGTAGGTATAATGACACGGACTCATATCAAATAAAATAGGATAGGTGCCATTTTCAGAAGCGGCTAACAATGCGGCTTCTAGTGCTGTGGACTTTTGTAGCCCTTCTTCTTGAAATCCTTTACTGCTAAAAGGCATACCACAACATAGATTGGCGATGTTATCAGGATAAATGACTTCATAACCCGCGCGTGCCAATAGCAAAACTGTCAAATCTTTTAAATCTAATTCATCTGAGGCATAGTCTTTTGATTTACCCATCGTTCGATTGATACAAGAAGGAAAATAGACTACTTTTCGCTTGTTTGGTTTGGTTTCAACTGTTGGTTTTATTGTTGTTTGGGTTCCAGTTGGCATGGCTGGATTCCATTGCGGAATTCGATTATTACTCCAAGTTCTCATTTTAGTGGATAAGCGCAACATATTGCGATTGCCCAAGGTATTTTGAAAGAAACGAACAAATTTTAAGCTGTAACGTCCCAATTGAGTAACGCGGTCTAGATGTTCTACAAAATACAGGGCGTCTTGGTGATTTTTAGCCGTTAGGTGAGACGAAACGCCAACTTTTGACATATTGCCCTGTGTCAATCTTAACAGGGCAAGCAATCGCGCATAAACCATCGGTGGCACACGTATCATTTACAAAGTATTGCGCTTGCTTGTGGAGTTGTTCTACTAAAAAAGGATTTTCTCCCGTTTGTTCTAGACGTGCAATTTCTCTCCCGATGACAATACGTTGACGAGGCGATAAGGTCAACCCTTCTGACACACAGTGTGATTCACAAAACCCACATTCAATACATTTATCCACTAGAGGATGGGTCGCTGGTGTAGCTTTTAAATTTTCTAAGTGAACATTTGTATTGGCATTGATCATCACTCCTGGATTGATGACCTTGTGAGGATCAAAGATATGTTTAATGCGAAGCATCAAGGCATACGCTTGTGCTCCCATTCTTTTTCTACAAAAGGTGCCATATTACGACCTGTACCATGTTCTGCTTTCAGTGAACCATCAAATCGGTGTACCACTAAATGGACGAGCTCGTCCATTAGATTGGCATAGCGTTGAATGGAGGCTGCTGTACTAAAATCTTGAGAAAAAACCAAGTGCAGATTACCTTCTAGAGCATGGCCAAATAAAACGGCATCTTCATATTGATGCTTGGCAAAGAGCTGTTGTAGCGCGATACTGGCTTCAGCCAAATGCTCCAACGGAAAAGCAACATCTTCAATGATACAGGTTGTTCCTGTTGCTCGAAGTGCTCCAGTGGTTGGTAATAAACCATTGCGAGCTTTCCAATTAAAGGCATATTCTTTAGGATCAGAGGTAAATACAAAAGGAGCTAAGGTAGAAATAGAAGCCATGGCTTGTTGGACTTCGTTTTGCTTTTGCTCTAATTCTTCCTGATTATTCGCTTGAACTTCTACGAGTAATAAACAAGCGGTAGCAGGAAGTGTTTTAAAATATGCCGGAGCTTGTGGTTCATTTTCAATGGAGCGAATGCTGTTTCGGTCTAATAGTTCTACCGCAGCCACAGGGCTCTTCTTTAAAAAGGGGACAGCTTGACAAGTGGTTGTGATAGAATCAAAAGCCATCAACGTACAGGCCTTTTTTTTGAAATTGATGACCGTGTTATACGTAATAGTAGAAATAAAGGCAAGTGTTCCTTCAGAACCAATCATTAAGTGTTTGATGATATCAAATGGATCTTGATAATCAATAAAGGCATTTAAGCTGTAACCTGTTGTATTTTTAATTTTATACTTGCGTTTGATGCGTTCGTATAGGATTGAATCTTGTTGTATTTCGCTATGAATGGCTTGAATTTCAGCTAGTATTTCTGGATGTTTGGCTGTAAATTCCTGTTTACTATTAGGATCGGCGGTATCCAATACTGTTCCGTCGTAAAAAACAAGGCGGATGTCAGCTAGGGTGTTGTAGGAATTTTGTGCGGTTCCACAACACATTCCACTAGCATTATTCGCAGCAATTCCACCAATCATGGCGGCATTGAGTGAACCAGGATCCGGACCTATTTTACGCCCATAAGGCGCAAGTAGGATATTAGCCCTTCCTCCAATGATACCCGGTTGAAAAGTGGCGCGTAAACCGTTGTCTTCAATGTTATATCCCTTCCAATGATGTGTAGCTATCAATAGGATAGAATCTGTTATGGCTTGTCCAGATAAACTCGTTCCTGCAGCACGATAGGTGATAGGTAATTGATGTTGATGGGCTAAAGCAATTACGTGAATGGCTTCTGCTTCATCTTTTACTTCTACCACTATTTGAGGATTTAAACGATAAAAACTCGCGTCTGTGCCGTAAGCAATCGTTTGAATAGGGTCTGTAATAATTTGCTGAGTAGGGAGAAATAGCTCCAGTTCTCGTTGCAAAGATGCATAGTTTTCTGATAGCATAACCGTATAGTTTATAAGCAGAAAGTTACGATAAAATTGAAAGAGATAGTTTTATGGAAATAGTTTATATCAAGTTTAAATAGGGGAGGGTTAAGGGTTAAGGGTTAAGGGTTAAGGGTTAAGGGTTAAGGGTTAAGGGTTAAGGGTTAAGGGGGCTCATAACCCATAATTCACTTCCCATAACCCCTAACTCATTTCTCCTCTACTTAATAAACAAACTCCAAAGGCACAGCGATTTTCTTGGCGATGCGTTCGGCTTGTAAAGCACGTAGTTCTACTCGTTTAATTTTACCGCTAATTGTTTTAGGCAATTCAGTTACAAATTCTATTCTACGCGGCATTTTGTATGGTGCGAGATGTTGACGGGAAAATTGAAATAATCTCCTGCGCTAGTGCTGCATTGGCTTGTTGAATATCTTTAATAATGACAAAGGCTTTGACTTCAAACCCCTTGACTTCGTGAGGACTTGCAACAACAGCAGATTCGATTACAGCTGGATGTTCAAGTAAAACACTTTCCACTTCAAAAGGCCCAATGCGGTAATCGGATGCTTTAATCACATCGTCATCGCGACCAATAAACCAGATATAACCATCTTCATCTTTATAGGCTTTATCCCCAGTGAAATAAACTCCATTTTTGAATACCTGCTTTTGACGTTCTTTATCATACATGTATTCCTTGAAAATTCCGTTGATCTTCGTTGTATCTGTTTTGACGCAGATATTTCCTTCCTCATTAATAGGAAGTTCTCGTCCTTCATCATCAGCAATGATAATATCATATAGAAACGTAGGTTTTCCCATGGAACCATATTTCAGTTTTGCATTAGGATAATTGGCAAACCATACACGTACTTTCCGTTTGACCAAATCCATCTCTAATATATAATCCTGTTGCTTCATACCACTCTTCAATAATTTCTGGATTTAAAGGTTCGCCTGCTGCTACACATTGACGCAAGCTAAATTGATAAGCGGATAAGTTCTCTTGAATAAAGAAGCGCAGTACAGTCGGAGGAGCACAGAGCGTAGTGATTTTGTGTTTTTCAATTAAAGAAAGTGTTTTAGCCGCATTGAAGCGTTCTTTGGTATGAAAGGCAAAAATCGTAGCGCCAACATTCCAAGGAGCAAATAAACTACTCCAAGCAAATTTAGCCCATCCAGGTTGGGAAATATTGTAGTGAATATCCTCTTTCTTTAGTCCAATCCAAGCAGCAGTAGTTAGATTGCCAATTGGATAGCTCAATTGAGTATGACAGACAATTTTTGGCATACCTGTAGTCCCAGAGGTGAAAAACAAGAAGAGGTTATCATCAGGTTTGGTTTGAGCTGCTTCCGCTTCGGTATTTTGTTCATCTAATACGGATAAGGGATACCAACCCTCCCGATGCCCATCAATAATAATTTTAATCGGAATGCTGAGGTTTGCTGCTTTTTCTGCTTCATCAATTTTTTCTACATTATCGGCATCTGCCAGGATAACTTTAGGCATGATTTTCTCAAAACGATATTTTAAATCATTAACCCCTAGTATGCTTGCTGCAGGTGATAAACGATATCCTCCTTTAATCGCTGCAAGATGTGTTACCCAATTGATGCGTTGTAACATCATTTGGGTGAGTATCACATCTTGTTGCTGAATGCCCTTTTTGACGAAGGAAATTTAGCAGTTGATTGTATCTTTTGTAAAGCGTTTGAAAGGTATAATGCTCCGTTTTTGTACCATCAGTCCATAAGAGTGCAGTTTTGTCAGGATGTTCTTTCACGTTAATCCCTTCAAATATTTCAGTCACCCAATTAAAATGCATCGGTTTTTCTACTTGTAAATCGTGTAAAGCATTAAAATCTTCTTTGGCAATGAAGTTTCCAATGCTTTTAAATAAATTTTTCATGTTTGGTTGTTTTTTGTGGTAGTATAAGATACACAAAAGGATTGAAAATTAGGAGGATGAAAGGGGCGATTTTTACTTTTTTGAGGAGAAGGACACAGAAAAGACAGAAAATAACTCCCGATTTTGACTAGGGAATTTATTTTTAGATTAAAAACAATAAAAATATAGAAATCAAATGAATAATTTATGTATTTCATTAAAAAATAGAATATAAAATTTTAATTTCTAATAAAACAGAGTCTTTTATTATGGTAAATTACACCTGGTTTTTGTTTAATTTTCAATTAAAATACTCTTATTGTGTGTTTTTTTAAAATAAAATAACATTTCGTTGCAATATGATTAATAAATTTTCGTTTTCTTTGGTACAAACCAAGAAACTAAATGTTATTATGAAGACATACTCCTTAAAATGAAATAAATGATATTCTTAATGGAAGCATAATAGGAACGACAGTAAAAAAAATTCATGCAGCAGAACAGCTGGACAAAGCACAAGATGGTCAAATTTCCTTTATTGGAAATAAAAAATATGAGCGTCTATGGGCGAATTCTAAAGCGAGCATTGCTATTGTTAACCGCGATATCTCAATTGTCCCTGGAGATGATCGAGCATTTATTAAGGTTGATAATGTTGATTTAGCAATGTCTCAATTACTTGCTTTTTTTGCTCCTAAATTACCTCATGTGAAAGAGGGAATTCATCCGAAAGCCAATGTTGATGCTACTGCACAAATTGGTGAAGGTGCTCAAATTGGAGCAGGATCTTATATAGGAGAACATGTAATTATAGGAAAAAAATGTAGTAGTATATCCTAATGTGACTATTTTAGATCATTCCGTTATTGGAGATCATACGGTCTTATGGTCTGGAGTTATAGTTCGTGAGCGTACTCAAATAGGGAATCATTGTATTATTCATCCCAATGCTGTATTAGGGAGCAGATGGATTTGGTTTTTGCCCATCAGAAAAAGGGTTGGTTAAAATTCCTCAAATTGGTCATGTGGAGATTGGTCATCACGTGGAGATTGGAGCGAATTCTTGTGTAGATCGCGGTAAGTTTAGTGCTACAATTATTGGCGATGGTTGTAAAATAGATAATTTAGTTCAAATTGGACATAATTCGGTTCTTGGAAAATGTTGTATTATGGCAGGTAATAGCGGATTAGCTGGGTCTGTAACCTTGGGTAATTTCGTTGTAATTGGAGGAAGTGCTTCGATCAAAGACCACGTTACGTTAGGAGATGGTGTTGTAGTGGGAGCAGGATCTGGTGTAACAGGGGACGTAGAGGCAGGTAAAACCGTTTTAGGATATCCTGCTTTAGAAGCTAAAACAACATTAAAACAATGGGCTTTCTTGAAGCAATTAGTAAAAAGTTACAATACTAAAGGATCATAGGTTGTTTGCACCCTTTGATTTTTTATAACGTTGATTCAAAAAACAACATAAAAAAAGCCTTGTGAATTCACAAGGCTTTTTCATTATAATTCTTCTGCAGCTTTTTGTTTATTTTCATGAATCATTCTCAAATCATCTGATTCAATCTTATTTCCTTCTAAGTCATATTTGGTGTCTTTCTCGGAATAGTAAAAGCCTTTTTATTTGATTTATATAGCGGGATGAAGTAACTAACGGTATAATTAAAACCAACCCCAATTGCTCCACTGTATTTTCTATTATATCTGGAATATAGAGGTTTTCAAAATCATCTGGTTGTTTTTGGGAGAGTAAACCTGTCAAACGAAGGCTGAATCCCATAAATACATTATTGAAGACTCTCGTTTTCACTCCTGCAACAAATTCTACCCAATGCGCAGATAAACCACTATACTTTTGTTTACTGGAATCGCAGGATTCTCAAAATAAGGATTGGTTGTATAAGGTTTATACCAATCTAAGGTCTGAGAGAAAGTAGAAAAACCATAACGTCCCCCTACATATATTTGATCCTCACGATCCAACCAGTTCTCATGGAGGTTGTAATCAACCCCAATGCGAAGGTAAGTACCATTGGTGGTATACCCATAGGTGCTTTCCGTTTTATTCAATTTGTCATGACCTAATTCAGCCACAGCAAATAGCTTTTTCGTCAATCGATAATCGCCTACAACTTCAAATCCATTGTACGTTTTATCATACAGAGAACGAGTGATTCTAAAACAAATCCGCACCTAAGCGTAAACCGTAACGCTGAGGGTATTTTGGTGGCACTTGAGGTGCCATATGTGTCGTCGTTTTTTCGGTGGTTTCTTCCGTTTTCTTTTGGGCTAAACTTACAACTGAAAACAACAGAATTATACCACTAGTAATATACTTTAAAATGGGCTTCATTTTCATTTTCTAAATTGTTTTCGATTTCGTTCGTTTCTGTTCTATAGAGTTTAATCCAATTTCCTTTTGTTACATTGGCTTGGCCATTTAAGAGTGGAGAAGTACCATCTTGAAGTAACGAAAAAGTAGAAATATAACCACATGCTTTATTCAAGTAGCGCGTATTTATTCTGTACTTTAAGGAAAGCGTATCACGAATAATCAACGTTTCTTTTCCTTTTATTTCTTGAATCTGTAATACCCAATCTGTTTCTTGTTGATCCAAACGGAGGGGTAATAACAAGGTATTCCCAGTGCTGCGGATGGTGTCAGGAATACCAATTGCATAAGCTTGAACTAAGCCATTTTTGGCAACTTCTTGATCTTCATAGTTGAAGAATTGAATTTTATAGTTAGGAGTTGTTGGTTCTTCCTTGCCACATATATCATCTTTCTCACAAGCTACAAATGCAAGAGTAGCAAGGCATAGAAAAGAGGCGATAACCATTATTTTTTTCATAAAGGAATAAGTCTAGCTAATAGTAATAGCACCAAAAATACTAAAAACAAACCAAACGGTTTATATTCTTAAGATTGGTTTTGCAAATAAGTAGGCATAAAATGATTTCATTCAAAGAATCAGAAGCTGTCTTCTGATTCTTTAAATGAAATAAGCGGCAACTACACCGAGTAATATGGCTATTAATTTATTGATATTGAATTTGTGGTCTTCGTTACTTTCAAAAATAATCGTAGAGGAGATATGGAATAAAATTCCAACTACAATGGCTGATATTTCTGCGTAGTACGTGCTCAAAATAGGGACATTACTTGAAATTAAAGTACCTAAAGGTGTCATAATGGAAAATAGCATCATAAACACAAAAACCATTTTTTTATTCATTTGGGCATTGATGAAAAAGCCGTTAGAATAATGGCAATTGGGAGATGATGAATTCCAATTCCTAAGGCCAACTCACTGTGTTGACTAATAGGCATTCCTTCAAACAAGGCATGGATACACAAACTGATAAACAACAACCAAGGGATGCGTTCTAATTTTTCATGGTCCATGAACATGCCCGTGTTCAGCACCTTTAGAAAAATATTCTAAGATAATCTGAAACACAATACCAGCCATGATGAAAAATCCTATTCTACCTGCGCCACTGTGATCATGATTGTGTACGTGATCTCCTTCCATAACGACATGACCAATAGCTGCCTGATAAACATTCAGGTAACAAGTGAGTCACTGTTATCGTTAATAAAAAAGAACCACTAAACGCCATCAATAATTTGATGTGTTTCTTGTTTTTGGGTTGAATGAGTAGTGCAATTAAATATCCAATAATTACAGCTAGTAAAGGTACGATATACGCCATTGACTTATTTAAAGATCATGATTAATCGATCAGATTCGTTGGGATAGAATTTTCTTAATTTATATTCTCCAAAAACATCAAGTAAATAAATTTCATTTTCATTCATCATTTGCTCAAAGTCTTCCAAGGTAAAAGCTTTCACACGCTCTGAATAGGCGTGATCTTCTCCATCAGCTTGAAAGCGAATATCTTTGATGATGTACCCGTTTTCTACTTTGCGTTCAATGTGAAATTCAATACCCTCAAACTATTTTAATCTCAGATGGAACTAAATTAGCAATTACTTTGTTTACATTCATGAAGTCAATCACTGCCAATCCATAATCGGATAAGTATTGTGCATGGCTTTTAATGCTTTGATGTTATCTTCTGGATTACTAAAATAGCCAAAACTTGTGAATAAGTTAAAAATAGCTTCGTATTTTTTTTCTAAAGGTTCGCGCATATCGTGTACCTCAAAATGAAGGGTATCATTCTCCGCTACTTTGGCTGCTTCAATACTGTTAGCAGATAAATCTGCACCTTACCACATCATAACCAAGGCTATTTAGATAAATGGCATGACGCCCTTTTACCACAGGCCAAATCTACACTTTAGAATTTTCGGATAAGTTTAAATAATGGGTAAGGTTATCTATAAAAAGTTGTGCTTCATCATAATCTCTATCCTTATATAAAATGTGATAATAAGGGGTATCAAACCACGATGCATACCAAGCTTTCTTCTGTTTCAGACATAGTTTTAATTTAAATCTTTTATTAGCTTGCAAATTTACTTTATTTTTGCACATTTGGATAACGAATGCAATTATTCCTTATAGCGATATAAAAAAATGGAAAATTTTAAAATGGTAGCTAAAACACTTTTCGGTTTAGAAGAGGTTTTAGCGAAAGAACTACAGCTTTTAGGAGCAACGAAAGTGAAGGAAGGAACTCGTATGGTGAGTTTCGAAGGAGATAAAGGATTTTTTATACAAAGCGAACTTAGCTTTGCGTACCGCTTTGAAAAATCTTAGTTCCAATTAAACAATTTGCTGTTTATAACGAAAGTAATCTTTATAAAGGAATTCAAAGTATTGATTGGAGTAAATACATCGGCGCCCATCAGTCCTTTGTGATTGATTCAACTGTGTTCTCCGATCAGTTTAACAACAGTTTATTCGTGTCATTAAAAGCAAAAGATTGCTATTGTCGATCAGTTTAGAGATAAATTTGACAAACGTCCCGAATGTGGATAAAGACTTTCCAGATTTGCGTATTAACGTGCATATTCAGCGCGATTTATGTACAGTTTCATTAGATTCTTCCGGAGCTTCTTTACACCAAAGAGGATATAAAAACAGCAACTAATATTGCACCAATTAATGAAGTGTTAGCAGCAGGTATGTTGTTGTTATCAGGATGGGATGGAAGAAGTCATTTTATGGATCCGATGTGTGGATCAGGAACTTTATTAATCGAAGCAGCCATGATTGCATGTAATATTCCAGCGAATATCAATCGAAAAGAATTTGCTTTCGAACGTTGGAATGATTGGGATGCCAGATTTATTTGAGGTAATTCAAAAATTCATTGCTTAAGCGCGTACGTGAATTTCATTATACCATTCAAAGGGTATGATAAAGCACCTTCTGCTGTAATGAAAGCACAAGATAACGTTCGCAATGCGAATTTAGAAGAATACATTAAGATCGAAAATTTAAACTTTTTTGAAACTTCAAAGGAGGTAGAAGGACCCTTTGCATATGGTGTTTAATCCACCGTATGGAGAGCGTTTAGATATTAACCTAGAACGTTTTTACCGCGAAATCGGAGATACGTTAAAAACAAGGATACCCAGGAAACAGATGCTTGGTTCATTACTGCTAATATTGAAGCTTTAAAATATGTTGGTTTGCGTCCTTCGAGAAAAATTAAATTATTTAATGGTAAATTAGAGGCACGTTTAGCTAAATACGAGCTCTATGAAGGAAGTAAAAAAGGAAAATATATGGATCAAAAATTAAAAAACGATGAGTGTAGGAACTAAAACAATACTGTTTCAATTTGTGAGCTTCGCCGTACTGTTTCTTTTAGCACGAACAGGTTTGATGTATTTTACCGATTTATCGGGTATATGGCTACCTATTGTTAGTGCTATTATAGCAACCGTTTTTGCTCCACAATTTAAAGTTTTTAAAAACGAATGAAGGAGATAAAAATCTGTGTGAAATGGGATTTTTCTAAAAGGCGTAAAAGTCTTGAAACTAATAAAAAAAGGAAGTGTAATGCTTCCTTTTTTTATTTGTGGATTGGGTTAAGAGTTGAGAGTTAAGGGGTAAGGGGTAGTGGGAAGGATGAACCTCACAAAGCACAAATCTCACTTAATAGAAGATGTGAATAGTGAGTTGATGAGGTGGTGAGAGGATGAGAAGGTGAGGTGTTTAGAAGTTAAGGTGAGAGGATATTCTTGACAACTTCACAAATAACAAATAACAAAGAGCAAATAACAAATAACAAAATTGTTAAAATACTTCTTAACTTAAGTAAAGTACAAGCTACCTAAACATGTTTACTTTTGTGGTGTAAAAAAAGGAAATGATACGATTATTTAAAGCTGAGGACAGTAAGGAAGTAGTTGAGCTTTGGTATGAAGCTTCTGTAATAGCTCATGATTTTATTGAGGCAAGTTATTGGCACGAGAAAAAGGCTGATATGGCGCAGATTTATATTCCCAATAGTGAAACTTATGTTTATGAAAAGGAAAATCATATTGTGGGTTTTGTATCTTTGATAGCGAATTATATCGCAGCGATATTCGTTGCTCCAAGTGAACAAGGAAAGGGAATAGGGAAGGAGTTGATGCACTTTATCAAGCACAAACATTCAATACTTGAGTTGGGAGTTTATGTGAAAAATATCAATTCTATTGCCTTTTATGAAAAACAAGGATTCAAAGTCGTAGAAGAAAAACTCGATGAATCAACTGGAGAACGAGAAGTTGTGATGGAATATAAATAAAATGATATCCTTTCACAGAACAGATTTACCTTTAGAAGAAGAACTAAGTGATGATAGTGTAGCTTTAATTGAGCAGACGCTTACGGCCTATAGTTTTACCTAAAGGCTATCGGTTGTTGGAAGATAAAGAAGGTATTAAGCATGCCTATTCTTATTAAAAAAGGAATTGTACGCATCTTTATTACAACTGAGGATAAAGAAATGACGTTTGAATTTGCTCGAGAAAAGGATATTTTAAGTACTTCTTTGGGCTATTTTTATCAAGTTCCAAGTTATGAGCGTTTTGAGTTACTAGAGGATACAATTCTTTATCAGATTGATTTAGTGGCTATGAAACAGCTTTTTTATGAATCTATTGAAATATGTAATTGGGCGCGACAGTTCACAGAACTCAATGCCATCAAAACCAAAAGCAATTGATTGATATGTTAGTTTTAACGCCAGAAGATCGTTATCTGCAGCTAATGAAATATGATAAAACACTCTTTCAGCGGGTTCCATTGAAACAGATTGCTTCGTATATCGGTATATCTCCCATTTCATTGAGTAGGATTCGAGCAAGAATAAAATAGAAAAGCGGTTTACAACCGCTTTTGTTATATCATTTGGCTAAATTCAATTAAAGATTCGTGAATCTGCTGCATTCCTACAGATGCTTTTTCAGCAATGACTTCAATCTTGTGATGGAAGTGTTGGGTAGAAGCAGGATGTACATCGATGTAGTAAACCAAGGCATCCAGTTTTGCGAAATCAAGTAAGGAGGCTGCTGGATAAAACTTGCAAAGAAGTTCCGATAATCAAAACTACATCAGCTTCTTCTACATAAGGAATCGCACGTTCTAGTTCAGGAACCATTTCTCCAAACCACACAATATGCGGACGTAGACCATGGCCGTGTTCATTATGATCCAACGCTGTTAAATCTGTTGTCCAAGGATATACCAGTTGTTCATTTACTTCACTGCGTACTTTGAGTAATTCACCGTGCAAGTGAATGACATCTTTACTTCCTGCGCGTTCGTGTAAATCATCGACATTTTGAGTGATTATAGTAGTTTTAAAATGTTGTTGTAATTCTGCAATAGCAAAATGAGCTGCATTTGGTTTACACGTCAGTAATTGTTGACGTCGATCGTTGTAAAACTTTAAAACCATTGCTTTATTTTTTGCCCAACCAATAGGAGAAGCAACTTCCATAATATCGTGACCTTCCCATAAGCCATCAGCATCGCGAAAGGTTTTGATTCCACTTTCTGCACTCATTCCCGCTCCTGAAAGCACCACTAAACGTTTTTCCATAATATTCTTACCTTTGCATTTTTGAATAAAAACTAAAGATATAATGAATATTTCAAACAAGCTATTTTCAAGACGTTGAATACTTAGCTTATTTAGAAACTTTTTTGACAGAGAAACCGAGTAGAGCGATTCAAAGAAGTTTTAGCGAATCGAACCAACCATATAACGGTTGTAGCAGAAGATGTTTATCAATTGCATAATACGAGTGCTGTTATGCGTAGTTGTGAGGTTTTTTGGTGTGCAAGGGCTACATGTAATTGAACAAAAATTTGGAAAGCGAATTGATAAGCAAATTGCACTTGGAGCAGAGAAATGGGTGGATATTCATCGGTATAATTCTGTACAAGGAAGTATTGATGCAATCAAGGCGAAAGGATATAAAATAGTGGCTACTACGCCCCATGGAACTGCACAAAGTTTAGATAAATTTGATTTATCAGAACCTGTGGCTATCTTTTTTTTGGTACAGAAAAATCTGGATTATCGCCTGAGATTATTGAACAAGCCGATGACTATATTACGATTCCGATGGTGGGCTTTACGGAAAGTCTAAATATTTCTGTTTCTGCCGCTATTATCATCCAAAGTTTATCTACGCGATTAAGAGAATCAGCTATTCAATGGCAATTATCTGAAGAAGAATTATTGACAAAACGAATCGATTGGGCAAGAAAGTCAATTAAAGATATTGATTTTGTTACGGAACGTTATTTGGAGAAAATCGAGAGGGGAGAGGAGTAAAATTTAAACCTAAAAAAAGGTTCAATCTCATCGATAAGATTGAACCTTTTTTTATAAGTATTTGATATTTCACTACTGTTTATTTCCTCTTTTTCTGATTCGCATATTGATAAATTCCACAACAAGTGAAAAGGCAATAGCAAAGTAGAGGTATCCTTTCGGAACAGCGCCCACATCTTGTCCAGCTAATTTTTGCGTCAGATAAATGCATACTTTCTGTGGTAAGCATAAATCCAATTAGAATAAGGAAAGATAGAGCTAAAATCTGAATCGAAGGGTTATTGTTAACAAAGGTTCCAACAGGAACAGCAAAAGCCATCATAATTGCTACAGAAACAATAACTGCTGCAATCATAATATACAAAGCCCCTTCAATACCATTGGTCATTCCTACGGCAGTTAGAATACTATCTACGGAGAAAATCAAGTCAATCAATAAGATTTGAACGAGAATATTGCCAAATGATTTTGTAGCAATTTGTTTGGCATTGGGGGTAGAACTAATATCTTCTGCTACCTGAACGTGAGCTACTTTTTCATGTATCTCCTTGGTAGACTTGTAAATTAGAAAGATTCCTCCTGCTAATAAAATAAGTGCTTGACCATTAAAATGAGCACTGAACCAGCCCCAATCTACACTAAAGAGTGTCGCTTTCATTTTAATTAACCACGTGATAGCAAATAGCAAACCTATTCGCATAAACATCGCTAAAAATAAACCGATTTTAGTCGCTTTTTTTCTTTTTTCTTCCGGGAGTTTTCCCGTTACAATGGAAATAAAAATGACGTTGTCAATTCCTAGAACAATTTCTAAGAAGGTTAAGGTAATAAACGCTACGATAGCGTCAGCAGTTAAAAAAATTTCCATATAGAGATAGGATTATAGTTCTCCAATTTTTTTAAGGTTTCCGCGTTCTTTTCTTGCGTCACCTACTAAGCCATATTCAAAAACACAACTATCTCCATCTGTTTGTAACAATTTTGATACCCACTGCTTTTTTCTCTGCCATGTTTTTAGGATTTTTCTTTTGTAAAATAAATTCACAATCATTAATCCATCGAATACTTGAGGTGTCAACTTTCCCTTCAAATTCCTCTATTTCATATTCAGCTGTACGAATAAAAGTAGATCTTTTTTCAACACCGTCAATTTCGGTAACAAATTCAAATTTTCCTGTTCGGAAGTTTGCGCAATTGCGCTCTTGTTGATAGCATGAAGCAAACAGGGCAAAGCAGGGTAAAAGATAGAATAGTTTAGTTTTCATAGCATAATTATTTCCCAAATAATGATTTCATAATGGTGTTAATACCTTTAAAAAGTAAAAACATAGAAGATAAACAAATGATACATCCTAATCCAAAGACTGGAATAAAAAACGGATTAGCCTGGTTTTTTAACGAGCTGTGAATTACAATG
The DNA here is from genome assembly GCA_020740385.1 of Mylabris phalerata. Lineage (NCBI taxonomy): Eukaryota > Metazoa > Arthropoda > Insecta > Coleoptera > Meloidae > Mylabris > Mylabris phalerata. Next base: position 98,368 of record JAJEOX010000150.1, on the reverse strand, counting down.
GGGCCAAGAAACAATAAAGGCAGTGTAATAGCAAGATATTTAACTCCTTTTTTGTAATACTTTTCGATTTGTACCTTGAGGTTCCATACTGTTTATAATTTATAATGATCTAATGCCGAACGGACACTTTTGTATTGATTTAATAGTTGAGTAGCTTCTTCTTTACTCACTTGTAGTTCTTCCTGTAACATGGCAATACCGCGTTGAATTAATTTAGCATTGGTCATTTTCATATCTACCATGCGATTGCCTTTTACCCGTCCTAATTGAATCATGGTGGAGGTAGAGATCATATTGAGAACCAATTTCTGAGCGGTTCCAGCTTTCATACGTGAACTACCTGTCACAAATTCTGGACCCACAATGACTTCGATAGGAAATTGTGCTACTTGACTCAATGGACTATTGGGGTTACACGTAAATACATGCAGTCGGAATCTGATGGGCATGGCAAGCTTCTAAAGCTTTGATGACATAAGGAGTTGTTCCTGATGCTGCAATTCCTACGACGAAATCATTGTCGTTGATTTGATAGGCTTGTAAATCCATCCATCCTTGATTGGGGTTATCTTCTGCATTTTCTACTGCATGGCGAATAGCGTGATCCCCACCAGCAATTAATCCAATAACTAAATCAGGTGAAACACCATAAGTAGGTGGACATTCCGATGCATCTAAAATACCTAATCGACCCGAAGTTCCTGCGCCAATATAAAATAAACGCCCTCCTTTTTTAAGTTGCTCTACAATTTTTTGAATCGCAACTTCTATTTGAGGAATTGCCTTCTCCACAGCCAGTGGAACTAGTTGATCCTCTTTGTTGATATTTGTCAATAGCTCCTGAATAGACATTTGCTCTAAATGATCATACGTAGAAGATTGTTCCGTAATTCTGATAAAAATCCACTGGTATTGCTTTTTTGGGTTGATACAAAAATACTCAAAATAGTTTAGATTTAACAGGGCTGAAAGGGAATTCCATCTTCTCATTATGGGAGATAATTTTCTGTTTGTCTAAACAAAAAAACGCCAGTAAAAAAAAGGGTGCTTTTCTACTGACGTTTGACATAAATTATTGAAAATTAAAGACAAAAAATTTAAAATTCAATTGAATAGTACTACTATGCTTAGATAATCATAGTTATATAATGGAAGTGAAGTACTATTTTTTGTAAACTAACCTTTCGTTTAAGTGGAAAGTATCTGCAAATAATGTTATTCCTGGTCTTATAACAGATGAAAATTGTCCGTCAACAATTGAAAATGCTCCAATAAATACATGTTGGCTAGGATCGTTACCACTTCCAGGATTTTCATCCGCAAATTTCCCCATCATATGGTCGGATAAACGAATACTTGTACCTCCAACTATTACATTTACAATATATTTACTACCTGCTTCTGCATTCGTACATTTGCTGTATAGATCAACATAAATGGCATATTCACCATCTTCTAATTGATGAAAATAGATGTTTTCGTTTTTAATGCCATCCAATTGACAACCTGGATTGGAATCAATATCTAACTCAGCAACTTCAATTCCTTCTGAATTATATAAATGTTTGCTTCCATAATAGAGGCGATTGCTATCTTTTTTTACTAAGTGTAAATCCACATCATCTTCTTTATCCCATGATAATGAAATTTGCAATTCACCAGTACCAGCTGGAATTAATTGAAATTCTCTATAGTAAACTACTGTTCTTGTACCATCGGTAATATAGCCGACAATTTCCAACTCAAAAAACAGCTAAATCTAGTTTTTGAGATAAGTCTAAAACTACCTCATAACTATAGAGTAGATCTCTTGTTTGACTTTCATTAGTCGTTTTGAATTCATAAAAACCATCATGTCCTTTTAGACCAATTAAAATAGATTGAAGTTCCGCATTACTCGTTATTGTCATGATGGCTTTTTCCGCCATTAATCACAAAATTGTTGACATTAATTTGTGTAAATCGCATTTTTTTCTCCCGCCTGAAAAGTTTCCAGATTTGAAAGTAGCTCCTTCAATGTCAAAGAACTGATCTTTTAGTGTATTTGGAATTTCAACTTCTGTAGTACTAGAGTCATCACTACTACATGAGGCAGTACTAAACAGTAAAAACCCTGCTAAATGTGCATAATAAAAATTTTCTTTTTCATAGCTTTTTTATTATTGTTAATTAAAATTTTCTTTTTCATTTCATTTGCAGGACAAACATAAATATATAATTTTATGTATAAAATAAAATAAATTATTACTTTTTAGTAATAAAGATGTTTTGTTAATTTGGTTGTTGTTTGATGATAAATTATTTTAAATTATAAAAAAGGAATAAACATAAAAGCTAGAGTGTTTTTGCTAACAGATTGTTTTGTAAAAAGTTAAAAAAAAGTTTTTTCAGATTGTGTTGGAAAATGAGGTTGTTTATGAGAAAATGGGTGAATAGTACAAAAAAAGGGCGCATAATGATGCGCCCTTACTATATTAATAAAAGTTATTTATCCCTTTACACCTGATACACAAATGCATTAATATTCATTCCTGCTCCCAACAGAGGCAAACAAGAGATAATCTCCTTTTTCAAAAACTGTGGGTTATCTAATCGTTTATTGACAATCATATCATACAAGGTAGGTAGTGTATGCCACACTGCTATTTCCTAATTTTTGAATATTCATCGGCATAATGTGTTCTGGCATATTTTTGTCGTATAGCTCATAAAAGCGCTTTACGATGGCTTCATCCATTTTTTTCATTGGCTTGGTGAATGATGATTTTCTTGATTTGATTAATGTCAACCCCACTATCATCTAAACAAGCTTTCATCGCTTTTGGGACTTCAGTCCAAAGCAAAATTCATAGATTTTACGGCCTAACATCTTGATGTAACGCGTATCTTGTTGCGTGTTCTTTTTTGTACGATTCACCAAAGTGAATGTAATAAGCTTCATCTGCAGTGAAACTACAGCTTTTTGTTGCGATAATTCCCCCCGGTTCATCCGTTACTTCTAATACTGTTGCACCAGCACCATCTGCGTAAATCATCGAATCCCTATCGTGTAAATCAATCACGCGAGATAAAGTTTCTGCCCCAATAACCAAACAGTATTTAGCGATGCCTAATGACATATATGCATAAGCTTGAATGACACCTTGCAACCATCCGGGCATCCAAAGAGAACGTCATAAGCAACGCAATTGGGGTTTTGAATTTTGAGGTTGTGCTTCACGCGTGCAGCTAAACTAGGAACGATAATCCGATTGATCGGTACCGTATTTCATGTCCCCAAAATTATGTGCAAAGATGATATAATCTAGTTTTTCAATGTCTATGTTGTGCATTTTCAATGGCGCGTTGCGCCGCAATTGTACCAATATCGGTGGTTGTTAAGTTGGAAGTGATATAGCGTCTTTCCTGAATACCTGTAATTTGCTCCAGTTTCTTTGCCACTCTTTCGTTAGAATCTTTCAAAGGTTGACCGTTTTTCATCACGAAAGTCGAACTGATGAAAATCATTGTTGGTCACAACTTGTGTAGGAATATAACTTCCTGAACCTTTTATTTTAACAGCCATAGTTTAATGTTTTTTGAAGTAATTTAAGAATGTATTGTAATTACTCTGAGATTAGATGAATTAGTTTAGGTAATTTGTACTACTAAGGTACAGAAATTGCTTGTCTTGTCCACCTAAATAAAAGTGAAATTATATTTAATGTAGCTTAAATTTAGTTAATCGGAGAGGGATATCTTATATAACGTTTAATTGGTGATGGTTATTGCTTTTTATTGTTTGATTTATTAATTTGAAATAACTAAAAAAGTATTTTTTATTCTTTAATTTAGTAAAAACTAAAGTTAAAAAAGACTATGGCAACAAAACAAGCACAAGTAGCTTTATATTACAGGAGGTACAAAAGGGATAGGAAAAGGCATTGCACAAGCTTTGATAACAGCTGGTTATCGCGTGGCTATTTCAGGTCGTTCGTTAGATGAGGTAGAACGCGTAGCTCGTGAAACTAGGAACAACGATCAGGTTTTGGCACTCGCATCTAATGTAACGCAATACGAAGAGGAAGTACAAGCGGTTAGCGCAGATTTGTTGAGAAATTTGGACGCTTGGATGTGGTGATCGCCAATGCAGGGAGTAGGTATTTTTGCCTCTATTGAAGAGCTATCGATAGAAGATTGGAATACGATGATAGATAACAAACCTAACAGGAGTTTTTCATACATTGAAAGCGAGTGTGGCTCAATTAAAACAAAACAAAGGATATTACATCAGTGTGGCGAGTTTAGCAGGAATTAATTTCTTTGCAACAGGAAGTGGATACAATGCAAGTAAATTTGGTGTGGTAGGATTCACACAAGCTGCAATGCTTGATTTAAGAGCACTTGATGTCAAAGTAACGACCATTTTACCTGGTTCCGTGAACGAGTCATTTTAATAACCATGAGCCCAATGAAAAAGACGCATGGAAAATTCAACCAGAAGATATTGGTGAATTAGTGGTCGATTTATTGAAAATGAATCCACGTGCTTTACCAAGTAAGATTGAAATTAGACCTTTAAAAACGAGTTAACCTTTATAAAACGGATTATGCAAGATTTAGGAAAATTTATTTTACGATTAGGAGTAGGTGGATTGATGATTTTCCACGGGATTTCACAAAATTATTCACGGACATGATATGATTATTGAGCAATTAGCAGCCAAAGGATATCCTACTTGGTTGTGGCTGGGCGTGCCAATAGGAGAGATTATCGCTCCTGTTTTTATTGATTGTTGGAGCTTTTTACTCGTTTATCCGGTGTGTTAATTGCTTTTACGATGGTTATGTCCATGGTTTTAGTAAAAGGAGGCGGATCATTTGCCCTTAGTGCAACCACAGGTGGAATTGGAGCGGAACTCAATATGTTGTATTTAGTAGGAGCATTGGCAATCGCTATGATTGGCCCAGGTTCTTATCGATTGTACAAAGGCAAAAAAGGATGGTTGGTTTAATAGATAATAGTTAATGGCCTACGGCCTACGGATCAAGAAAAAAACAAGCAACCTGCAAAATATTAATTCGTTTTTTTTGTATGTTTAACAAACTTTTCGAGCAGGAAAAAAGGTGAACGTAATTGGGAGCCAAACAACAAAAAAAAGAAACAACAAAAAAAATGAAACCAGAATTAAATTATATAGAAATCAATCGAAACTCATGGAATAATCGAACGGAGACACATATACAGTCCGATTTTTATGATGTAGAGGGATTCAAGAAAGGGAAGAGTTCTCTGAATGAGATTGAAACTCCAATTATTAGGCGATATTAAAGGCAAGAAAATCTTGCATTTGCAGTGCCATTTTGGTCAAGATACCATCTCTTTAAGTCGACTAGGCGCTGAAGTAACGGTGTTGATCTATCGGATGAAGCCATTAAAAGAGCAAAAGAATTAGCAGAGGAAACTGGGTCAACGGCTCAATTCGTATGTTGTGATGTGTATGATTTGCCTAATCATTTAAATGAAAAATTTGATATTGTCTATACTAGTTATGGTGTAATTGGATGGTTACCTGATATGGATAAGTGGGCTCATGTTATTGCTACTTTTTTAAAACCAGGTGGACATTTCGTATTTGTTGAATTTCATCCTGTGGTATGGATGTTTGATGACGATTTTTCAAAAGTAACGTACAATTACTTTAATGCAGAAGCTATTGTTGAGACAGAAAGCGGCACCTATGCAGATAAAGAAGCAGATATCACCCAATCTTATGTTTGTTGGAATCACAGCTTGAGTGAGGTGATGACGAGTCTAATTCAACATAAATTAACGATTCAGAAGGTTGAAGAATTTGATTATTCTCCTTATGCTTGTTTTCAACATACGGTTGAATTTGAACCAAATAAATACCGCATCAAACACTTGGATAATAAAACTTCCGATGGTGTATGCTATTGTGGCTCAATTGTAAGAGCAAGATAATAAGGATAAGAAAATAAGATAAAATAGGAACGAATTGCAATTCGCTCCTATTTTTTTTACATTTAAGGAACCAACAAAAAAATCAAAATAAAAGTATATGAATCAAGTAGAGATAACGAAAGAATTAGCTAAAAAATACGGTGAATTCGTACAGCGTATCCATCAATTATCCGAAGAAGCGTATCTCTTTCACCCTTCACCAGGAAAGTGGAATGCAGCCCAGCATTTAAATCATTTGGTTTTAGCGGTGCAACCCTTGGTTTATGTTTATACGTTGCCAGAAACGGCTATTGAGGCAAAATTTGGGCGTGTAGAACGACGCAATGATACCTATGAGGAATTGAAAGCCGCTTATTTGGTAAAATTGAAAGAAGGAGGGAAGGCACCTGAACAATTTGTGCCTAAAGAAGAGATTACAGCATCTAAAGAAGCGTTAACGGAACAATTGATGGCGTTAATTGCACAATACAATGCAGCTATTTTAAAATTAGCAAAAGCTGATTTTGAGAGCTTACTAATCCCTCATCCTTTATTGGGATTGATTACACTGAAAGAAATGGCTTATAATGCAAGTTATCATGTAGAACATCATTATAATGGTTTACAGTTTACAGTTAACGGTTAACAGTGGATAGTTAACGGTTGGCGGTTTACGGTTAACGGTTGTTGTTTTAGAGGGTAAACCTGATGTTAGGACATTCAAACCGTATACTGTTTAACGATATAAAAAAGGAAGCCATCGGCTTCCTTTTTTATTATTCTCTATAAATCTTTTCGTATAAATCTTTGTAGATTTCCAAAATAACTCTTCGTTTTAATTTTAACGTAGGGGTTAATTGGCCATATGTCAATACTCCATACATCTGGTGTCAATTCGAATTTTTTCACTTGTTCCCACTTACCAAATTTGCGGTTTACAAATTCTACTTCTTTTTCGATACGCTGACGTACTTCTTCATTTTGGATGAGTTCTTCATTGGTATTCCCCAACGTAATATTTTTTGCGTTTTTGCCCATTCTCTAACAAATTCAAAGTTTGGTTGAATAAACGCTGCTGGCATTTTTTCGCCTTCACCAATCACCATAATTTGCTCAATGAAACGCGATTGCTTCAAGGTGTTTTCAATGATTTGAGGTGCTACATACTTTCCTCCAGAGGTTTTGAACATTTCTTTTTTACGATCGGTAATCTTCAAGAAACCTTCTTCATCAATGGTTCCAATATCACCAGTATGGAAATAGCCATCTTTCAATTCTTCTTTGGTGCGTTCTTCATCTTTGTAGTACCCTAACATGACATTAGGTCCTTTACATAGAATTTCACCATCTTCTGCAATTTTAACGACTACATTGCTTAGCGGTTTTCCAACAGTTCCAATCTTCATGGATCTGTTTCGCTCATCATTTACTGCAATTACAGGAGAGGTTTCTGTTAATCCATATCCTTCCATTACAGGAATTCCTGCAGCATTAAATACACGTGATAAGCGAGTTGTAAAGCAGCACTTCCCGAAACGATGATTTTCATCTCTCCACCCAAGGCTTCTTGCCATTTCTTGAACACTAATTTACGGGCGATACCCAATTGTAAATTGTAAAAGAATCCTCGGTTATAGGGTTGGTATTTGAATCCAAGCTCTAAAGCCCAAAAGAAAATGCTCTTTTTTAGGCCTGTTAAAGCAGAACCTGTTGCAAAAATCTTGTCGTATACTTTCTCTAAAAGACGTGGCACAACCGTCATTACATTCGGTTTCACTTCTTTCATATTTTCCCCCATTTTATCAATGGATTCTGCATAGTAAATCCTTACGCCACTATATTGATACAAATAATTAACATACGCTCAAAAACGTGACATAAAGGTAAGAAACTCAATGCTTTGAAATGCTGTTCTCTGGTAAAAGGTACACGTTCACTACTACCCAGTACATTGGAAAGAATATTATTGTGGGAAAGCATCACCCCTTTGGGTTTTCCTGTGGTTCCAGAAGTATAGATTAAGGTAGCTAAATCATCAGGAGTTACTGCTGCCTTGCGTTGTTCTACTTGTTCTTGATTGGATTCATCTGCTCCTAATTCAAATAATTCATTGAGATTTTTTACATCCAGCAATAGAATCAAAAGAATACACTGCTTTGATCAAAGGTAATTGATCAATAACAGACATTAATTTATCGTAGATTTCTTGATCTGATACTACACAATAGGTTGCTTCAGAATGACTTAGGATGAAGTGATAATCTTCTGGAGCAATCGTTGGGTAAATGGGAATATTTGAGCGCCAATCTGTAGAATACCAATATCCAATAGATTCCATTTGGTTTGGTTGTTACTAGAGATAACTGCGATTTTTATCATTGGGTTGAACACCTAATCTCAAAAGTGCTCTCGATAAAGCGTTGGCCTTTTGAAGGTAACTGGCGGATGAACGTCTTTTCCCAAACACCATTAACTTTGGTTACCAGCGCATCTTCCAAAGGAAAATGTTCATGTTGGAAATAAGGTATAATCAAAAAGTCTAGTTGGATTCATCAATCGTCGTAATTAATTAGTTATTGCAAAATACGAAAAAAAAAGGGAATTTTGATACAAAGTAGATCAAAGTTGTGGATTTTTAAAAAAATAGAAGTATATCTGCTAATGGATGGATGATTTATGTTGAATATTCACAATAAAAAGAGGCGTTTTTTGCATTTAAAAATAATTTAAAAGACAAAAAACACCTCTTTTTATCGAACTAATAAAAAAGTAAACTTATCCTTTTTTAAATAGTAATGTTGGATTTAAAAACGAGCTTTTTCTGTTGCATTTCTTCTCGTTTATCTCGAATTACCTTACTTATCTTTAATATTTTTTCGGATAAATGTGCCAACCAGGTCAACTGTTGAATTACCATGGCCGATTCTTCCATCAAGTTTTTAATTTGCGTATCGTCTGTGTAAGATTTTTTCAACTCGTATTCCCTAACGTTTTGTAAATAACTCATACTCACGCGGTAGCTTTCTTGGTCTTCTGCTGTGATTAAATCCTCTTCTGTAGGGGTATTGTTGAGTAAATTACTGGTCAACTGTAAGTTTTTGTCTATGTAATCCATCACCAAATTGAATGATTCTGAAGCCTTGGTGGTATGACGAGATTGTACATACACGCCAATCGATGCTGCTGTCGATAAGAAGGTGTGATTCAATACGGCTAATTCATAAATTTCAGAACGCAAACGCTGTTTAGATTTTGGTTCTTGAATCATACGCTGAAAAGAAGCCATTAAGTTCCCCACTTCAATAAAGGCATATTTACGCGCTAATTTATACGACAAGGTAGGCTCGCTCTTTTGGTTGTAAATTTCTTTGATTTCCTTTACATATTGTTGGTTGGCTTGAATGGATTTTGACAAGTGTACATTGACATTAAGGAACTCCCAAGAAGGCCATAGCAAATAATTGGCTCCTAAAGCTAATAGGGCACCAATCAAGGTATCAATAACGCGATAAATCAACAAGTCCATGAAATTAGGCGTAAGGATAGCATAAATCAACACGACATACATGGTGATAAATGTAACCCCAACTTTGTAATCTGTATGAGAAAACCAATACCCTAAGATCATCGTTAAGATGGTTAAATAAGCAATAAGCGTGTGGTTATCCTGAAGAATAAACAACAAACCAAAAGCAATCAATCCTCCTAATATGGTACCAATTACACGCTCAAAAGAACGCGTCCTTAGTCAATCCATAGCCTGGACGCATAATCACGACGATAGTTAGTAAAATCCAATAGCCATTAAGCAGATTGAAAGATATTACTGATAATCAATCCGATTAAAATGGTCAAGGTTAAACGCGTAGCATGTCTAAAAATCGTAGAGGTAAAGTTGAGGTTCACAACGAGGGTCTCCCAATGATAATGCACGGGAGTTAAGAATTTCTCTAACTCCTTAAAGCGATCTTCTACATTATCACTAAATGTCTTTTCGGTTAAGATGCGTTCTAAGATGTGAATTTTATCAATCTGATTTTGAGCATAGTGCAATACATTTGAAAAAGAGAGCACTGCTTCTACTTTATTTGGAGATTTACTATCCGCAATAAAGGCCGTAAGTTTGTCTTGTAAAGCCACTAATTTGCGATCAAAATCGTATTTAGGCCTGTAATTCAACCCCATATTTAACGAATCTCCAATATCTTTAATGGTAGTAGCAAAATCTTCTGCTAACGCTTGATAATCGCGAATAATTGTTGGATCATCCTCATCCAAGAGTTGATGTAGTTCTTTATGGTCGAACGAAGTAGAAACGGCAATTTCCAATATTTCAACTAGGGTGGAGAAAGCTACGAGTAAACGTCTGTTATTGGAGGAGTTTCCTGTATTGGCTTTGTTGAGTACTAAAAATTCACGAAGGTTTTCATGTACTTCATTCAACTTAATTTGGATGTTGAGTTGTTCTTCAACAATTTTATCTGCATTTACGCCTGGAGTCCATAACTGTGCACGGTACTTCAGGTATTCTGCAGTTAAGTCCATACACTCTGAGGTTTGCAAAACTCCATAACGACGAGGTCTTATGAAATAGAAAGCAAGGGACACAACCAAATAGAGTAAACCTCCTAAAAGTAGGAGTAAGGCATGAATCCACAAATCTTTACCGACATAACTGTGTGCCAATCCTAAACTAGCAGCTAATAACCCGCTGAAGGAAAGTAGGTTGGCTCGATGTCCGTAGACTGAAATCATCCCTAGACTAAAAATAATAAAGATGAAAACAGGATAAAAGTACCAATGTCCTTGGGTTAAGGATAAGAGTAAGGTAACAAAGGGAACGAGTAATGCCCCTACTAAGATACCGTTAATTTTATCCTTGAGGTTACTGGAATGTCGACTGGAGCCGTTAGTAAAGCACCAACCGCCATAGCAAATGCCCAATCAAATTGTTGACTTGGCATAAAAAATAAGAAGGGAATTACGCCCGAAATGGTGATTTTTAATGAATCTGCTAAATGGGTATTGTCAGTGTATTTTCTTGCTTTTTGAAGCATATTTTCAGTGGCTTAGATTTAGTTTTTTCTTTTTTTTATCTGCAATTTTTTTGTTTTGTACGGTAGACTATCTATGAAATAGTGTGGTACAAGTTAATTTCGCGCATTATTTTTTTTAAAGTAGCATTATTTTCTATAAAAGTTACTCAAAATGCTTGATTGTATTGGATTTCCTGCTTTGAATTTAATAATAATTTAAAACTAAAGCAACTCAGGGGAGTAAAGGAAGTAAAAGTGATAAAATGATAGGGGCTAAAATAGCAGTTAAGATACCGTTGAAGATCATTCCTACACTGGCAAAAGCACCGTATTTATTACTGATTTCCATCGCTTTCATCGTTCCCATGGCGTGTGAAGAAGTTCCTAAGGCAATACCTTGAGACATGGGATTGTTGATGCGGGTGAGGCGAAGAACTTGAAAACCAATCATACTGCCAAATATTCCTGCAATCATAACAGCTGCTGCTGTGATGGAGGGAATGCCATGCACGGTTTTGGAAATTTCAAGTGCAATTGGCGTACTGACAGATTTAGGAACGAGCGAATAAATAATTTGGCGTTCTGCACCAGTCCAATGCGCTAAAAGTACAACAGAAACAACTCCTGTTACGCAACCAACAAATTGACTGATCACGATAGGAAAAAGCTGTTTTTTTAATTACAGGCCATTGCAGATATAAAGGAATGGCCAAAGCTACAATAGATGGCTTAAGGAAAAAGTCAATGTATTGTCCAGCTTGACTGAATTTTTCATAGGGAATTTCCAGCACAACCAAATATGCAATGAGAATAGCTGTGGATAGAATGATAGGATTAAAAATAATCCATTTGTATTTCTCTGTTAGTGTAAGACCTACTGCATAAAAGGCTACGACTAAAAAGAGTAAAAATGTTTGGGTTGGATAAGAAGCTCATTTTTTTAGTTTTCGCAAAAGTTGGTGGGTTAATCCCGTGATAAAAACAACGAGAATTGTACTGAGTAAAGTTGCCACTACAAGGGGGATAAAAGAGGCTTGTAGTAAGTCAAAATAATTGAGCATGGCTACACAAGGCGGAACAAAGAAGATTCCCATATTTGCGCATGAGAAACCCAGAAATGTCCTTGAATGGCGTGTACTTGTACCACTTTTGTTTGCAATAAGATCCACAAAGTAAGGAGACCAATAATACTAGAAGGAAGCTTGATGTCTGTGAGGTAAATGATTAATTCACCAAAGGCAAGGCAGCCAAAAATGACTGCGACTTGTTTGACTACGTTCATTTTGGATGTAAAATTTTAGACAAAATTACTAAAAGCGTTTGGGAGCATCCATGAAAATCAACTAGAATTTTAAACTGAATAGCGTTAATTTTTAGGAATAAAATTAAGAGGAATGACTTCTTTTGATCGGATAAAAAGGAAATTTTTCTTTGCAAATTCCAAGCGATAGCTGTAAGAGATTGAGCGATAATGCCTGATTATCCTTTGTTATCTTATTGTTTCATGAATAGGAAATTCTTAATAATTAGTTAAAGTAAAACGCGGGATTCTTGTTTTTTGCGTAATACGATAGCGCGATGAAAAAACAATATTTGTCTCAACTTAATTAAAAGAATCATGAGACAGCAATTACTATTTTGGAATACCGTATTTCTACTATGTGTCAGCCTGACCTATGCCCAACAAAAGCGAAACATTACAGGGGTGGTACAAGATGAAACGGGATTAGAGTTACCTGGTGCCTCTGTTGTAATTAAAGGAAACAACAGCGGGGACAACAACAGATTTAAACGGAAAATTCACGTTAGAAGTAGAAGATAAAGATTTTATTGTAGTTTCTTTTATAGGGTACAAAAAACAGTGAAAAAGCAGTACAAAAAACAACCAATTTTACTTTTGTATTAACACCTGAGCAAGCGTCTTTAGATGAAGTAGTCATCACGGCTTTGGGGATTTCAAAAGCAGAGAAGAAAATTGGATATGCAACACAAAATATAGACGTTAAAAAAGTACAAGAAGTAGCTACACCGAATATGGGGAGCTTGCTGAGTGGTCAAGTAGCAGGGCTTCAGGTATCCAATCCTCCAGGGATGTTGCAAGCGCCTAAATTTTCTTTAAGAGGGAAAGATCCACTGATTGTGATTGATGGAATTCCAGTAACTACTGATTTTTATGATGTGTCGCCAGAAGATATTGCCAATATTAACGTCTTGAAAGGAACAAGTGCTTCTGTACTTTATGGTTCATTAGGTCGTAATGGAGCCATTATGATTACAACTAAAAATGCTAAAACGGAGGGAATAACGGTTGAGGTATCTCAAAATACAATGATTAGTGCAGGGTATACGTTGTTTCCAAAAACGCAAAATGAATATGGAAGTGGATCAAATGGAAAGTATGAATTTTGGATGGAAAAGATGGAGGAATTAGTGATGGGGATATGATTTGGGGACCTAAATTTGAACCAGGGGTGAATATTGCACAATGGAATAGCCCAATCCGAGATAAACAAACAGGAAGTGTAATTCCTTGGTACGGAAACGTGGAAGGAACACAGTACGATGATAAATCGCGTTACGAAAGGGTGCCTATCGCTTGGGAGTATCACGATAACTTGAAAGATTTTATGGAAACGGGAATCATCTCCCGTACAAATTTTGCAGTTTCCAATAAATCAGCAAAAGGATCCTATCGCTTAGGAGGGGATTTCTCTTATAACAAAGACCGAGTACCCAATACAAGTATGTATAGAGGAAGCTTAAACTTCAAATCAACCACCTATCTTACAGATAAATTGACGTTAGATTCTAAGCTTTCTTATAGTAGAGTACATGCGCCAAATGTGCCAAATTATGAGTATAATCCAAGTGGACATATGTATACAATCTTAATTTGGATGGGAGATGATGTGAATGGACGTGATTTGAAAAATAATTTATGGACTCCTGGAATGGAAGGGTATAAACAAGCAAGTTACAACTATGCATGGTACAACAATCCTTGGTTTGGATCGGAATATTTTAAACGCATTTGGAATAAAGATGTTACAAATGCACAATTAAGCTTGAGTTATCAAGCAACGGAGGATTTAGTGTTACAAGGAAGAGCTTCAATGATTTCGACGAATAATAACACAGAATTGCAGAGTCCGAAATCATATTTTAACTACAGTACATCAAGAGAAGGTGGATATAGTTTAGAGCAAAATGATCGCTTGGATATTGATTATGATTTCTTAGCGATGTACAGCAAGAGCATTACAGATAATTTTGGTATTAATATTAATGCAGGAGCTGCTTCTCGTTACTATCGTTTAACGAATTCACTTGTTGCAGCAGATGGATTAACCGTACCTGGCGTACATAATTTAGGAAATTCAAAAGGACTGTTACAGCAACGAATTACTTTGGAGAAAAAAGCAGTAAACAGTGTGTATGGAACCATAGAATTTGATTTATACAACGCATTTTCTTGAGTTTTGCAGGGCGTAATGACTGGTCTTCCGCTTTAGCGAAAAGTCAACGTTCCTACTTTTACCCTTCAGCTTCCTTGAGTGTGGTTGTCTCAAATTTAGTAGAGATGCCTGAACAAATTGATTATTTAAAATTATATACGTCTTGGGCCAATGTCTCGAGTGATTTAACTCCTTATCAATTGCAATCTATTTATTCTCCTGTGAATCCGTCTTTCAATGGAAATCAAATGGTAGAATATCCCAATGCTGTTTTTGAATCCTTATTTACTTCCTGAGAAATCAAAAACGTATGAGGTCGGTTTATCAAGTGCTTTTTACAAGAAGCGTTTAAATGTAGATGTAACGTATTATCGCGTGCTAGATTCGAACTTTATTATTGATTATCCTGTTTCAGAAGCATCTGGTTTCAACAACATGAAGGTGAACGGAAATGAATATACAACAAATGGATGGGAAATCTCTTTAACAGGTGCTGTAGTAAAAAATGATAATTTTCAGTGGAACTCAGCCATTAACTGGAGTGCAAGAACGAGACGCTTGACAAAAATTCACGAAGATGCAGAGCGATTTGGTGACTTGCGTTTGAATGACCGTGTGGATTCGTACTATGGTGTGGATTGGATGAAATCACCAGATGGAAAAGTCATCTTAGATGAAAAAACAGGAATGCCAACAGCCAATAAACAAGCGGCGTATTTAGGGCATAAAGACCCGAAATGGACATTAGGATGGAACAACAGCTTCAAATATAAAAATTTGGGGTTGAATATTGGAATTGATGGTATTTGGGGCGGTGTAATGCGTTCTGAAGTGGTAGAGAAAATGTGGTGGGGCGGAAAGCATCCTGAATCTGTTCGCTACAGAGATGAAGAGTATTCAACAGGAAACCCAGTATTTTGTACCAAGTGGTGTGAACCTAGTTTCTGGAGAATTAGTAACCGATGTGCAGGGAAATGTGATTTCGGATACGCGTGTTTTTAAAGAACATACAGGAGCTGTAAATTGGCAAAGTTGGGCGCAAAACTATCCTTACCGCGCTAGAGTAACAGAAAAAGAAAGTAAATTATTTGCAAACGTATTTGATCGAACGTATTTCAAATTGAGAACCTTGAGTTTATCCTACGATTTTACGCCTATGATAAAATCAAAGAAAATCACTCAATTATCTGCTTCTCTAACAGGATATAACTTATTGATGTGGAAAAAATCAAAAGGACTGTACTCTGATCCCGATTATGATACAGCAAATAAGAACGATATCCAAGATCCTTCAACTCGTTGGATTGGACTGGGATTAAATGTAAAATTCTAATACTGATAATCATGAAAAAATACTTAAAAACACTATACGCAATTACTTTGGCATTAACCGTAGTGGGATGTCATGATTTAGATCAATTGAATGAAGATCCAAACAAAATCAAGGAGGCAGATCCTTATTTGTTACTAACAAAAGTTGAAAAGACTGCTTTTTCCTTACAAAATATAGATAAAGAGTATGCTTCTCGTATGATTATACAAACAGATGGAGAAAGCACGTATCAGTATTTGAAATGGGGAAGTAAGGGATTTGATCGTTATAAAGATTTGATGCAAAACCCAAAAAATGATGGATGAGGCTACACGCACTGGAAAGACAGAATACTTGGCAATAGGTCATTTTTTAAAAGCTTATTTCTTTTATGAATTGACCATGGCATTTGGTGATATTCCTTTTTCAGAAGCTTTACAAGGAGAAGGAACCATTCAATTTCCGAAATATGACACGCAAGAAGCTGTATTTGTAGGAATCTTAGAGGAACTAGAGCAAGCGTCAAAAACATTGAAAAAGGAAGGTTCGATTCAAGGCGATATTATTTACAATGGCAATTTAAATCGTTGGGAAAAATTGATTGAATCATATAAATTGAAAGTATTGTTGACCTTGTCTAAAAAGCAAAAAGTAGGAGGGATTGACGTGGTTCAACGCTTTAATGAAATCTATCAAAAGGGAATCTTGATGGTGGATAATGCAGATAATGGACAGCTTGCGTTCTTTGATCAAGCAGGAAGCCGTTACCCTCAATTCAATTCTAGTTCGTATGGATCAAGTATGTATATGTCGAGTACTTTTATTGAATTTGTTGAAAGAATTAAAAGATCCGAGATTATTTGCATTTGCTCAACGTACAGCTTCAGCTTTGGAGCAAGGATTGGCTGAAAATAATTTCGATGGATATAATGGCGGGGATCCTACTGTGCCTTATGCTGAAAATGAAAAATTAGTACAAAGTAAAAATATCTCTAAAGTAAAGAGTAGATATTATCAGGATCCAACCAATGAAACGAATGTAATTTTGAGCTATGCTGAATTGCAGTTTATTTTAGCGGAAGCATCAGCTAGAGGGTGGATTGCAGGCAATGCGGCAGATTTTTACTTGAAGGGAATCAAAGGGAATTTTGAGTATTATGCTCAATATGCTAAAGGTTTAGGACATTATTTTGCAACGGAAAAATACGAGGAATATGTACAACAGCCTAAGGTAAGTTATCAAGGTGGAGATTTACAGACCCAATTGAAGCAAATCTTGACGCAAAAGTATTTGATTATGTTTCATCAAGCAGGTATGAGTATTTATTTTGATTATTTGCGTACAGGATTCCCAGCTTTAAAATTACAACAAGGCGTTACTGCTCCAACGAGATGGCAATACCCAAGGCTCAGAATACAACCGCAATCAAGAACATTTGCAAGAAGCATTAGATCGTCAGTTTAGCGGTTCAGATAACATTAGAGGAATCAGTTGGTGGTTAAAATAAGAAAGCATGAGTACAACTAGAAGAGATTTTATTAAAACGTCATCCCTTTTTATGGGAGGGATGACGGTTCTCAATGCAATGCCTTCGTCAATTCAACGGGCATTGAATATTGAAGCAGACCCAGGAACGACTTTTCTTGATGCGGAGCACGTGGTGTTTTTGATGCAAGAAAATCGCTCTTTTGACCATTGTTATGGAACGCTGAGTGGTGTTCGTGGATTTAATGATCCTCGCGTAATTCGACAACCCAATCAATTGCCTGTTTGGTTTCAAACAGACGAAAATAAAACGATATATGGTCCTTTTCGATTGGATATTGAAAATACAAAAATCACTTGGATGGGAAGCTTACCTCATAGCTGGAAAGATATGGTGGAAGCAAGAAATGAGGGTAAAATGGATCAATGGCTGATTGCGAAAAAACCAGGAAATAAGGAATACGCACATATGCCTTTAACTATGGGATATTTTACGCGAGAAGATATTCCGTTTTACTATGCTTTTGCAGATGCTTTTACAGTTTGTGATCAGCATTTTTGTTCTTCTTTAACTGGAACAAGTGCCAATCGATCCTATTTTTGGGCAGGAGCAATTCGCGAAAATCCGCGTGATCCCAATTCAGTTGCTCACGTAAACAACGGACAAATCAATTACAAAGATGTGAGTTTGGAAAACCTATCCTGAGCGATTAGAAGAAAATAATATCTCTTGGAAGGTGTACCAACACGAATTGAGTTTTACCTCTAGGGTTTACTGATATGGAAGAATCGTGGTTGGCCAACTTTCACTGATAATAACTTAGAGTTTTTACAAGCAGTATAATGTTCGTTTTCACAAGGCGCATATTCAATTCAAAACCTTAGAATTAAAACGTTTAGTACAACAGATAGAGGATGGAACGCTAACAAGGGAAGCTAAGAAAAAAGCAGAAGCAGAACGTCTAAACTTAGAAAAATACCTAGCAGAACATGGGGAAGCAGCTTTTGCGCAATTGTCTGATTTTGAACAACAAATTCACAAAAAAGCATTTACCACTAATATCGCCTGATCCGGATTATCATCAATTAGAAGAAATTGAATACAAGAGAATGGAGAAACCAAAAAGGTAGCGGTTCCTAAAGGAGATATCTTATATCAATTTAGAAAAGATGTTGCGGAAGATCAATTGCCTATGGTGAGCTGGGTTAGTTGCTCCTTGTAACTTTTCAGACCATCCTGGTGCTCCTTGGTTTGGGGCTTGGTATGTATCGGAAGTATTAGATATTTTAACGAAAAACCCGAAGGTGTGGAAAAAAACGATCTTTATTTTAACGTACGATGAAAATGATGGGTATTTTGATCATGTCGCACCGTTTGTTCCTCCATTGAGTACGGATGAAAAGCAAGGAAAGGTAATCTGGAAAATTAGATACACAAGATGAATGGGTAACGCTAGCACAAGATCGAGCAAGAGATAGTAAAAGCAGTTTGGCAAGTCCTATTGGTTTAGGGTATCGCGTACCGATGGTCGTTGCTTCCCCTTGGACCAGAGGAGGCTGGGTTAATTCAGAAGTATGCCGATTTAACGTCAACCTTACAATTTTTTAGAATATTTCATCGAGAAAAAAACAGGAAAGAAAGTTGTAGAAGAGAATATCTCAGCGTGGAGAAGGAACATGTAGTAATATGACATCCATTTTTCAACCAGCGAATGATTTGAAAAGATTGGATTTAGATTTTGTTGACCGAAACAAATATGTCTAGCGCGTATTCTGAATGCTCGCGATAAAAACCTACCACAAGGATTTCATGCTTATACTTGGCAGGAGTTGCAACAGCATCAAGCATGGAATGATTTCAAACATTTTCCGAAACAAGAAAGTGGAGTAAAAAAAGCTTGTGGGATTGCCTTATACAATCAATGCTAATGCAAATAGTTGATAAGAATGGAAGTGCAGATGCAGCTGGATATTTCACACCAATCAACTCAAGAATAAAGCCTATTTAGCTCCTATTCAAGTATATGCTCATCAGAAGTTTCAAGGAGAAAATAGGCCGTAATTGGAGTTTCAGTGTAGATGAAAAGGAACCTTTGGTATATCAGTGGGGAAGCCAAGATTTAGAGCAAGGACGCTATAACTTTAGTGTACACAGTTTCAATGGCTTTTATAGAAATTTTAAAGGAAGAATAGACGATCCTAATGTAGTGATTGATTTTAAAGTACAGTCTGATCAAACAGCAACAGTTATCATAAAGAATCAATCAAGTTGAAACGCTTTCTTTCTATGTGCAAGATGTTGTGTATAGCAAAAGAAAATCAAAAGATAACAATACAAGCCTAAAGCAGAACATACATTAAAGTTTAGCGTATACCCAATACAAAAGGTTGGTACGATGTGGTGATCACGATGGTAGATTATTGCTAGTTTTGTTTATCAATATGCCGGTCATATCGAAAATGGGGCAAGTAGTATTACGGATCCTTATATGGCGAGTTTTCCCAAGTGGAGTTAGTTGTTATACGGGTTAGGAGTTAAGGGTTAGGTGATGAGGAGGTTAGGTGATGAGGGGGTTAGGTGATGAGGGGGTTTAGGTGATGAGGGGGTTAGGTGGAGAGCAAACCTCACAAAAAACAGAGTTCCTTCTTTAATTGATAAATCTTACGACTTCACGAAGCAACGAGCCTCACAAATCCCCAATCATAAATATCGTATCTTTGTGTATTCGTCAAAGTGATGAGTGTGTAAAAACCAATAGATTTGTGGATAAGAGAGTATTTAAAGACACCGTATATACAGAGTTAGCGAAAGTAGCTAAAGCAATGGCGAACCCCGTGCGATTGGAGATTATTGATCTTTTAGCACAGGGGCCTTTTTCAGTGGAACTGATTGCTAATTATACCAATCAATCCATTGCGAATACATCTCAACACTTGCAGAATCTTAAAAAAGCTCAACTCGTTCAAATTAACAAACAAGGAAATTTTGTATACTACTCTCTGAGGAGTAATGCAGTATATAAAACGTGGATTGCCTTGCGTGAATTGGGTATTCATTTCAATGCAGAAGTAGAAAAAGTGATTGCTGATTTCGCCAAGGACAAAATGAAAACCTACAAGCAATAGATGCGGATACTTTAACAACCTCTACTTCAAGAGGAAAGAGATTCTATTGTTGGATGTTCGCCCAGAAGAAGAATACAATCGGGGGCATATCCACCAAGCGCTATCAATGCCTTTACAGCAATTAGAAGAGGCAATAAAAGCATTCGACAAAAGAAAAACCATTGTAGCATATTGTCGTGGTCCTTTTTGCGTTTATGCGGATGAAGCAGTTGCTTTTCTGATGGAAAAAGGTTTTAAAGCGATTCGCTTGGAGGAAGGCTATCCCGAATGGGCTTTAAAAGGTCTACCTACAAATAAAAAAGGAAGCATAGATTAAATAAAATAGCTAAAAAGCGCAAGGATTCGTCCCTGCGCTTTTTTTGTTAGGGATGTAATTGATTTATTTTGATGTGATTAGTAAAGGAAATCTACCTTATAAATCTATTCAATTAATTTTATTGAATAGGTGGTAAAAAAAAACTATCTTTGTCTTTTATTAGCTCTAGGAAACATAAAACAAGGAAAAAGAACAGATGAAGGCAATGCAACTTGGTTTAAAAGAAAATTGGAAACAGTTTACCCTTCTTGTGGTGGTCAACATGATGGTTGGTGGAATGGTAGGATTAGAACGCACGGTTGTTCCTTTAGTCGGAACAGAGGAGTTTCACATTCAATCAGACGTTGTTGTCTTTTCTTTTATTATGGCTTTTGGCGTAGTCAAAGCGTTCACGAACTTAATCTCTGGGGTGTTGGCGGATCAGTATACGCGTAAGAAAGTATTGATTTTAGGTTGGCTTATTGGAGTACCTGTTCCTTTTTTACTTGCTTATGGGCCTTCATGGGATTGGGTTTTATTTGCTAATATATTGCTGGGAATTAGCCAGGGATTAGCTTGGTCCATGACGGTAAAATATGAAGATAGATTTAGTGGGAGCAAGAGTCGAGGCTTAGCGATGGGGTTAAATGAAGCAGCGGGTTATGGTGCTGTTGGACTAACAGCTTTAGTCACTGGAATTATTGCTGCTCGTTATGGTTTGCGCCCAGCGCCTTTTTACCTAGGAATCGCTTATACTCTTATTGGCTTATTACTTTCTATTTTTGTTGTGAGAGATACCCGTCAATTTGCGCAATTGGAAGCAAAACAACAGGATCAAACAATGAAGAAAGAAAGCACTAAACCCAATTTGTGGTGGGTGTTTAAAGAAACTACATGTAAAAACAAAAACTTATTTTCTATTTCTCAGGCTGGGTTAATCAATAATTTAAATGATGGGATGTCTTGGGGGGTATTTCCTTTGCTATTTATTTCTATGGGTGTTGGTTTGGAAGGAGTAGGGTGGATTAAAGCGGTGTATCCAGTCGTTTGGGGAGTGGGGCAGATTATAACAGGACCTTTAGCGGATAAATGGGGGAGAAAACCCTTAATTGTTTGGGGAATGTTTATTCAGGTATTGGGACATCTAGTGATTGGAAGTGCTGTTTTCAATCCCTTGACAGCGGGTTTAATCGGTTCAATTCTTTTGGAATCGGTACAGCTATGGTATATCCTGCATTACTCGCTGCAGTTAGTGATGTTGCACACCCTAATTGGAGAGCTTCTTCTTTAGGAGTTTATCGCTTTTGGCGAGATATGGGTTATGCCATAGGGGCTTTGATGGCTGGCATTGTAGGAAATTATTTCGGATTGATGTGGGCCGTTCATATTGCGGGGGCTTTGACGTTTGTATCGGGTATTGTGGTGTGGATACGAATGAAGGAAACCCGTTGAGGTACATGGTATACTATAGATTGAAACAAAGACTCAAAAAACATCCTTGAGATGTACTAGGTAAAAGTGGTATCTTTGATTGTGTAAATCTCAATTCCATGCGTTATCAAGAAATTCTTCCCATTCCAGCTTTACAAGGGTATATCCGTTACTTTTGGGTATTGGAGAGTGGAGAAGAACAAACAGGGAGCAAACAATTTAAAATAGTGCCTGATGGGATTCCTGCTTTGATTTACCAAGATACACCTAATCTATTTCGAGATGAACACGAACAATATACCCCTCAATTGTATATTTATGGTGCTTTTACCACGTATACCAATCAATTAATTGATGGCGCTTTTCGAATTATTGGCGCGTATCTTGAACCTACTGCTTTAAAAAGTATATTTAAGCTAGATGCCTCTGAGGTAACCAACCAAACTCTTGCATTAGCTGATTTAATGACTACCCCTTTATTGGATCAATTGCAAGAGGCTCCAACGATAGAAGATAAAATTACCGTGCTTTCTGATTTTGTTCTTCAACAAATTCAGCTTGTCCGTTATGGAAATCAAAAGGCTAAATTTGCCTCGAATTTATTACAACGCGGTAAATCATTAGTTGATATTCAAGAAGAATTGAAAATGTCAGAGCGTACTTTGGAACGGCTCATGAAACAGCACGCAGGGATCTCACCTAAAATTTTCTCGCGAATTATGCGTTTTCAGACGAGTTTAGAATTGCTGAAAACAAAAGGGTTTGATACCCTAACGACGCTGGCTTATGATCAAGGTTATTATGATCAATCTTCACTTTATTAGAGAGTTTAAAACTTTACAGGGAATAATCCAATGCAGTTTTTGAAGCATTCAGACGAAAAACTACCTAATTTTCCCGAGTGGAAAAAAGGAGAAAAAGAGTAAGTTTTAAAGGTGTCGGTTTTATCCAATTCTAGGGATTTCGTATCCTTTAGTTTTGTAGTTGTAATTTTAACAAAGAGAAAAAATGCAAAACAGAATCGTTAGAATGAACCCTACAACAGTACCTCATCCCGTGGGGAAATATGCACATGTCACTGTAATTCCTAAGGAAGCTAGTTTATTTACCTTTTCAGGTCAAATAGGAATTAATGATGAAGGAGTGATTCCCCTAATTTTAATGAACAAGTAAAATTGACTTTTGACAATATTCAAGCCTTATTAACGAGTCAAGCCTTAACTGCGGATCACGTAATTAAAGTGAACATTTGGTCTACTAAAGAAATAGATTGGGATTATTTTGATTGCATATGGCAAAGTGTTTTTGGCTGTGAACATTATCCTTCCATGACTATTGCGTATATTTCTGCTTTAGGATTGCCAGAAATTGCGATTGAAATTGAAATATGGGCTGCAAAATAAGGTCTAATAGATTGAATTAAAATGCTTTAGGATAACATCTTTTTATTAGTATAGAAAGGATGATTATCTGTTATTTTGCTTTCGATAAGGCCATTTTTACGGCTAAAAAAAGTAAAAATACTTCCCATAAACCACTTTTGTATTTTGAGCCAAAAGGGTTGTTTTTGAAAAAAAGAAGCGAGTTTAGCGGCGAATAGAATAATCAGAAGATTAGTTAAAAAGCTAATAACTAATTGAGTCGTTCCCAAGGTTAAACTTTGAAAAAAGATAGAGCCATAGGCCGGTTTAATAAACTGAGGAAGGAGTGATAAGTAAAAAACAGCAACCTTGGGATTGAGTACATTGGTTAAAAAAACAATTGAGAACAGTTTACCAGGAGCATCCACTTTTAGGGTTTCCTCTACTGCAAAGATGTTTTTTCCATTGGGTTTTAATGCTTGAAAAGCAAGGTATACCAAATAGAGAGCTCCTGCCCATTTTAATACCGTATAAGCATAAGGAATAGTAAATAAAACAGGCTGTTAATCCAAAAGAGACTAACACAATGTGAAATAAAAAACCAATAATCACACCCAACAAAGAAATCAGCCCAGCCTTTTGGCCTTGTGATAGAGTTCTTGAAATTAGGTAAACCATATTAGGTCCTGGAGTGATAGCTAAAATTAAAGCGGCTAAAGCAAATAGCAATAAGGCTTGAAATGGGAATCATAGACGTAGTTTTAAAAGGAGGTGATAGAAAGAAAAAACAAATCGGTTGAGCTAGTATTTTTTGAGAAAAGAAATTTACTATCTAAAAATAAGGCAAGTAGATACTGCATGTGCATAAATCACACCTGTTGCATCAACGAGTTTAGATTCCAAATAGGCTGTTGTTCTACCTTGGTGAATAATAGTTGTTTTCGGTATGTAATAATGGGCTGTCGGTGGTGATTTTTTTTAGAAAATTTACTTTTAAATCTAAAGAAGTAAAGCTTTCACCTGCTGCTAAAGTAGTGAGTAGTGAACATCCAATAGCCGTATCTAAATACTGTACTGATAATACCTCCGTGAACAGTACCGATAAGATTATATAAAAATGCGCTTGCTTTTAATTCAAAAACAGCTTGTCCTTTTTTCAACCGCAATTAGCGTACTGTGAATGGTCTCGAGTGCAGGTGCTTGTGGTAATGAACCATTGAGAACACCTACTAAAAAGATCATAACCACTTTGTTTTTTTGCTTTTTCTAAAAGGGTCGTAGGGTTTTCCCAAGTATAGGTACGTGTATTTTTTGTCATAATTGTTTGTTTTTGTATGTGAATTTATTCGATTTCTTTTAACAGAAAAAGCTTTATTTTCACCAAATTTAGGAAGATAAATACTTTCAAACAATTGAAATTTTTGGTAGCTTTACTTCAATATTTTAGAAGTATGGATGTGCATCAATTAAAAAGTTTTAAGACAATTGTTGAAAAAGAAAGTTTCCAAGAAGCAGCAAAAGAATTAAATTACTCCCTATCGGCTATTAGTTATCAAATGCAACAACTTGAAAATGAGCTTAATTTTCCGTTGTTTGAAAAAAATAGGAAGAAGGATGCATCCTACTGAACAGGCTTTAAAAATGATTCCACATATTAAGCGTATTGAGGAAGAGGTTCAACAAATAAAATTGCTTAATACAGATTGTACAAAAATAGAAGGTAGTTTAACGATATCAGTTTCGGATAGTTTAGTAACCTATATTTTACAACCTGCATTAAAGAAATTCATTGAGAAAGCACCCAATGTACTTTTAAAATTAAAAGTCAAACATTGTTATGAAATACAAAAGAGATATTATTAAAAAATGAAATTGATTTAGGTATTCATTACCAGGTAGATGGTTATGGGCCACAAATAAAAACGGTTCCTATTAAAGACTTTAAAGTAGGATTGATGGCTTCCCCTCAGTTTCCCAAAAAAGAAATGGATTTCAGTCAATGGAATCAAGAGAAAGGTTGCGCGTTGATTAATAGTGATAGTAATGGAGTGTATCAAAAAGCTTTCAAAGAAGAATTAAAAAAGAGAAGTATAGCGGTTTAAACAGCATATTGAACTTTGGAGTATTGAAGCAACAAAACGAAGCATTATGAGTCAGATAGGTATTTCTTATTTACCTCATTTTGTGGTAGAGGAAGAATTGAAAGGAGGGAAGATTATCGAAATTCCCGTGCAGGGTTTTTGCCAACAATTACGATGATTGCGGCTATATCATCACCAAAAGTGGATTAGTCCTGCCATGCAGTTATTTTTTAACTATTTTACAAGTGCAGATGGAAGAAGATGAAACAGTATAAACAATTAGAAAAGGAACAAATGAAAAAAATATTTTTTATCGTTCTACTTATCGTAAGTGGACTTGTACTAGCTAGTAGTACAGTATTTCATCAAAGTAAATACATAGCTAAAACAGAGGAAGAAATGGAAACAAGAAAAGATAAAAATACCAAAGTAATTTATTTTGCTGGAGGATGTTTTTGGGGAACCGAGCACTTCTTTCAACAAGTAAGAGGGGTGACTAAAACAGAAGTTAGGTTATGCCAATGGAAAAAACAAAAAATCCAACCTATAAGGAGGTTACTACAGGGACGACTGGTTTTGCGGAAACAGTAAAAGTGACGTATGATCCTCAAATAGTTGATTTTGAGTTGTTACTTGATTTATTTCTGCAAACGATTGATCCTACTAACTTTAAATCGACAAGCCAACGATGTGGGAACACAATACCGCTCTGGGATTTACTATGCAGATCCATCAGATGAGTTTTCTTATTACTCAAAAAATTAGCGAATTAGCGAAACAGTACACCAAAAAAATAGTAGTTGAGGTAGAACCTTTGCGCAACTTCTATGATGCAGAAACTTATCATCAAAAATACTTGGATAAAAATCCAGGTGGGTATTGTCATATTGGTGCAGATTTGTTTGAAATAGCGAGAAAGGCTAATCCTAAAAAAGAGCAAACGTATCAACGTCAAGAAAAGGAAGTATTAAAGGAAAAATTAACTCCAACTCAATACGAAGTAACACAAAATAAACGGTACAGAGCGAGCCTATAGCAATGAGCTTTGGAAGGAGTTTCGCGAAGGAATTTATGTAGATATTACAACAGGTGAACCGTTGTTTATTTCAACAGATAAATATCGATGCAGGTTGTGGATGGCCTAGTTTCTCCAAGCCGATTAATGCGCGATTAATAGAAGAAAAAGAAGATAAATCACACGGTATGGATCGAGTAGAGGTGAGAAGCGCTACAGGTGATGCTCACTTAGGACATGTTTTTAATGATGGTCCTACTGAGACTGGTGGATTGCGTTATTGTATCAATGGAGCTTCTTTGCGCTTTGTTCCAAAAGAAGAGATGCAAGCAGCAGGGTAAGGAGCTTATCTCTCTTTACTTCAAAAGAAAAAATAAGGGCGAAAGTAATTTCGCCCCTCTTTATGAAAAATAGAAAATAAAATAAATCTCGTATTTTATTGTTGATGTGCTTCTACGTCTTGAATTAACTGAGTAAGAATTACTTTGATTGATGCACTTGGATAAGGCCCACGGGATTGTCCGGTCCACAAACTTAAAAATTGAGGATCTTCTTTCTTTTTAGCAAGCGATTCGAAAACCTACCGTTAATTTATTTTGGAACGGATAGGGGAGGATATAGTCGGAATAAATCTAGTTTTTGCCGTAAACGTATTGCGCAATCCTCTAGCATAACGACCCGAAAAACTCTTGGTTAGAACCAATTGATCTTCTGTAGCTTGTCGTAAAGCCTTTTTTTCAAATTCCGCTAAATTGCTTTCCTCTGATCCCATCAATAAACTACCAAGAGCAAATCCTTGTGCACCTAATGTTTTAACTGCTAAAAGAGTAGACGCATTATAATAATCCACCTGCATAAATGAGTGGCGTTTTAACGGTTTTCATATACTTTAGCCAATAAAGATAATCCTCCAATTTCAGGTAGGGTTTCACGTAGAAAAGTGCCTTGATGTCCACCCGCTTCAATACCTTGTACGCAAATGATATCGATGGCCTTTTTTGTTCTAATAGTTGTGCTTCCGCTACAGAAGTAGCTGTACCAATAAGGATAATCCCATGTTGTTGGAGCTTCGCAATCGTTGCTTCAATCAAAGACCCCAAAAGTAAAACTGACGATTTGACAACCTTCAGCAATAATTACATCTACTTGGTCGCGGTAATCTGTATAAACCACTTGTTCATAGTCTGCTAATTGGACTTCTAAATTCGCTTGCTTGGCAAAATCTTCTAAATACGCTTTTGTATGGGTATATTGGTTTTTTAATTCCGCAGTGCGTTCAGGTAAAGAATTTAAAAAACATTAACGGCGAAAGGATGAGAAGTTAACTGCTTTGTTTCCTGAATTAACTCTCTGCATTTTGCTGCAGGTAAGTCGCCCAAAGGCAGTGTTCCTAAAACACCAATTTCTCCAGCTGCCAGCTACCATTTGAGGAGTAGCTACACCAAACATAGGCGCTTGAATAATAGGGTATTGTATAGATAGAAGTGTGGTAATGTTGTTTTTCCAACTAAAAGTATTTGTAGGCATCTTCATTCGTTTTTTGGGGTTAATACTCAAAAGTACGAGTTAAAATAAAAGGAAAAGATGATAAATAACAGTATTTTAAAACAGTGTAAAAATAAAAAAAGCCCAATTGCATGCAATTGGGCTTTGATTGTATAAGAGAAGAAAATTATTTTCTACTGTTTTTAGCAGCGTCGAATTTTTTTTCCTTTGTTGTATGATTTTTTAGCCATTTTTGTTTGTTTAGCGGCAGCTCTATTAGCGTTGTTTACGAATTCCAAGGCTCCAGTATAAGAAGCAGTAATCTTGTTTTCTCTGTCGTCAATTGCGTTAACGGTGATTGTATATTGATCTCCTGTTTTTTCAACTTTTACCGTTCCTGTACGTGTAGGAGCGTAGTTTGTCGTTGCTAAGTCCCCGTCTTTGTTAATAGCTTGCTCAAAGAACCAAGTCCCCCAATCTAATCCTACTTCAGAACCTCCACCTAAACCTGCATTTCCAACATTTTCTTCTCCGATTGGATATTCTCCAACAGGAAATGTCAGTTGTCGTATTAATGTCTGTAAAAAGTCTAACACGCATCCATTCTCCAATACCATTAACTTCGAAGTACGCTCCAGGGGTAGGAGTTAAAGTTTCGGAATATAAATAAATGTCCCAACGGTTATTATCTTTCCCTGTGATTGGTGACTTGCCTTTATACTCTAAAAAACCTTGTGTTAGTTTGCTTACTGTTTTATCTGCTCTTAACGTTGAAATCGTATATTCATCGCCTTGTTTTACTTTTCCGATGTATTTACCTAAGTGTCTTGTACCATCTTCTAATAAAATATTAAAGCGAATTTCTTGTCCTTTTTCGTTGTCCATTACTTTGATTGCACCATCTAAAATGTACAATTCATCTTTGATTCCAGCTGCTTTGTCATTGTGTTGGAATGAAGCAAAGGAATAATCAATATCACCGCTTTCAATTGCTTCTTTTTGAGCCAACTCTAAATGCGCCTACCTCATATTCAGTAGAGGCTTTGAATGTTTTATTTGGAACTTGCGCTTCCCATGCTTTGGGTGCCATCTGATCAAAGAAAGACAATGAAATGTGATATCCAGTTCCATCTTCTTTTAATTCATCGTATTCATTTACATCTCCTTGAGTGAAATACGTCATATACTCCGCTACATTGGGGTGGTCAAATACATTATCTCCCCAATACAACCGTTTTGAACTTCATAGGTTACATCATAAATTGGTTCAATATCAATGGTTTGTGTATAATTGATGTCATATTTTACTCCTTGTTCATCTTGTAAAGTTCCCTTAAAAGTATGTGAACCATTAGCACTTACTACAGCTAGCTCTCCGTTGTGTGATGGCAGCTACTGCGTCACCATTTTTTACTGTACTCTTTGTGGAAAGCGTGTATAAATGTCCGGTATCAGTAACAATATACGTTTCTGATTTTATAGCCGCTTCTAATAAGTTCTCATCTTTTACTACATCAGAGATGAATGTTAAGTTAAACTCCCCTTTGTTGGTTTTTTAAGAAACAATAGCGAAATTTCCTTTTATCTTCTACTTTTCCTAAATAAGTACCTGTAGATTGATCAATGGTAATCGGATTTTTAGGGTCTACAGGGATTAAGTAGTTGTGGTCATCACTACTACATGAAGTAATTGCTAAACTACTAAGCAAAACAAAGCTTATTACATACGATAGTCTTTTCATAATTAAATTGAATTAGTGTCAAAATGTGTACAAGTACACGTGTTATTTTTGTTTGTTGGAGGAATTTTATTAGTTTGTTTTTTGTTTTTTTTTGGGTGTTTATATTTGATATCTATAAAATTCTATTGGTTGCAATTTAGATTTTATTTTCCAATAAAAGATTAATATCTAAATAAATTAACATAACGAAATAAAATGATTTCGCAAGATGTGAATAAATTAATTGTTATAAATGGTTAAATAAGTTGATTAAATATTTTATTATTAAAATTTTAATAGGATTATTTTAAATTGATTTGTGAATTCTTTAGAGGAAAGAGCGATTGTCCTAAAGTTGTATGGACAAATTGTAATAAAAAAAGTCCAACTACAAAAGCAGTTTGGACTTGATTTATCGATTCAAATAAGGTTTATTGCATACTTTCTACACAGTGGATTGCGCATTTTTCTCCATCAATAGCAGCGGAAATAATACCACCCGCATAACCAGCTCCTTCTCCACAAGGATATAAACCTTTAATTTGTGGATGTTCTAGTGATTGATCGTCACGAGGAATGCGAAACAGGTGATGAGGTTCTACTTTCAGGTGCATGTAGAATAGCTTCAATTTGTAAAATAACCTTTCATGGATTTTCCGAATTCTTGAAATCCTTCTCGCATAATATCTGTTAAGAAATTAGGAAATACTTCCCCTAGTTCAACCGCTGTTGTTCCAGGAAGATAAGAAGTTTTTGGAATAGCGGTTGATACCTTCTTTTGTGCAAAATCTACCATGCGTTGAGCGGGAACACGTTGTGTTTCTCCAGCCAATCTAAAGGCTTGTTGTTCAATGGATTTTTGGAATTCCATTCCTGCTAATGCACCAAATTTTTCAAAAGGTTTGAAATCTTCTAGTCGCAATTCTACAACGATACCTGAATTGGCTGTTGCTTGATCGCGTTTAGAAGGTGACCACCCATTGGTTACTACTTCACCAGGAGCGGTAGCACAAGGAGCTATTACACCTCCTGGACACATACAGAAAGAATACATCCCGCGTCCGTTAACTTGCTTTACAATTGAGTAAGGAGCGGGTGGAAGAAATTCGCCTCTATAGTCGCAAGAGTATTGAATTTGATCAATAAGCGATTGAGGATGTTCTGCGCGAACACCCAAAGCAAAAGGCTTCGCTTCGATGACTATATTTTTTGCGATCCAATAATTCATAAATATCACGAGCAGAGTGTCCTGTGGCTAAAATAACCTTATTGGCTTCAATTATATCCCCATTTTCCAAGTACTACTCCTCGCATTTCATTGCCATCTAAGACAAAATCAGTTACGCGTTTTTCAAAGAGTACTTCACCACCAAATTCTTCAATCTTGTGGCGCATATCTTGCATGATTTTGGGTAATTTATTTGTTCCAATATGGGGATGAGCTTCTATTAGAATATCTTGTGAAGCACCAAAAGCAACTAGTAATTCTAAAATGCGGTTGATGTCTCCGCGTTTTTTGAACGCGTATATAATTTACCATCAGAATAGGTCCCCGCACCACCTTCTCCGAAACAATAGTTCGAATCAGGATTTACAATATGTTCAATGTTGATGGCTTTTAAGTCTCTTCGACGGCCACGAACATCTTTTCCTCTTTCAATAACAATGGGTTTTACACCCAATTCAATGAGTTGCAATGCAGCAAAGTAACCTGCAGGTCCCGCACCAACGACTATAACGCGCTTGGCATCTTTTACATTTTTATAGGCAGGAAAATCAATGTGTCGATGCACAACTTCTTCCCCTGCAAAAAAACACCAGTACTTTCAAATTGATTTTGACAATGCGTTGTCTAGCATCAATTGATCTTTTTAGAATGGTAATGTGTTGAATGTCAGAGACTGAACTTTGAATGTGTTGCGCAACATGAGACGTTAATAAATCCGCAGAAGCCGCAACTTCAGGAAGCACTTGGAGCAGTAATTCTTGTGGCATTTTTTTATAAAGCAATAGAAATTAAAGCGCAAAAATACACTAAAAAAAATAGAAAATAATTTTTAAAATTAAAGGCAATGAAAAAAGGATACTTCCAGTCTAAATCTAGTTATACCCTTATTTATTGGTGATTAGGTTGTTATTTCATGCGTATCCTTTTCTATTTTACTTCCATTTGTAAAATAGTTTGAATATCAGCTAAATCAAATGCTGTTAAGCCAAGAAACGATTGAGTAACAATTGCTCTTTCTTTTATATGTGGAGATAGACCATAAATAGATTTATCGTCATCAAGAATAAGTATATCCTCTGGAAGCAAATGATAAGCTAATATATGAGTTTCAATTTCTTCTTTCCTTGAAGTATAAGGGCTACAAGATATCATCTTTGTAAGTTTAGAAAATTTCAATCCTCTGGTTTTTAATAAAGCAGACCATTCCGCTATAGAAAACCTATTTCGATGTGAAGTAGATAAAATAATTTCATCTACTTCGATTTGATTGAAAATAGCAATGGCTTTAGTCATGAAAACGTAAAAACCATCCTCAGCAATTTCCACTTTTTTTTGTGGATTGCCGTGAACCATGACGCCATCTATGTCTAAAAAAACTTTCATATTAAAAATCTAATTTACAATATTCATTGTCTTTTTTTAAAATTACTGTTTTTATCCCAATCTTCCTCATAATCTACAATCAAATCTTTAATTCTTTTGTATGGAGGCTGTTGATGAAAACATTTTGTACCTGATCTTAGAGCAAATTTTTTTTGAGCAATTTTATATGCTATATATCGATGATGTCCATCTATTATTAAATTATCAACTTGATGTATAGTGATATCATCAAAATATTTTTTTCAAACGAAATACCCGCATATAAATACGGAAAAGTATAATAAAACAAACTTTCTGATGTGAAACATTGATATTTTCATTACTAATAAATAAAACTAGTTTTCGTTTAAATTTCTTTTTTTCCTTTTTTAGTCTTCGTTTGCTATTGGCAATTTGTCTCATTTTTTACGAATTAATACACTAAGGTAGTGCAGCTTTATTGAGTTTTACTCCTATACTTTGTTTTTAATATGCAATTGTAACGTTATCTTTGAAAACAATCGTTTTTTCGTAAAGGAAGAATAGTGCATCTGATTAATCAATCCTAAAGAAGTAAAATATTTAATTCTACTTGACAAGCTGTTGTCAGTTGGAAGTTTTATTTTTGTTGGTAACAAAGTAGTATTGAGTACTAGAAAGTAGAATTTTAAAAAGAGAACGTATGTCTTATTGTGATCATGTTGAATTATTGACTGGGGACCGACAAATACTCCATAAAAACTATCATGACAATCATTATGGTTTTCCTATTCATGATGATAATGAACTATTTGGTCGATTGTTGATGGAAATTAACCAAGCCGGATTGAGCTGGGAAACGATCCTTAAAAAAGAAGAAGCATTTAGGGCTGCTTATAGCAATTTTGATATTCAAGCCGTAGCGGCTTATACAGAGGAAGACCGAGCGCGTTTGATGCAAGATGCTGGAATTATTCGAAATCGACTCAAAATTAATGCGGCTATAGAAAATGCAAAGGTCATCATACAGCTTCAACAAGAGTTTGGTTCATTTGAACAATGGCTAACGCACCATCATCCCAAAACAAAAGAAGAGTGGGTGAAGTTATTTAAAAAACAGTTTCGCTTTACAGGAGGAGAAATTGTCAATGAATTTTTGATGAGTATTGGCTACTTAAAAGGAGCACATACTGAAACTTGTCCTATCTATGCTAAGGTATTGGCACATCAGCCTTTGTGGTCTATAGAGAAATAAGTTTCTTTGTTATTATCTAGTTGTAATTCAATGGAATAAGTGTGTTTTTTGATGTTAATTTTTTCCTTTTTTAGTAGCTGTTTTTGTATTGCAGGGCTTTTTTTATTATCTTTAAGCTTGCCCTTAAAATGAGAGAACAGCAATTCTTGATACAAGCTGTATAGATTTTAAGGTTTAATATTTTAAGTAAACCAATACAAAAACAGATGGAATTTAGAAAACTAGGTACTTCTACTATAGAAGTTTCTGCTATTACCTTTGGTGCATGGGCAGCAGGGGGATGGATGTGGGGTAGTACAGACCGCAAAGAAGCGGTTGAGGCGATCCAAGCAGCCCATCAAGAAGGAGTAACCACCATTGATACCGCACCTATCTATGGGCAAGGGGTGAGTGAAGAGATTGTAGGAGAGGCCATAAAAGGATTGGCACGCGATAAAGTACAGCTATTGACGAAGTTTGGTATGCGTTGGGACTTAGATCAGCCTCAAGGTACTTTTGTTATGAATAGCCAAGATAACCAAGGCAAAGACATCGCTATTTACAAGTATGCAAGTAAAGCTAGTGTTATAAAAGAAGTAGAAGATAGCTTGAAGCGTTTAGGTACAGATTATATTGATTTGTTGCAATTGCATTGGCCTGATTCGACTACGCCTATTGCAGAAACGATGGAAGCTATGGACTTATTGATTCAACAAGGGAAAATTCGCGCGGCGGGAGTAAGTAATTACAACTTAGAGCAAGTGAAAGAAGCAAGAAATACACTTGGGATTGTTAGTAATCAAGTACCCTATAGTATGCTCAATAGAGGAATAGAACAAGAATTAGTCCCCTTATGCTTTGGCTAATGATTTGAGTATCATTGCTTATAGTCCAATGGAAAGAGGATTATTAACAGGGAAATATTTTTAAAACCAACGCTTTTATGGAAGGCGACCATCGTTCGAGTTATTTTTCTCAATTCGATTTGCCTAAAGTAGAGAATTTCTTAGAAGAGATTCGACCTCTAGCAGAAGAGAAGCGCGCTACGTTGGCTCAACTTGTCTTGCGTTGGACCACGTTGCCAACCTGCTATTACAGTGACATTAGCGGGTGCGCGAAATGCTAAGCAATCCGTAGCAAATGCACAAGCAATTACGATTTGCATTAAATGCAGATGAGCTTGATTTTATTGATCGCGCTTTAGCAAAAATGGAACGAAATTAATTTGATATAACATAAAGGGTGGTCTTTTGAACCACCCTTTTTCCATTCTATTTGAACAAATAGCGAATTGTATGGATAGAATTTATTCTTTCCAACGAATCAAAAGATAAGAAAGTTGTTCAAAAGGTTGCATCAACCCTTTCTTCACTAATTTCAAATCCCCATTCCTTAAAATATGGAAGTAAAGGATCATGTTGTAAAACTTCCAACCAGATCGCATCATATTGACGCGTGAGCGATAACGTTTTATTCCATAACGAAGCCCTTACTTCTTCTTGGTTATGATTCGGGTCTAATGTAAAAAGAAGCTAAATTAATTACTTTTTTATCTGCTAAAACTGCGGTTGATCGACCTGCTTAATCATGACATAACCAGCAGGGAATTTCCTTGTCATATACGGTCAACATTTGTGTACTTAAATCATTTAGTTCAAGTATTGTTTTCTTTGTGGTCCAAGTTGTTGAGCGATATATTGATTCAAAGAAGCAGCCTCGGTAGTAGAGGTATAAAGATTTCTGATTTGTGCTTCTCTTAATTGAAAAAGAACAGCCAGTCCTTCTTCTGTGGCTATAGTAAAATTTAGATATAATACTCATGTTCATTTTGTCTTTATACACAAAGATAAAGGAACAGTGCTGATATGTTTCGATACAGTATCAGTAAAAAACTATCAGTACAATTGGTTATTTCAATTCCTCACCTAATTGTTTAATCAAGGATAAAATCTGTAGTTGTGAGTCGTTTGGGCAAAAATCGCTCGAAAAGTGGCGTTTTGTACACATCCGTAAAAGAAAAGGTTTCTCCAGGGGTAAAGCCGATGCCCATTGCTTGACAAGTTTCGTAAAACGTTTTCGTGTCAACCTGATTGGGTAACTGTCCCCAAATACTGTAACCTCCCTGTGGAGCTTGTTGGGTAAAATCAGATGGAAAAATAGGCATTGAAGGTGCGGAGGAATTGCATGGCTTGACGTTCCAATTGCTGACGAAAATACGCAAGTGTTTGTCATAGCTTGGTAGCTTTAGCAGCTGAATAATGATTTTCCTGATTGATAGGGGAAACAGATCTTCCCTAAGGAGAATTTAAGGCGTTCAGCTTGTGCAGTATATTGTCCAGCAGCCAACCATCCTAAGCGTAAACCTGGTGCAATGGTTTTTGAATAGGAGGAATACGTCATAACGATCCCTTTTTTATCGAAATTCTTGATGTTTATCGGTCTTTCACCCTGAAAGTGTAAATCCCCATACACATCATTTTTCAATGATGGGAATCTGATGTTGTACGCCAAGTAGGTAGAGCTTCTTCTTTTTGTTCATCACGCAAGAGAATGCTCGTTGGATTGTGGAAATTAGGTGTAAGAATAACCGCTTTAATGGCGTGTTGTTGGCACATTTTTTTTAAATAAGCGATATCAAAACCATGGACAGGTCTTACGGGAATTTCTAATGCGCGCAAACGCAAGTTTTGATAACACTTCTAGCACTGAAAATACACAAGGACTTTTCTACAGCTACAATATCATGAGGATGGTCGTAGCAGCCAAAGCAATATACAAAGCTTTGTAGTGCGCCATCTGTAACAAGTAATTCTTCCTTTTGCAAAGTAGCACCGTGCAGTGCTGCTCGTTTGATTAGCAGGGCATGTAGCTCTTCAGAGCCTGTATTGGGGTAATATTGCAGCAAGGAAACGCCTTTTTCGCGAATAACGGTCTGCATGGTTTTTTAAAATAAGTTGTTGTGGAATAAAGGTTGATGCTGGTGCAGCAATGTGAAAAGAAGGACGTTCTGTATGAACTAATCGTTGGGTAGTCCAAAGCATTTTTACTGATAAATACCGCATCTTTGGGTATCGTTGGCAAATCAAGCTTAGTCCCTGTAGTCGTTTTGATATGAGCGGCAACGACCATAGCCTGAACGAGGAATACTTGTTACTAATCCTTTAAATACAAGGTAATCATAGCCACTTTGAACTGAACTTGTGCTCAGTTGATACTTTTGCTTTTTGTTTCTCGGACAGAAGGTAAGGCATCACCCGCTTGTAAATGCCCTTGTCGAATAGCGCGTTCTATTTTGGTCGTAAATATCTCGTATTTGTATGTTTTCACGGTGATTTATTTAGTGCTGTATAGAACAAATATAAGTTTTTGGATGATATAATCAGTACAGTTGAAACAGGTTCAGTGAACTTTAGTATACATCCACACGGGATTTGATAACAATTGTTATCGTATTCCCTTACCTAAATATAGACTTTTGCTCTTTCATAATTAAATCACATAACAATGGAAAAAATTAGTACGAGAGATGTTACATGAAATTATTGAAAGTAAAGTATATGATGAACAATTCATTTACTACTTACTTTTCATCACAGTAATGTACAAGTTGTGAATAATACGGTGTTGGATTTTGAAGGGTTTAAACAGCATATCAAGAAATTAAAAGAAGTGGTTGAGACTATTCGCCTCGAAATTTTGCAAACGGGAGTAGGAAAAGATTGTGTATTTAACCAAACACAAGGTAGAGGTAATTTTGAAGGACCAATCCGGCACATACCTATAAAGTCATGGCGGAGTTTGTTTTTTCACGAAGGTAAAATCATTCGCTGTGAAGAGTTGACTTATCTAGTGGAAGGAGAGGCTAGTTATAATTTAGGTGCTGTGGTGTAAATCGAATTAATAACCTAGAAACAAAAAGAGGGCAACCTTGAAGGTACCCTCTTGTTTACTTTTCAATTACTTCGCTTGTCGCTTCAGTAACTGAATCTGTAGTGTTCTGTTTAGGAGCTGCGGTATTCGCATTTGTTTCTCTTGTAGCTGCCTTAAACTCCCTAATTCCTGTCCCAAGTCCCTTCATTAATTCTGGTATTTTTTTTACCACCGAATAATAATAAGGCTATTGCAACAACAACTATAAGTTCAGACGGAGCTACTCCTCCTAAGGGTAATGTAGTCATCAACATGGTTGAATATATTAGTGGTTGAGGAAAACAAAAGTAAATAAGGCTAAAAATGTAATAATATGATTTAACATAACTTTATTATCCGATTAAAGGAATTATTTTTACTATTGTATTATGAATAGTTTAAAAAATAAAGAATTATGCGTCAGGAATAAAGTAGTTTTTGAATCAAAATGCTTAGGTGTTGAGGCTGTTCTGTTTTAAATTCATAACAATATGAAAATAATGTGAAATTTGCTATTTTGAACTCAAGTAGAACCGAGTAGGGTTTAATCTTGATGAAAGCAACCTAATTAAGAGAAGTATTGGGAAGCTAGAACAAAAAAAAAGCTGACCATTCAGTCAGCTTTTATACTTATTTTTTTGGCGCTTGATCGATAAACATTTGTTTCACTTTTTCAAGACTATATCCTTTTCCCTTCTTCCAATTCACCAGAAGAAATAATATTGGTTACTTTTCCATTTCCATCCAAGACAAAAAAGAAAGGATAACCAATACCACGTGCATTCGGCGCATAGGCATTGAAAACGGCTTTGTTTTTGTTTCTTTTGAGAATAATTCAAGTGATAATAAACAAAATTTTGATCTACAATTTGCTTCAACTCCGGTGTTTTTTGCACAAAGTCATTGAAGCGCAAACACCAAATACACCAGTTTCCACCTGCTTGTACAAAAACGTATTTCCCTTCTTTTTTCGCCTGAGCAACTAGTTCATTTAATTTTGCTTGTGCGTCTTCTTCTTCATTATACGGTTTGCTCAATGTTTCTTTCTCCTGCTCAATCTGTTTTTTCAAGGCTACTGTATCGACCACGGTTTGTGGTTGTGGTGTAGCTGTTTTGTTCAGTCGATGGAGCGACAACAGGATCCGCTGTTTTCTCTTGCTTACAACTTATAACAGATACAGTTGAAAGTAGAACTAAACCAAGGAGAGTTTTTCTTTTCATGTTGAATGTATATTTGTTTTTTGTGATACAAAGTAATGAAATTATAATCAAACAACAGCTGTTGTAAACGGTTATTTAACAAGCGAGTAGATAGAGGAATAGGAAGGGATTAAAAGAAAAATACCCTTCATGAAAAGGCAATATTTCAGTAATGTAAAGCAAATGTTTAGTCATATTGTGTTGAATTATGAAATGGTTAAGGAATTGATTCGTTGTGTTTTATATGTTTTTTTGGTTGTACTTTCGAACTGTGAAAAAGAAAAAAGAAGTAAAACAAAAAAGAAAGGTTACAACATACAATAGCAAAAAAGGACCAATGCTACCTTGAGCGATTTTTGAGAAACCCTAACAACCACGTGTTCTTATTTTCTCAACCTAAAGTTTATCTATTTATTGATCCCAATTTGTTACTATTTATGGTCCAACCTGCATTGTCGTTGTAACTTTTTTTTTTACAATCTTATTGTTTTAAATTACAAAAAAGTAGAACATGAAACAGCCTTATAGACACTCGATTGAGCTAGGATTACAAGGAACGATGAAACATACTACGGTTAGGTCCTTAGGAAAAAGAAGACCGGGAATTGAGGCCCTGCAAACCCCTAAGGCTTTTCCACGTCCCAAAGGGCATTGTATTACAGATACACTGTCTTTTGCAGGATTATTAGTTGCATTGACACTGGTTGCCGCTATTGTTTGGAATTTTGAAAATTTCGATTGGACCAAGCGTCAAGTGGCTTATTTCTTTTTGAATATGGTGCTGAGTTTGATTCCTATTGTCTGGGCCTTTCATTTACTATATCCTCGTTTTGATCGCAAGCGCGTACAAAAAGGTAAATTAAAAGCAGTAGGTCGAGTAGTGGCAACTGATCATGCTGGTAAATTGGTGCGAAATGATGCGCAACAACGCGCTTTAGTTGAAGTTGTATATCAAAATCAACGCTATTTGTTAGTGGCGAATCCAGGCAGGATTAGCTGTTGAATTCCAATACAACTGTTGAGGTAACGTGGAGTAGTATTTCTCAATTGTGCTGGATTCACAAACGTTAGCTAAAACCCCTGATTTTTATACAGGCTCACAAATTAAAAATACCTTTTGATTGGATAGGGTTGTGGTAAAGAAAATATAAGTATCACCTCCCTCTTTAATTTTCCATTTTTTGCCGTAATTCATCTACTTTAATTGGAAAATTACGCACCGTAACATTCGCTTTTTGTTGTTGTAAATATTCTTTGGCTGTAGCTTTATTATAAGGCAAATGTTGCTTTATTTTAAAGCGTCTGCCCGAGAAGTCTACAAGTGCTTCACTTGTATACAGCTGGCTGTGCTGGTGTAATTTAGCAACGTTAAAATAGGCGCTAATTGCATTTGAATTTTCCTGTTTTTAGTAAAGCACTATTGGGTTCATACAAATAAGTTTGTGGTTCCGCATAAGTAGCTACAGCATCATCTGATAAATCTAAAATGGTGATTTGAGGCTCCCTTTTTAGTTAGATTTACTGCTGTTAAAACGATGCTCCCTACATATTCTTTTTCAATAATCCACAACAATTCTTTTACCTCATTGTGCAAGGCAACAATGTGAATAGCTTTGACATGCTTCAATTCAGAAAGTTCCCGCTTGAATATCTAATAAAGGCGAAGTTTTTACTAAAACCGTTGCTGTATGTTGGAAAAGTAAATCCAGCTGTTTCAACAATATTCGGCGTACAATCACTGAGGGAAAAATACTTTCTCTTTATTTTGATTTCTACGTGCTGGATCCAAATAAATATAGTCAAATTGTCGATCACTTTTGGCTAGATAGTCCAAACTATCTCCTGCTATGCAAGTGATATTGGTCTGTTGAAGTTGTTGATAGTTATGTTTGAACAACAGCACTTAATTCAGGTTGTATTTTCACAATGGGTGACTTGTTTTGATGCGTTGAGCAAAATAGTAACAATCAATGCCAAATCCACCTGTTAAATCAATTAGCGTATTACCTTCCACTAAAGAAGCTTTATAGGCAGCACATTCTTCTGAAGACGTTTGCTCAATGGATAATTTTGGGTGGAAAGACAATGCAATCGGTGGAATACCACTTAGACAACTTGTTTTTAGACTTTTGTTTACTCTCAATCTGCGTTATAAATCAGACATGGGAATAGCTGGAAATGGACTTTTTTTGAATGCCAAATCCGTTAAAGTAGCTTGACTGTGCTCTTTAAGATAGGCTTGAACTTCGGGTTTGAACGATAAGATGAATATCCACTTATAATTTTTTGGTGAGTACTTGAATAAATCGAACATTTGGAAAGAATTCTTTACCAATCACTTTTAAGCAAGTGTACAAAGGAACAGCAGCAATCATACCAAAAATTCCACTAAACATAACCACTAGCTAAGATGACAACAAAAATTTCCAGCGGATGTGATTTCACACTATTGGAGAAATCAAGGGCTGATTCACCACATTGTCAATCAATTGAACGATTAAAAATCCAATCATTACAGATAGCGCTTTCGGTAAGTAACTGCAATAAAATCATCGCCTATGTAGGTTAACATGGTAAATACAACAGCTAAAATATTTCCAATTAGAGGTCCGATATAAGGAATAATATTGAGGATGGCACATAAAAAAGCAATGGTAGCCGCCCCTTTTTTACGCCAAAAATTAACAGGACCGTATGGCAGAGAAGATAGATGACAAAACATCTGTACACAAAGCCCTAGGAAATAACGTGAAAGTAAGTTGTTAATCTTGTTGATGGAGTTTAAAACCTTGTTTTCGTGTTTTTTAGAAAATAATTTTTTAAACTGAATATTCTAAGACGACTTGATCTTTTAGGAAGAAAAAAGCAATAAAAAGAACAGAGAATAAACCAATACCAATATCGCTCAACATGCTGATGAGGGTATTGAGTAAATTAGGTACAAAATCGAGATTGAACTGCGATTTTAAGTGAGATTCTTCTACAATTTTGTCTAAACTGATTCCTTTGGCATCGAGATAAATTGTCTATTTTTTTGAATTAACCCATTAAAAATCCTCTTGTAAATGCGCCGTATTTAATACCGATAAATTTTGTGCTTGTGTGGTAAATAAAGGCACAAACATAAAAGAAAACCCAATAAAAACGGCTATAAAGAAGCCCATCGTGATACTGATGGCAAACATTTTCTTTAGCTTACATTTTTTTGTAGAGAAAATCAACCAAAGGCTTGCCTATTAAGGCTAAGACAAAAGCTAAGGCGATATAAATGAACAAGGTGCGAATTTGGTACAACAATCCCGCGCTTAACGCAATCCCACTTAAAATAAGAACTGCGCGAATAATCCCTTGGGAAATTTCTTTGGATTTTACACATGCAATGATTTATTCGTTAGCAAAGACAAAACAAGACAAGCAACAAGAGCAGCTGTTTCTGTTCTCAATCTTGTATGTCCTAAAGATACAGGTTTAAAACCTTTTTCTAAAGCTATTTTAATTTCAACAGGAGAAAAATCTCCTTCAGGTCCAACCAATAAGAGATAATTTTCTTGAGGTTGAATGCTATTTTTTAGGAGTTGCTTTGTTTGGTCATCTTCACAATGTGCAATATATAAAGCGCCCTGATGGTTTTGTTTTAAAATTCTTTTAAGGTAATTGGTTTCGTTTAATTGAGGCGCATACAGTTGAAGGGATTGCTTTCATAGCCGATTGAATAATTTTTTCAAATCGCTCTGTTTTGACTACTTTGCGCTCGGAATGATCACAAATAATAGGGGTAATTTCGTGAATACCAATTTCTGTTGCTTTTTCAAGAAACCACTCATAACGCTCGTTCATTTTAGTAGGTGCAACAGCCAAATGCAAGCGAAAAGGCGTCTGTTCTTTATCGGTATAGCCAACAATATCAGTGAGACAACTGCGATCGGATGCCAATGAAATTCTAGTTTCAAATAGCGTTCCACGACCATTGGTCACGAAGAGAATATCCCCTTCTTTTTTTGCGTAAAACTCGTATAATGTG
Source organism: Mylabris phalerata (assembly GCA_020740385.1). Classification (NCBI taxonomy): domain Eukaryota; kingdom Metazoa; phylum Arthropoda; class Insecta; order Coleoptera; family Meloidae; genus Mylabris; species Mylabris phalerata. The sequence goes on along the minus strand of JAJEOX010000150.1, from coordinate 55,687 downwards.
TTTGCTTTTCATCTTTGTCAAAAGTAAAAGTCGACTGTTCTTTATCAATAGAGGGAGCGTAAAATAACTGCATAATGTAAAACCTTAAAATTCAATTCTAGCTTTGGATACAACAGAAGAATCTGCAAAGAGAGATTCTCTATAACGATAGTATCCTACAATACCAATCATCGCTGCATTGTCCGTTGTATATTCAAATTTAGGAATATACGTTTTCCACTTGTATTTTTTTTCCGCTTCTTGTAAGGTTGCACGTATACCTGAATTAGCTGATACACCACCGCCAATAGCAATTTGCGTAATGCCCGTTAGTTCAACTGCTAACTTGAGTTTATCCATCAAAATTTTGATACTTGTGTGTTGAATCGAAGCACAAATATCAGCCTTGTTTTCTTCTATAAAATTGGGGTTTTTCAGCTACTTGTTTCTGAATAAAATACAAGAACTGTGTTTTTAAACCACTAAAACTAAAGTTTAATCCCTCCACTTTTGGTTTGGTAAAAGGATACGCTTTAGGATTACCTTCTTTGGCATATTTGGTCAATCAAAGGCCCACCAGGATAAGGAAAACCTAGAATTTTAGCTGATTTGTCAAAGGCTTCACCCACCGCATCATCTGTCGTTTCTCCCAATACTTTTAAATCAAAGAAACTATTCACTTGTACAATTTGAGTATGTCCACCTGAAATTGTCAACGCTAGAAAAGGGAACGTAGGTTGATCATATCCACTTTCTTCTATAAAAATGACAAAGAATATGGGCATGCATGTGATTCACTGCTATCAAGGGAATATCCAAAGCGAGAGCCAAAGATTTAGCAAACGATCCGCCAACTAAAAGCGACCCCATTAATCCAGGACCTTGTGTAAAGGCAATTCCCTGTAATTCTTCTTTCGTAATTCCCGCTTTCTTTAAGGCGATATCAACAACCGGTACGATGTTTTGTTGGTGTGCTCTTGAAGCTAATTCTGGAACAACACCACCGTATTCTTCGTGTATCTCTTGACGAGCCACTACGTTAGACTATACTTTGTTATCAGCTAAAACTGCAGCAGCCGTATCATCACAAGAACTTTCAATCGCTAATATATAGGTGGGTTTTGTGGACATGTATAATTTAATTTAATGCTAATTTATATCTTCTTTTTTTAGTCAATCACTCCTAAAAATTAATTAAATTTGTTGATTGTACGTAGGTATTTAAAAAAAGGAGATTTTAGGGGCAAATTTAAAACATTAATAGTTATCAAAAAATTTAAAAAAATAGTTTTTCGCCTGCTTTTGGCTCTGTTCTGCTTGCTGATTTTAGCAGTGGGATCCATGATGTTGCCAATTGTGCAAAGCTATTTAGCACGCTATGTAACGGAAAAAGTGAATGAAAAATTCGGTACGGATTTTTACATTGACCGTTTATCTATTGATGTTTTTGGAGTGATTCACCTCAAGGGAGTGGAAGCAAGAGACAACCACGAAAATATATTAATCGGAATTGATCATCTTCAAACGCGTTTGGCTGACCTAAATGCTTTGCAACAAGGAAAGGTGTATTTGGGAACAACCCGAATCAATGGCTTGTACATGAATATTCACAAGTATGAAGGAGCAGAGCTAACGAATTTAGATGAACTTATTGCTGTTTTTGATGATGGACAACCCGGGAAGGGAAGTTCCGTTGAAAGCTTCTCGCATATTTATTAAAAACTCACAGTTAATTATTTCGGACGACAATACGAAAGTAAAAGTGGCGGTTGATTTCAGAAAGCTGCAAGGTCAAGTGGATAACTTTTTAATCAAAGGGCCTGAAATATATGGAACTGTGAAAAACGTAAGCTTCCTCGATCATTGGGGAATGAACATACAAAAACTTAACCGCAGATTTTTCCCATACCAAAACAAGTATTGGACTAAAAGACATGAAATTAGTCACGGATCAATCGGATATTGAAGGAAACTTGAAATTGACGTTTGAACCTGGCGATATGAAGTATTTTGTCGATAAGGTGAAGTGGGATTTTGAGATTAAAAAGGCCAAATTAAATTCTTCAGATATCAATGTATTCGCCCATGAGTTTGGCTTCCAATAAAGAAGTATTCTTCAAGGGATACATGAAGGGGGTGATGAATGATTTTGTCTTAGAAGGAGCTAATTTGGTGGATGAAAACAATTCACAGATTATTGGAAAATTTGCCTTCCGCAATGTATTTGATGATCATAAACCCTTTTGGATGCGTGCCGATTTATCGCGTTTGCAAACCACACGTTATAATTTAGTTGCCTTAATGCCAGATTTATTAGGCAAATCTTTGCCTGAGGAACTGGATGGCTTGGGATTAGTCAATATCGTAGGAGGTATTGAATTAACGAAGAGAACTTTAGACACCGATATTGAGTTAGTAACCTCTATCGGAAAAGGGAATGCCAAAATTGCCATTCAACAATTGAATGATCCAGATCACGCTACTTATAAAGGAAATATTAAATTGATCACTTTGATTTAGGCATTTTATCCACAATGAACAATTTGGATTAACTTCTTTTGATTTATATGTAGATGGACATGGGTTTAATCAAAAAGTCGTTGAATACTTCTGTAAAAGGGGATGTATTCTCTTTTGTTTTTGGTAAGTACAAGTACACCCAATTGGCAGTGGATGGTTTAATGAAAATGCCATACTATCGCGGATTATTACACAGTGCAGATCCAAATGTAAAACTTGATTTTAACGGAACGATTGATTTAAGTACCAAAGAGAAGAATTACGATTTTGTTGCGCAGATTGATTATGCGGATTTATATGCCTTAGTTTTGTTAACGATACGTTATCTAAGTTTACAGGTGATTTTGAATTTAAAGCCAAAGGGAATAATATTGAGGATTTAGAAGGTGTATTTAAAGTTAATAATGCGATTTATGACAACAGTAAAGATCATTATGTATTGTGAAGAGTTTTCTATTGAATCTAGTTTCACGGAAGACGGGGAGCGTTTGTTGAAGTTAAATTCCAAAGAAGCAATCCAAGGATACATCAAAGGAAAATTCTTGTTTGGAGAATCTAAGATGTTTTTACGAATGCATTGGGTAGTTTGTATACCAATTACTCTCCGTATAAAACAAAAAAAGGACAATACGTTGATTTTGATATTACCGTACACAATCGTTTGATTGAAGTTTTCTTGCCTCAGTTAACCTTAAATGAGCGCACGCACGTGGATGGAGAAATTGACAGTGATGAGAATTTATTCAAGCTAAATTTTGATTCACCAAGTATTGCCGTGAGTGGCGTGGAATTCTTCAATATCTTATTGAATGTCAATAATTCCAACCCCATTTATAATACGTATGTTTCTATTGATAGTGTACATACTAATTTCTACGATATTTCTGATTTTAACTTACTGAATTTAACGCATAATGATACGTTATTTGTGCGTTCAGAATTTAAAGGAGGTAAAAACTTAAAAGATAAATACGAATTGAACTTGTATCACACCATTAACGAGGAGAAACTCTCTGTGGTGGGATTCAAGAAATCAGAGGTGTTCTTCAAGGATTTCCAATGGAGTTATCAACGAGAATAACGACAAAGCCAATAAGTTGGTGTTCAATAAAAAGCTGATGGACTTTACCATTGATTCTCTTGCTATTTCACACAACAAGCAAATGGTGAATTTAAGCGGAGTAATGCGAGATTCAACGTACAAAAAATTGAATTTGTCTTTCGGAAATGTAGATTTGAATAAGATTACCCCTGATATTGAAAATCTGTCGTTTGGGTGGTAAAATTGATGGAGATGTGAATTTCTCTCAAATGAAGGATGTTTATCATCCCCAGGCGAATATCGTCATTGATTCATTGCTGATTAATAAAATATACTTGGGAGATATGTTCTTCAAAGTGGATGGGGATAAGAGATTAGAGAAGTTTACCGTTCAATCTAGTTTAATGGATGATGAGGAAAAGGAGCGGTTTTATTTGAATGGAGATGTCGATGTGATCAATAAGCAAACCCATTTCAATTTAGAGTCTGGGTTAACGGATTTCCCATTGAGTACGATTGCACCATTTTTAAGTAGTGTGGCTAGTGATATGACGGAACTGCTTTTGGTAAAATCTCCTTCTTGGGAACAGCGAAAAATCCAGATGTAAATGACGTTTGTACTTGAATGACACCAAATTCAAATCGAAATTTACAGGGGTGAGTTATGCGTTTGATCAAGAAACCCCATTGGATATTACAACAAAACAATTCATCCTCCGCAAGGCAGGTTTAACAGATACCAAATACAAGACAAGGGGATTGGTCGATGGAAATGTATCCCATAAGATGTTCAAGGATTGGGTGATGAATCTATCGCTTTCTTCTACGAATTTTATTGGCTTTAGATACCCAATATGCAGAAGGAAGTTTGTACTATGGAACTGCTTACATTAACGGAAAAGCGGACATTGTAGGACCTATCGAAATGTTGAGCATTAATATTAATGCGACTTCGAATAAAGGAACATCAATTAAGATTCCGTTGAAGGAGGCACAAAGTACAGGCGAAAATAACTTTATCCATTTCTTGTCTCCTCAAGAAAAGAAATTGCGTTTAACAGGAAATGATTATGATCCCTATAAATACCGCAACAGTGGAATTGAATTGGATTTTGAGTTTTATGTAACCCCAGATGCAGAAATTGAAATTATTCTCGATCGAGAATCTGGACATGCCATGCGTGGAAAAGGAGCTGGATTTATTACCATGGAAATCAATACACTTGGTAAGTTTAATATGTGGGGGATTTCCAGGCGTATGAAGGAGAATATAATTTCAAATATGGTGGATTGATTGACAAGAAATTTGTCGTGAAGAAATATGGAACGATTCGCTGGGATGGTAACCCAATGAATGCGATTTTTAGATCTTCAAGCCATTTACCATACAGAAGCTAATCCAAGTGTAATTATTGATAATTCGATTATCAATAGAAAAGTACCTACGGATGTGGCTATCGTATTGAATGGAAGCTTAAGTAATCCAGAAGTAGATTTTGATATTAACTTTCCAACAGTGAGTTCGGTTGTAAAATCTGAATTAGACTATAAATTGAGTGATCGCGATACACGTGAAAGGCAAGCTATGGCACTATTAGCAACAGATCTTTCTTCTCTTCTGATAACTCTTCATCTGCTTTAGCGGGAAGTTTATTTGAACGAGCAAGTAGTATTTTTGACGACTTGTTCTCGGATGTGGATGATAAGTTTAAGGTAGGATTGAACTATGCGCAAGGAGAACGAAATCCGTATACGCAAACTGAAGGGCGATTAGGGGTAACTTTTTACCACGAAAGTGAATGATCGCATCTCTGTAAATGGAAAATTAGGAGTGCCTGTAGGTGGAGTAGAGCAATCTGTTATTGTAGGTGATGTTGAAGTATTGTTGCGTATCAATGAAGAAGGAACACTAAATGCGCGCTTCTTTAACCGAGAGAATGATATCAATTATATTGGAGAAGGAATCGGGTATACGCAAGGGGTTGGATTATCGTATGAGGTGGATTTTGATACGTTGAAAGAGTTAATCGCGAAGTTCTTAAATCAGTCTGAGAAAAAGAAAAAGAAAAAAGAAGAAAAAGAATCTTCTAACAATAGAGCCGAAGACCTGCCAGATTCCGATTACAGTCAAGAGTTTATTCGCTTTTATGAAACAAGACGCAAAAAGCGGAAATACGCCTTCGGGGCAGTAATAAAGCCAATAGAAATGCGAAGGAGTTAACTGTTTATTCCTTTCAAGACAGTGTTCGACTTTTCAGGAAGAAATTTGACAAGCAAATAATACGAAACCACTAAGTTTTACTTAGTGGTTTTTTTTTATATAAAATACAGGGAACTGAGAGGGAAATTTCTATTACAAAAGGTTACAGTATGTCGATTTTTTAATTTTGTTTTTATTCTTGTTTTTAAGTTAATTATTTAGTGAAGAAAAATATTTTTAACTGGTATTTTGTTTTGTGTGTTTGTTTTTTTTGTTAAATATGCTGTTGTTTGTGTAATTGTTTGTTTTTGGTTAATTTTTACATAAAAAAATGTTAATAATAAAGCTACATTTGCCGATGTATTTATGATTAACATAACAATATGAAAAAAACCTTACTAATTTTGTTTGTTGTTTGTTTAAATTATTTAGCTATTGCTCAGGAAACGGAGTTGTCGGGTCTATTTATACGACCTAGTTTACAAGAGGCTAAAAGTAAAGCAACAATGAATTTTTAACCCAACGCTGAACTTTGATAAAGATAGAACCTCTAGAGTTTATCACAATGTTTTGAGCAAGAACTATACTTTATTTTATGTCTATAAAGAAAAGAATATAACTGATAGCGTCGCTGTAGTTAAACGAGAACTTCCTTTTATAGAAATGCATTTTAATGGTAGAATTTACAAGGCTACTTCGTCTTTTTTTTCTGGAGATAAAAAATTCTTTATTCAGGCTAATCATCGTTTTAATGGGACGATGGGTTAATCATTTTGGTAGTTTTGTACCGTTAAAAGTAGGATCGAAGACTCATGCCAATCTTTTATTTCTTTTTCATCAACCATCGATTGAACTATATGAAGTAGTATTCTTTCCTTCAGTATTGTCAGCCTTAGATTATGCAAAAGTACACAGTTATTTAGCGATTAAGTACAGTATTCCTCTACCAGAATCTTTCGATTATGTTGATTTTTATGGTCAAGTGGTTTGGAATGCAAAAGAAAATAGCGACTATACTACACGTATTATTGGTTTGGGAAGAGCCGATCAATTTGCTTTAAAACAATATCAATCCAAAGCCTATTTAGATGATCTATTGATCATTGGTTTTAGTGAAACTTTACAAGCTTATGCGAGTGAACATACAGCCAAAGAAATAGAGAATAATAGCTATGTTTTACTAGGAGATAATAAGGGGAACTTGACCTTTGAAAAAAAGAATGGACAAGAACAACTGCAGCGAAAATGGAAAATAGTCAACCATAAGGTGAATACTGACTTGCATTTATTTTTTCAGCGAAAAGAGATAGAAGGAAACTCAAAAAACAAAACTGAGGTGTCTTATGACTACTACGCTAGTCTGTCAGCGAAGGAGAACAACGCTTTGGCGACTTTGGTTCCTCTAGAAGTGAAAAATGATTCGCTTCTACATGCTAGTATTCCTTTAAATACAGCTCAAAAATATTTGTCTATTATTAGAAAGCAGAAGGTCGATTTTGACTTTACTTATCAAATTAACTGTGATGAAGTTCTGTTTACAGTTTAATTTGCTTTACGGCAAATTGCCTTTTACTTTAAAAGTAGATTTGGAAGGCGGAATCAAAACACTTACATCTTCTTCAACTACTGCTCAATTTACTTTGCCAAAAGATTGGGTAGGAAAAGTAAGTTTGTTCTTAGAAGATGCAGCAGGAAATAAAAAAGGAAAAGAATTAGAGACTTTTGATGCTTTTATTTCCCCAGTGACCTTAGCGGTCTACTTATCTTTTATCCAAAGAGGAACGGTGACGATTACCCTGATTTGGATAATTTATCGAAAAAAACATTAACCTATCGTTGGTATGATGCACAACATCAGTTAATCACATCCCAACAAACGCTTACTTTAAAAGAAACTGGAAATTACACCTTAGAAGTTAAGGATCAAGAGAACACTTATTGTTCAAGCTTTAACGTATTGAAAGCGGCAGATGAAAAGATAACACACCAAATAGGTCTTTATCCTAATCCAGTTGAAAAAATTAGAAGAATTTGTGGTCTATATTCCTTTAGATAAAATCCAAGATGCGGAAGTTTTAGTGTATACCAATAAAGGACAGTTACTCGATTATAAAATGTATCGAAATACTCCTCAAATTTTGTATAAACATGCCATAGCAACGACAGGAATGTATATGATTGTTGTAAAAACAGGCGAGCAAAAACAGTTTTATCGTTTAATGGTAAAGTAAAAGTAACATGACAACTAAGAGAAAATTTAATATATACAATATGGCATTGTTTAGAATACTATTGCTGTCTTTTTTCTATTCAACAGTAGTTTATCCTATACAAACATATGCAGGAACACTTGCTTTGATCGATTTTAAAATAGCGCAATCCGCTTCTTTTTTCGGGAGCTAGATGCTATTGAATCAGAGGAGGATTATTTGGAACCCTTTTTAGAAGAGAGTATAAAACAAGAGGAGGAATCTCCTGTTTATACTGTTTCGAATACAGAGCAAACTAGTCTAGCAAATGAAGAAGAAACTTCTGTTTTTGCTCAAATTTATGAGGCAGATTTAGAATATGGTATTATTGGAAGTCAATATGGAGAAAGTGATGATCCTTTGGATAACTTTTTTGATATTTGATTCAGGAACCAATAGATTTTCGTAAAACCTATTACTTAGAGTATGTGGTAAAAGGAGTAAACAGTTTATCCTCTTTAGCGAGAAGTATTAATGGAAATCCAGCTTTAGGAAATAACTTGGTTCGCTATTCCCAAGAGGAAGAGGTAATAAAAGAGCGTATAAATCCCATTTTACTGAAAAAGGGAAATAATCGAATATTCTTTAATGTCAACAATAGTAGCGGAGTTGAGACCTTTGTAAGTCAAGTAAAAATACTACAAGAAGAGGGGAACAGCAAACTGGAGACTTTAGTCTTGACAGATGTCCAGCAAACAACAGAAGGAGGTTTGTACCTAAGAGGTTTTGTGGCATCTAATCAACCAGCCACTTTGCGTTATAAAATGAATGCTATTCCCTTAGATGGCAAAAAGAATTTGAAACCATTTTAGATTTTAACCCAAAAGAAATGTCTTATTTGGTTTATCAAGATGCTGAGACTGGTTTTGCAACAAATCGATCTTACTCCTTGGTTGAAAAGACAACTCTGCTTAGTCAGGTACAGCATGAGGTTACTTTGCCTAATAAGAGTGAACGATTTCCAATTATACATCATCAAGAAAATCACATTGAAGTTTCAGGAGCGGCGATTCAGTTTCCAGAAGAAGCAATAGGAAGTGCTATTACTGAAATTCAAGTGGAGAAATTGAGAAAAATCGATCTTGCCCCACAAGGAGCAGGTATTGTTAATATTACTAAAGATCAACAAGGTTATCGCTTTTTACCCGATGGATCTACTTTTGAAAAAGAAGGGCTAATCTCTATTGAATTTGATGAAAATTTAGTGCCTAATGAGACTAAACACGAAGATATTCATATTTTTTATTTTGATGAGTCTAGTAAGAAATGGGTAGCCATTTCCAAAGATCAAGTGATAGCGGAACAAAATAAAGTTAGTGGATTTACGGACCATTTTACAGATTATATCGCAGGGGTTATTCAAATGCCAGAGAGTCCAGATTATTCAGGATTTACTCCTACAGGAGCAAGGAATTTGCCAGCGGCTAAGCCTACAGATAAAATCAACTTTGTTGAAATGCCTGAAGTGAGCAATACTGGAGATGCAAATGTAGTTATCCTATAGAAATACCTGCAGAAGAAAGGGAATGCAACCGAATTTGTCTTTGAGTTATTCCAGTGGTTCAAGTAGTAGTGGTTGGGTTGGATTAGGTTGGGACCTAAATGTTCCTTCCATTGAAGTGAAATACCACTTGGGGAGCGGCAATTTATGATCCTTCACAGGAATCGGAGCTCTATAGTATGGAGGAGAAGATATCGTTTTACTAAATAATGGGGTGGAATATGCTCCAAATTTAGATAATAGAATTGGAAGAGTCGCTAATGCTACTTTTGCTCCTCGTATTGAGGGAAGTTTTTAGCAAAATTGAACGATTGGGTTCATCTCCTTCTACTTATTCATGGGTTGTTACAACCAAAGCAGGTGTTAAATACTATTACGGTAGTGTTGCCCAAGCTCGATTAACAACAGGTTCAGGTACACAAGGAAATATTGCCAAGTGGATGTTGAATAAAGTGGAGGATTTAAATGGAAACTATGTAGAATACGAATACGAATTAAAGAATTTTTCAGCAGGAAGCTTAGCTGGCGAAAACAAGTGTATTTAAAAACGATTTTGTACACGAAGCATGCCAATAATTCAGCAAATAATGGGTATAAAGTTGTTTTTAATCGAACTAACTCAGTAAGCAGGCTCAGCACGTGAAGATAAAACGTTTTCTGTGCGAAGAGGAGTGAAAGAAGTAGAGGATGACTTGCTGTCAGAGATTGTTATAAATAAGGTACAAAGTGAAATGAAACCCAAATTCGAAAGTATGTATTAGGATATAAAAAGGGTGCTTTTGGGAAAACTTTATTAAATAAAGTAACCCAAATGTATAATAATATAAACCTTCCATACGCATGAATTTGAATATCATAATGAAATTGCGAGTGGAGGAATATTTGCTCCAAGAGCAAGGGTGCAATCATATACTGATTTTTCAGGTGTATTTAATAAATTGAAGGTTTCTGCTTCTGCTATTGGAGGAGGAAAAGGAGAGTATAAAGGAATCAATGCTGGAATCTATGGCGGTTTTGCTTCGATTTTTAAACCTACTACGCTTTTGTTTATTTCTAGGGCAGGAACATTGGGGGTTACTGGTTTTAGTAGTTCTTCTAAATCAGAATCTATCATTGCTTTAATGGATATTGATGGAGATGGTTTACCTGATAAAGTATTTAAATCGGGAGATTTTTTATACTATAGAAAAAATTTAGGAGGACATTTTAGTGGTCTTAAAAGTCCTATTTTAGGAAGGTCAAATTTTAGTAAATCAAAAACAAAGACATTAGGTGCTGGACTAGAAGTCAATTTTAATTGCACATGCTTCAGGAACCAAAAGCTGGAGTGAAACTAAAATTCCAACTTATTTAGAGGATGTGAATAACGATGGGCTTGTAGATATCGTAGATAATGGAGATGTGTATTTTAATAGTTTAAGTAATAGAGATCGAATTCCTTTTTTTCACAAAAACAGTTCACGATCTTCTAATCCAATTTTTACAAGTGGAGCAATTTCAGTTTCTCCTCCTCCTCAGTTGCCAAGTCCTAAAATTCCAACTGCGGATATTGTAAAAATGTGGGAAGCACCGTTTAATGGAACAGTGAATATTACAGGTACTATCATATCAACAGGCTCAACGGCTTATTACAGTATTGAGAAAGGAAAGGCAACTCAAACTTCAGATACAAGTTTTTTAAAAAATATTGTGTCTGTGCCTAGAACGAATACGGCTACTACAGTAAATGCTATTGCTGTTCAAAAAGGAGACCGTATTTTCTTTCGTGTAATTTCGGGTTCTAGTGGAGCAAATATAGCTGTTGAGTGGGATCCTAAAGTGACCTATACCACGGCTGCTGATGCCAGTTACGTTGATAGTAATGGGTTTAAACCCTATGATAATCCTTTTTCACAAGGGTATGTTATTAGTGGTTTTACACCTATCGAAATTAAAGAAAATGGTACATATAGTATACAAGCAGATGCCTTTGTACTAGATAATAGAGTGAATGTAGCCAATGCTCCTCTGCTATCCGATGAGGTTCTATTAGTAATTAAGCGATTTAAATTAAATACAACCAATACAGCTTCAACTAATTTATATTTGCCTATCCATGCTGGAGCTTTGGTAGATGTATACAAACAGCGAATTAAGTTAAGTGAATTAAATACAATCCCTGCGTTGAACTATCCCTTTACAGTTTCAAATATTATAAGTGGTGATGAGAATAGTTTTCAATATATTAAAGCAGAAATTCAGTCTACTTCCAATGTGAATTGGCAGAAAATTAGTTCACTTTGGAATCCAAGAATAACAGATTCAGAGGGATATTTAAATAAAGTATTGACTCCAGAAATAACGATATATAATAAAGAATATAGAAAACAAAACTTAGCTTTGACGTTAAGTGGACCATCGACTTTCAAAATATCACATAGTATTTCTGTATCTGGATGTAATGGAGATTGTGCACAAGGCTATGTGTATTTCACTGCGAAAAATGGGAAAGGCGAGGTTTTTAAAGAATCGTCAACTAGCAGTCAATATGTCAAATATCGTTTTAAATATGATGGAGGAGCGTTAAAGAACTTCTCGAAATTTAATAACAATACAGGAAATTATGATGTAGTAGGAGGAACTAGTACAGAGACTACGTTTGAATTGTCTTCTACATCTAATTCATTGGCTAACAAGGTGTATTTTGAATGGCATAGTGAAAATCCTTTGGTGGCAGAAAAACTGGTAGGAAATGTCAATCAAGCGGTTTTAAAAGTAACTACCGTTCTAGGAGGATCTGGTGCACCAACAGTAACGACAAATCCCGTTCCTGCGAATGTTTTTGCTAAACTTGGAAATAATCAATTTGGTCCAATGTATCAAAATTGGGGATTCTTTGGTTATAAAAGTAAGCAAGAGGTAAACAATAGAACAGAGCCGATTAATCAGAAAGTGATTAGTAATGAAGGAGTTCAGCAAGGTGTAAATCAAGATTCATCGGATTTAAGTGAATCTGAATTCCGTGAATGTGAAGAAAAAGAAACGTATGAAGAATACATGGCGTGTGTGGAAGAGAAGCGAAATCGCAATGGTACGCCTACCCCAGAAACACCACCAAGACTCTATGTATTATACCCAAATAAAGAGTTAGAAAAATGGCAGTTAAATAGTAGAATGTTCATTACATCTTTATTGAGTAGTCCCTATTTAGAGCGACTTGAAGATGAAGAAGAGCATGATAATGACGATGATGATAGACATTCAAGAGATCGTGGGGTAGATGGTTTAGGTGAAGGATCTGAATCTAGTCACTCTGCTAAAGGGGTGATAAAATACATGACTAGTGTATCGAAAGGTTTTACTGCTGGGGCAATTGTAGTTTCATACAGTGAAAATAAAGTTACAGGAAAAGCAATAAATGATTTTAGAGATATCAATGGAGATGGATATCCGGATATCTTAGGTGATCGCATTCAGTTAACCAACGAAAAAGGAGGATTAACACAGCGTATAATAGACAAAAAAGTATTACAGAATTTTGATGCAAAAGGAACCGGTGGAGGTGTTTCAATTGCTAGTGGTACATTACTTGGTTTCATTCAATCCGTAAAAGGAAAAACCGTTAGCCCAACTACTGCAGTGAAGAGTAGTGGTTCTGCCGCAGGTTTAGGAATCAATAGTTCTTATTTTACTACCGACGATTTTGTGTCTAGTGATTTAGTGGATTTAAACGGAGATGGTCTACCAGACTACCTTGAAAAAGGAGGAAGAGTAGCTTTAAATTACGGAAGTGAATTTAGAGCAGATAATTCATGGGGTATTGCAGACGTAAAAGTATCAGAAACAAAAACCTATTCAGGTGGTGGAGGTGTTAATTTATTTAATGGATCTATTGCCGGTGGCTTCTCTATTTCAAAGAATATCTCAGAAGATGTAATTTCTTTATTAGACATCAATGGCGATGGTTTACCTGATAAGATTGTAGGAAAAAATACCGTTTATCTCAATACTGGAACAGGATTTTCTAGTCAAGCAATTTATCTGCCTGTATCTTCAAGTAAAGAAAATCAAAATATTTCAGGAGGTATAAATGCAAATGTTACCTATTGTATTTACTTCTTGGTTCCTTTAGTTTTTACAGGACCTAAAGTTTGTTTTTCTTTAGGAGGCGATATTGGAAAATCGTTAAGTAAAGAAACGGTTCAAATTATGGATTTTGATGGGGACGGTTACCCCGATATTTTGGTTTCTGATTCAGAAGGAGATCTTCAGGTCGCTTATTCGAGAATTGGAAAAACTAACTTATTAAAAACGATAAAACGACCTTTAGGTGGGGTGATTGAGATTGATTATAGTAATAAGAATCCAAAAGAATCTAAAAAAATAGGGTTAAATTATGCGATGCCTTTTACCAAATGGGTGATGACTAAAGCCTCTATTTACGATGGATATGCTGGCGATGGAGAAAATACGATGCGTCGTAGTTATAGCTATTACAAAGGATTTAAAGATCGTAGAGAACGAAAATTCTTGGGATTTGGAGAAATTGTTACCAACGAATTAGATCGAGCTGGAGAAGTATTCCGCAGTGTAAAAGATGAGTATTTAGTTAATGGAGTAACTGAATCAGAAGCGTATGGACCTGGATTAAATCCAATGGTACGTCAATATTACTTTAAAAAAGGCTTATTAGAAAAACAAACGATGTATGACAAACATGGTCGTATTTATTCTAAAGTGCAAAATGCCTATCAGTTTTATAGAGTAAGTGCAAATAACCAATCAGATTACACCATTGGCTCAAGTCAAATTAGCTTTAGTGAAAAAGAAAGGTATCTACCTTTATTAAGCAGTGTAATAACTTTCGAAATACGAATTTAATGAAACCGAAACTACAGGACAAGAATATCAAACTCGTGTGTATTTTGATCGTTATGATCGCTATGGTAATGTTTTTAAAGTATAGAGATGTAGGGGATAGTCATACCTTAAATGCAGCGGATTTAATTACGGTAAATATGACCTATCATTACAATACAGCAAACCATTTAGTTGCTATTCCTAAAACCCACGAAGTAATTTTCCAAGGGCAAAATAGAAAAGTAGAAAGCGAAATTGATGCGAAAGGAAATATGATCGGATTTAAAAAGTTTTTAAGTCCTACTCAATCGGTTAAATATCAATTTAGTTATGATGGTTTTGGTAATCTTACGCAAAAGAAACATCCTGTAATTAATGGAACACAGTATGAGGAAACTATTAGTTATGAAACTATATTTAATTTGTATCCTAATAAAATACTAAATAATCGTGGTGGTGGTGCTTTGTTAGCATACGTGTATGGATGGGATGTATTATCCTATGTGAAAGTTAATGGATTAGAGGCGGTTAGTTATAGCTATGATTCTTTTGGTCGAATGAATTTGATTTCAGCAAATCAGATTAATGCGAAGTATCTTTTGCAAAATATATACAACCTTCAGTATAACCCACAACAAAATTTGTATCCATACGTGCTGACAGAAAAATCCGCGGTAATGGTAGATGCTCAAAGTTCAAGTTATTCGGATGTATATTATCAGTCTAGTTTATTTACGGACGGTCTAGGACGAGTTATTCAGGTCAAGCAGCAGCTAGATAAAGATGAAAGCTGTCCAGGTGTTACTACTGGGTATCGTCTTGCAGTAAGTGGGGCAACGCTATATGATGAGTTTGGTAGAAGTATAAAAACATCCCTGCCATCCGAAGAAGTTAATTGCTCACAAAGTCTGGTTAGTGGATTGACACGTTTCTCTACTCCAATTATGGATGCAGATAATTCGATGGAGATGATGTATGATAATGTTGATCGACCTATTTCTGAGTTCGTAAATGGAATTAATGCTCTTACTAAGTATACTTATGGTTTTGGACAAGATTGTTCAGGAGTAAAGCGATTTAAAAAAGAAGTAACCTTACCTGAGGGCAATAAATCAATTTCTTACTTTGATGCAAAAGGTAGAAAAACCGCTGTACAACAAATCGGTGATAACCAAACCCTATGTACGATTTTTAATTACAATGCATTAGGAGATGTAGTAAATGTTACGGATGCAGAAGGAAAATTAACTTCCTATATTTATAATACAATAGGACAGTTGAAGGAAAAAAATCAAGTAGATAAAGGACAAGTAAAATATACCTATGATGATATTGGACAGGTACTTACATTAGAAACAAATAATTTAAGACAAGCTAGTGAAACGATAGCGTATAGTTATGTTAAAGAACAATTAGTTAAAGAAAAATATCCGAATAATACGGTTGATTATTCCTATAATAACGATTTACTAACAGAGGTAAAGGATAATGTGATTCAGGATCACTTTACTTACAGTTATTATGGAGATATTAGTAAACAGAAAAGAACGGTGCAAACACCAGATGGATATTCTTATTCCTCAGAAGTGTCATTTGTTTATGATTTTTGGGGAAGAATAGGAAGTATTACATATCCTGATGCCGAAAAGGTCATCTATCATTATGATCAAGGAGGAATGCTAAAACGCATCGTTAACAATACTAATTTTGATTATGTAAAATCTATTACATACGATCATTATGGCAATCGCAAGAAAATAAAATATGGAAATGATGTAGAAACAGAATATTTCTACAGTCATCAGAATCGTTTGAGAGGATTAACTTTACGTCGTCCGACCAATGAATTGTTTATGAATCTATTGATGACCTATGATCACAATAGTAATGTTACTTCAATTAAAAATGCAAGTTCATTACATGCTACTTTGGATATAGGAGGTTTGTCAGAACAGAATTATAGTTATGATGGATTTAATCGTTTACAAGCGGCGGCTACGAAATGGGAAGGTAAACGAGAGAAGCATAGCTCTAGTTTAGGAATGAAGTATAATAAAACGCATGGTATTTCTTCTAAATATCAGAATCACAATGTATTTAATATTTATACAAGCGTATCTGAAAATACAGAAAATCAATACACGGCAGATTATAAATATGATGCAAGTAAGCACCAAGTAGCGTCTATTACTTACAATGGAGTAGGACAACAGGGATTGAGTTATTTGCAACATTTAAAATATGACGCCAATGGAAATATTTCAAAAACGACTAAAGTAGAAAGAGCTTCTAATCGCACTGTTGATGATAGAAGTTTATATTGGGATGCCAAAGATCAATTACAAGCCGTTGTAGTTGGAATCAAGTCTCTTATTACAACTATGATTACACAGGAAATCGAGTTGTCAAGAGTTTAGGACAAAGTCAAAGTTTTGCCATAAATGGTTTATTTAATTCAAGGTTGTCTGTAGTAGATAATTATATTTTGTACCCGAATCAGTATATTACGGTAGAGAAATCGGGTAATTATACCAAACATTACTATTCTGGTACCGAGAAAATTGCCAGTTCAATTGGAGCAGGTATTTCTTTTGGTTCTGGAAATAGTACGTATCGTACTCAGTTTGAAAGCGGTTTAAGAGGGTTATTTGCGGATTCGAATTACGATGAACCTCAATTCTTTACTCCTACTAATAGAGCAAGTAATTGTGAGGAAACTTTATACTATCTCAAACAGATGTATGAACAAGATGGTAGTTCAGAGTGTGCAAGACGATTTAATGAATTACTTCATGGTGAGCCAGATCCATGTGTAATTGTTGAGAAGATGGAATTCGCGGGATGTATTGAAAACTGTGATAAGGAGTTAGAATCTATTATAGAGGGATTTTATAAAGAAAAGAATGAAAAATGTTTAGCAATCATCAAAAATCAAGATGGAAAAGGATATACTTCTTGTCAAATTATAGACATACTGTATAAAGAAGGATGTTTAGATGAGAAGTGTTTAGATGAGTATAACAGCTGGATTTCATTTTTAGAGGAACACAAACGCTTCGATTGTTTAGAAAAATTACTTGCTTATGTTAAGAAAAGCGGGATGGACATGTGTGAAGCCGTAGCGTATATGGAGAAAAATAGTGATTGTTTTGATATTGAGGTGGTTGAAAATTGTTATAAAGAATTTTTATCCGCTTATGAAAACTGTTTACTTTTATATTCGGAAGAATTAGAAATCATATATTCAGGTGGAGATACATCAGTTTTATAGAGAGCCAGAATATGATTGTATTTGGTATATTATCAAGTTTCCTGTTGATTCTACAGAAATTGATTATTGTGAGTTATTGAAATACATGAAAGTTCCGCCTAAAAAACCGAACCCACCTGTAGTTCTACCAGAAATACCAACACCAGGTGAAGTTACAGAAGTTGATCCTGTAGTTCCAGAATTACCTGTTATTCCAGAACGACCTTATCGTCAAGGAAAAATATGGTGGTACCATAGCGACCATTTAGGCAGTTCTTCTTACCTTACAGACATCAATGGAATACCTACACATTATTATGGTTACCTACCGTTTGGTGAACTGATGGTAGAACACAACAATAGTAATTATGACAATGTGTATAAATTCAATGGTAAAGAATTGGATCCACAAACGGGTTACTATTACTATGGTGCGCGTTATTACGATCCGACGATGAGTATATTTTTAAGTGTGGACCCGTTGGCGGAGTCTCAACCCAATAAGATGCCTTACCATTATGTTAGTAATAATCCAATTAATAGAATTGACCCTACAGGAATGTTGGACCATGATTATAAAATTAATGACGATGGAACATTTACTAAAGTGAAAGATACAAATACACCTGATAGAGTTTTTAATAGCCAAGGTGGATTTGTAGATTTAGAATATAATGGACAAATTGATGATATGAAAAAGTATGGCGATTCATCAGTTTTGAAGGTTTCAGATGGTTCAAAATCTAATGAGATTTTTGAGTTCTTTGCAAAAAATTCAGAAGTAGAGTGGGGACAAGTTAAAACAGATCAGTCATCCTATGTTTTAACAGATCATGATAGTTTTAGTGTTAATGGTTCAGGATTTGCCTACAGTCTTCTTAATAAAGGTGAAAATGTAACTGATATAAATCATTCGCATCCAATTCATTATATAGGAGCAGAAACACCGAGTGGTTATGGTTATAATGGAACTATTGATAATTCATATAGTAAACCAAATCCATATAGTGAGCCTATGGGAGATTATAAGAGTATGAAAAATTTGATTAATGGTTTTAAAATAGGTGATAAAGACTACAAAGGGTATGGGGATAAAGCAAGAAAAATAAATTTTAGAGTATTTAATACAGTTAAAAATAGTTATATAAAATATGATGAAAATAGTGCAGTTAAAGAGTAGATACTGTCTTTGTGTGTTATTATTTTTTACTTTAAGTAGTTGTAAATTTAATAATATTGTATCTAAAGAAGAGTTAAAAGCTTATGAATTAAAAAACGATTATTTGATAAAATCATTTGATTTTGTACTTGAAGATATAGATGCTCAAAGATGGAAAAGTAAAGAGGATAAGTTTGTTTATTGTGAGTGCTATAAGAAAAAATGATAGTATTTCTGTACGAATAGTACCAATGTTAAAAAAAACACACTTTTTAACTTCTATTCCAAACAATTATACTGCTTATTTAATTTATAATGATATTGCTATTTTTTATTGGGGAGATGATAAATTGTTTTTTAAATCATCTAAAAGAAAAATAGATATAGATCATTTTATGTCTATGCAACAAATTCTCAATAAAAGCAAAGATGAGGAGGGAATTGTAATTATTGATAATAAAGAATACTTTGGATTTGAATTTGTTATTTTTGAGAATAGACTTAAATTAGTTCAAAAAAAACTATTATAGCACCCCTTTTATTACGGAGTAAATTATATTTTGAAAACAAATAAAGATACATCCCCAACCTTCCAAAACGGATCGTTGGGGTTTTTTAGTTAACGGTTTACGGAAGATTATTCGATACAAAGAGAATTAAAACTGTACACAGTAAGTCCACCGTAAACCAAATAAAACACCCTACCACCGTTGGTATTGGAGATGGGAGAAGAGAAATCGAAACGTAGTGAAGATTCATCGAACACCAAAAAAAATATAAAATAAGTGAGATAAATGGGTGAATTTGTCAGAATAGTCAATCCTACACTATAAAAGAAACACCACCCTATCATTACACAAAAAAATATCGACATTTTAAACGACGTAGGGTAAAGTGTTTCAAAAGGTAAAGTACAGCCGAAGACTACAAAAAAGCAACAGTGGTGTAGTAAAAAAGAGTAGTTGGGTTTTAGTCAGTTACTTCACTATGTTCAGTATGACAAAAGGGGAAATGCTTTTTTAGTGCTATAAAGGAGATGAATTCCAACGTACAATGCAATCTAAAGGTGTACAATTGGTTTTAAAAGGACTTTTGTAGTAAGTAATCAATTGCAATAAAATTAAACAGTTGTAGCGTATGTTTTTAAAAAGTAGTTTATCGTCAGTGGAGTAGTAAAGAGGAGCGCAGTGAGTCGAAGGCTACGACGGTGAGGATAAAATATCACCACTTCCACGAGATCCCAATCCGCAACCTGAACCTGAATTTCCAGCGGAAGAGATAGGAGAAGAAGAATGGCATGATGATTGTCAGGAAATTCGATCAATTGAAGCAAATCCATTGGAACAACATGGTCCTGTTTGGTGGTATCATGGGGATCATGTATCTCATTGCTTTATTATTTTTATTGGTATTCGATGTACTTCGTGAGGGAGTACTTCGTATATTACCGATGTTTTTGGAAAACCATTACAATACATTGAATATTTACCATTCGGTGAAATCGAAACGAAGTGAAAATCGAAACGTAGTGAAGATTCATCGAACACCAAAACCAATATAAAATAGGTGAGATATATTCATCGAACACTGAAATAAAACACTAATTTTTTGAGATAGGTTATGGTAGAGTACCAACAACTTCTTGGAGAATGTGTATAAATTCAATACATTTCGGAGATTTGAAGCGAGTAGCTTTAATCGCACGAATCGCACATAGTGCTATTATATATACAAATCGAAACGCAGTGGAAATCGAAGCGAAGCTGAGATTTATCGAACACGCAAACAAAATATAAACTAGGTTAGATATATTCACCGAGACCTTTGAAATAAAATAGCTAGAAGGAGGTAAACGGGTTATTACTATTACGGTGCGCGTTATTATGATCCGGGCGCAAGTATATTTTTGAGTGTGGACCCGTTATATGAGCAGTTCCCTGCTTGGAATCCGTATCATTATGTACACAACAACCCGATTAATTTGGTTGATCCGACGGGAATGAGTGCGGAGGATACTGGAAGTGGAGATCCTGTGAAACAACCACAGAGTAATTATACTTTTGATAGGTTTAAATCTGATTCAAAAAAGAATTATGAGAAAAGTGGAGTTAAAGATATTGTTACTTGGGTTTCTTCATTTTTTAAAGATGTTAGCAAAAACTGATGAAGATGGAGCTGTTGACTTTTATAGTAAGCAGGGAGGTAATCAGGGACAAAAAACTACAGGCAAAGTCAGAGAAAGTGTAGAAGGAGATGTGTTTTTACGTGTTGGTGGATTTGCGGGTGCTCCAACTGCAGGTCTAAAGGGGAGTAATGCCCCAGCAACAGTTTTGAGTGAAGCTAAGCGAATTGGTGAATATTTTAAATCAGGCATGGATACTGCTCAATCAATTGAGAAAGCGGTAATGAGGTTATTGATTTAATTTCAAAAGCAAGCCAACCTAGAGATACAATATTTTCTGTTACAGGGTATTCTAAATCAAATACAAATTATCAGGCTCATCCTAGTTTAAATCCAGTAGGAATGAAAAATGCAAAATCTATGTCAAATGATTTGTTACAGCTCGATGGGATAGATTCAATCAGTATTAAAGTAAAAGAAATTAAAAGATAATAGGCTTATGAGAAGTAACATTTATGTGTTTTTGATCCTTTTTTTCGTTATATCATGTAATAAAAAAAAAGAATATTATGAGAATGGAGGTTTATATAAAGTTTATCATCAAAAAAATAATTTTTTGCACGGTGAATATCAAGAGTATTATCCATCTCAAAATTTAAAACTATTGAGTTATTATGTGAATGGGGAAATAGGAGATTCAATTGTTGAATTTTATGATGCACCTGAGCAGATAGTTAAAAGTATTCAGTATAATTTAAAAGAAGATTCAATAAAAAAGGTTTTTTATTCTGAAGAAGGAAAAAAAACTAGAAGAAGGTATATTATATAAACATAAAAGAATCGGTGAATGGAATTTTTATGATGATGATAATCAAGTATCAAAGAAATTAGAATATCTAATTATTAATGGAGAACAATATGTTAATCAAGGATGGTATTATGATAAGGAAGGAAGGATTCGAAAAAATATTGGTAATCATCTTAAAATTGAAATGAAAAGTGATACAGTTAATGTAAATGAAATAGTCAAAGTTTTAATTACCTTAGAAATGCCCCTTTTCTCTTTTGATTCTGATGTAGTTGTATATATCCCTAAAGATAATACTCATGAATTAAAAAGTGATTATTCTAATTTCTATGAAATTGAAATGGATACGTTATTAAGTTTGAAAAATGAAAAGCAACAAAAAGGAGTATAATTCCTATAATTTGCAAGTTTTAACTGCTTTAAAATTTTCAAAAAGAGGTGAATATAACTTTAGGGGAGTCTTACAAGAAATTCATCCAAACTATGAAAATAGTGGAATTGATTTGAATTTGAATGATTCAATAGCTAGAAAAATTTATTTTAATAAAACAATATATGTGAAATAATTTTTTATATAAATTCCAACCTTCCAAACGGATCGTTGGGATTTTGTTATTTAGGGGGGATTGTTTAGTGAAAAAAGAAACACTCTACCACCGCTACACTATTTGGCCACCACGCCACCTGGCTCCATCGCTAAAAATGTCTACCAGACATTTTCTTAACGCTCGGCCCTGACATATCCAACGACAATGTTAAAAGCGTTTCAAAAGGTAAAGTACAGCCGAAGACTATAAAAAAGCAACAGTGAATTTAGTTGACAGTTTACTGTTAACGGTTTACGGAAAATTATTCGATTAAAAGGGAAGTAAAACTGTTCGCTGTAAACCGTCCGCCGTCAACTAAAAAGTAGTTGGGTTTTGTACAACTATTTACTATAAAAGAGAATCGAAACTGTTTGCTGTAAACCGTCCACTGTCAACTAAAATGTAGTTGGGTTTTGGACAACTATTTACAATAAAAGAGAATCGAAACTGTTCGCTGTAAACCGTCCACTGTCAACTATTTTATCGTCAGTGGAGTAGAAAGAGGAGCGCAGTGAGTCGAAGGCTACGACGGTGAAGATAAATATCACCACCTCCACGAGATCCCAATCCACAACCCGAACCCGAACCTGAGTTCCCAGCGGAAGAGATAGGAGAAGGTGAAGAAGAAGAATGGTAGGATAATCGTAAGGAAAGTCAATCAATTGAAGCAAATCCATTGGAACAACATGGTCCTGTTTGGTGGTATCATGGGGATCATGTATCTCATTGCTTTATTATTTTTATTGGTATTCGATGCACTTCGTGAGGGAAGTACTTCGTATATTACCGATGTTTTTGGAAAACCCATACAATACATTGAATATTTACCATTCGGTGAAATCGAAACGTAGTGAAGATTCATCGAACACCAAAACCAATATAAAATAGGTGAGATAGGTTATGGTAGAACAAAGTACCAATAACATCTTAGAGAATGTGTATAAGTTCAATGCATTTCAGAGTAAAAAGCGATGAGCTTTATACGAAAGAACCGCACGTAGTGCTGTTGGATACACAAATCGAAACGCAGTGGAAATCGAAGCGAAGCTGAGATTTATCGAACACGCAAACAAAATATAAACTAGGTTAGATATATTCACCGAGACCTTTGAAATAAAATAGCTAGAAGGAGGTAAACATGTTACTACTATTACGGTGCGCGTTATTACGATCCGGGAGCAAGTATATTTTTGAGTGTGGATCCATTATATGAGCAGTTCCCTGCTTGGAATCCGTATCATTATGTACACAACAACCCGATTAATTTGGTTGATCCGACGGGAATGAGTGCGGAGGATCCTGGAAGTGGAGATCCTGTGAAACAATCTGCACAACTTGGAAATATTGTAAACAGTGCATTATCTGAAATGGGAACGATATTAGATGATGTTGTAATTAATATACAACGTGGTGCAGATAAATTAGCTTCTGACTGGGAGAAGAATAAAGAGAAATCAGGGTATAACCATTTTAAGAACCATGGACAGAATAATAAATTTGGTTTTATGAAAATATATGGAATAGGCAATGAAAATGGAGGTTTTAGCAATCGAAGTATAATGAATAATCAAACTATTGATGCCAATGATGCTGGATTTATGGATGGAGCTGGTGGAGCAGTTTTATCTGGGTTGAAAATACTTGCTCAAATTATGAAAGGCGTTCAAGATGTAATGGGTGCTATATCGGTAGGAGGTGCCGCAGGAGATGGTTTGGAGAGTTGGTTTGGTGGTGATAAAGTAAGGAAACACACATTTACTAGTTATAAAGTATCGAACCCTAATAGACCATATACATATTCACCTGATAAAAAACCTTTTGGAATTATGGAAATAAAAAAGGATACTTTTTTACTTAATAGCCAAATACTAAGAACGAATTGGAGTGGATTGAAGACAAGAGATTCATTGCGCGAAATTGGAAATGCAAAAAAATGGGATAATTTATATAATATAAAATGAGAATAGTTAGTTTTTTTTTAATAGTGCTGTTGTTTTTTTCATGTGAAAGAAAACAAGAGAAAAAGGATAAATTTGAAGAGTATAAAGGAATTCAATTAACAGAATCGTTTTCTAAATCTTTAGGAGGTAATATTAGTTATACCTTGGAATTGCCTGATACCTTAAAAGTTAATCAAGCTTATCAAGCTATTTTCAAATTTGATAGCCCTTTTGATACAATTCTTGATCCTATGGTGTCGGATAGTATTAAATTTAGAACAATAAAATTGTCTTATTATAAACCTATAAAAATAGAAACTGAGATTCTAAAAGAGGATATTGTTCTAAAAGATTCTGTTTATATCCCTAATAAATTGTTTACATTAGGAAATATTAGATTTAAAGAAAAAGGAAAGTATCTTTTTTTAGTATTAATTGAAGATGAAATTATGTATAACTATTATAATAAACATGGAAAGCGTGATTCAGTTCATTTAGATAGAATATTTGAGGAAATAAAAAAAGAGGTAGTGGTTATTGAGTAAAATAAATTGCTACAGTTAGATTATATAACCCACCCCAACCTTCCCAAACGGATCGTTGGGGTTTTTTAGTGAACAGTTTACTGTTAATGGTTTACTGAAGACTATTCGATACAAAGAGAATTAAAACTGTATACAGTCAACTGTTTATTGTAAACCCCCGAAAAGAATTAACTTTGCGATAGTTGCGTTTAAAATAAAATCACGCAGATATTAAAATAAATTGGACCAAACCATGAACAATCAAGTCTATATCTCTTGTAGTTTTGCTTTGAGAAAACTTTTAGTTGAAGAATTAAAAGCGGTAAAAAACGTTTTGTTGGCATATGAGTATCAACCGTGGGTATTTGTAGAGCACTATACTTTTGCAGCGCAACAAGAAAAAGAAATGATGCAACAAGCGATGCAAGACATTGAAAATAGTGCATTTTTACTTGCAGAGACTACAGATAAAGGCATTGGTATAGGCATAGAAGCAGGCTATGCTAAAGCGTTAAAGAAACCGGTTGTATATTTGAGAAAACAAAGTGCAGAGCACTCTACAACATTAGCTGGATTAAGTGATTATCAAATTATATATCAAGATACCGTTGATTTAGCTACACAATTAGAGGGAGTCATTCAAGTGTTGTCACAAAGGCAAGAAGAATTGTAGTATGAAAAAAGAAATTTTAGATCGAATTAGTCAATTAGGAGGTGATGTTAGTCAAGTAAAAGGACAAACAATACTAGAGGATTTGCTGTCTATTACCTTTAATACAGTGTTGTATAAAAGACCCATTGATACGCCTTGGGCCAAAGCGGAGGAAGAAGAACCCATTTACGGATTAGGTGAATTCATTGAAGAACATCAAGAACTTGTGGATACCAACCGAGAAGCGCTTTATCAAAAAATAAAGGACCAGTTTTACACGTTGACGGAAGAAGGTCATGGACAGACTTTTTGGCAACCGGTACTTTTCACCCCATTTAAAGAGGGAACTACTGATTATAACAATTGGTATGATGGTTATTTTGATGATGATACCTTGGTGGATTTAAGTGAGATTGAGAAAGTAACTGGTAAGCAAAAAGGAGATTTTTTGCAGTTGTTTTACAGCTATGGATTCCCAGATCAATTGTATATTAGTTTAGATGATCCTGAAAAAGAAAATCCAACGGTGTTTGGCACTGATCATGAAGTTTTTTTTGGAGAAATTACCAATGAAGGCTCTTTAGAAGCGTATTTCAATCAATGTATGACTAGGGATGAGCTTATTGAAATAGTAGCAAAGGCGTTAGATAAACAACAAAGCAAATGAAAATACAAGAACTACTGAAGCAGTTAACAGCAAAGGAAAAAGCTCAGATGAAAGCTGTGCAAGTGCGCGAATTAGATGAAGAAGAACCAGGTAATTTTGTTGCGTTTGTTGATGAAGCAGAAGAAACTTATGATGTCCCATATTGCGTTAAATGAACAAAGTGTTCAACGCATGACTTGTGATTGTGGATCGACGCAAAACATTTGTATCCATCAAGGAGCTGTATTACTACAAATCACTGAAAAAGGATTGAAAGTAGCTCCAACGCAAGTGGTCAAAAAAAGAAGAACAAAGGCGAAACAATCCGTTAGTGAAGCGCTAGTATTAGAACAAAGTAAAGAAATATTAGCGCAATGGTTGATTGATATTTTTAAGAAAAACAAAACCTTAGAGCAGCAGTTTATCGTTACTTTTTCTCAAGAAAAAAGAGAGTATACCGTCGAATATGTAGAGGAAATTATGCAACAAACCTTTAAGGCTGTAGCGGGAAAACGCAAAACACTAGAAGGAGTAAAGATTAAGAAAATATTAGATACCCTGGCGATTGCCTTTGAACCCGTTAACGATTTTATCACGGTTAATATTGATAAACCCATTGCTTATCAGCTTTTCTCAACGATTATGAGGGATATGCAAGCCTTTGATAAGCGCATTTCTCATCACAGTAAGAAATTTGCTGATTTCTATCAAGAATATAGTACTTGGTTTGCCTTGACATTGAACAATATGCAAAACCAGTCTCACTGGCAAGTGCAGTTGAAACAACTAATGGAGGGAATATTTCTGAGCGATAGCCCAACAAAAACCATTGATTGTGTGTTACTCAAAACGAGCTACGACCATGCAGATGCCAGCCAACAGAAAGTCTTTGCTCAGGCTTTGTCAGACTATGTGCTCAAAACATCCCACACCCGTTATGATTTTAAAATGGACTTTGTGAGTTTTGTTCGCGATGTCACCTTGACGCACGACTGCTACGAAGAGCTGCATGTGTTTTTTAAAGTAAGCGCCTACGAATAACGAATGGTGTAACCTAAGTTACTGTAGGATTGCAAGAGGGAGTTTATCTTCGCTTACAAAATAGAATAACATGTTACAGTGGTTAAAAAACATATTTGGTTCAGCCGAAGCAAAACCTTCTTTAACAACACTAGTGCAAGAAGGTGCTATATTGATTGACGTACGTACCCAAGGAGAATACCTTAGTGGCAGTGTAAATAAAGCAGTAAATATCCCTTTAGATCAGTTGGTCGCTAAAAGTGGTAGATATAGCCAAGAAACGCCTTTAATTGTCTTTTGTAGAAGCGGTATGCGAAGCCAGCAAGCAAAAAGAGTATTAGAACAGTTAGGCTATCAACATGTATACAATGGAGGAGGAGTTCGTGCGGTGAAGAATCAATTAGATAAATAAACAAAAAACCAACTGGAATTTCAGTTGGTTTTTTTGTTTATTCTTCTTTCTCATCTGAGAAATATTGATTGTAAATTTTGATACTGTCAATAGGATCAGGCATACCCATGGGAGCATTGTCTCGCTCATATTTCTCAATTAGAATTTGTAATACCTCTAGTTCATCTACAGTATCTTTATTTTGTGGACTACTTTCTAATAGTTGTACTTTGATCATAGCCATGTGGTAATCTTCTTCCGTACGAATAGGTCTTAATTTCATAATACTATAATTTATTGCACTTTTTGGTTGAATCAAGGCTCGTATATTCCAGCCTTTCCTATAAAACTACACCTTTTTTTTGATTAAAGCGCTTGATTGATTGCTAATTACTGTTAAGAACCATAAAAAAAGCCTTCGGTTACGAAGGCTTTTTATTGTATAGTATTATTTTGTTTGATTTGCTTCAATCCATTGACGTGCATTAACGAAAGCTTCCATCCAAGGAGAAACTTCGTCTTTGCGTCCTTCTGGGTAATTCGCCCAATGCCATTGGAATAATGAACGCTCAATATGAGGCATCATAACCAAGTGACGTCCTGTATTGTCACACATCATTGCTGTATTGTAATCGGAACCATTTGGATTTGCAGGATAGCTATCGTAAGCGTATTTTGCTACAATATTATAGTTGCTTTCTGCTTCTGGTAAGTTGAATTTACCTTCACCATGTGAAATCCAAACCCCTAAGGTACTACCTGCTAAGGTAGATAACATGATTGAGTTATTCTCTTGAATGGTAACGGAAGTAAAGTTACTTTCGTGTTTTTGAGAATCATTGTGTAACATTTTTCCATGAACAGCATGTTCTGGATTAATTAACTCCAATTCCATAAACAATTGACAACCATTACAAATACCTACGGATAAGGTATCTTGACGAGCAAAGAAGTTTTTCAGTGCTGTATTTGCTTTTTCATTGTACATGAACGCACCAGCCCATCCTTTTGCCGATCCTAATACGTCAGAGTTAGAGAAACCTCCAACAGCTCCGATGAATTGAATATCTTCTAATGTTTCGCGACCTGAAATTAAATCCGTCATGTGAACGTCTTTCACATCAAATCCAGCTAAGAACATAGCGTTGGCAACTTCTCTTTCAGAGTTACTTCCTTTTTCGCGGATAATCGCTGCTTTTGGGCGTGGTTTAGACGCATCGATAGCAGGTTTCTTTCCATCAAATTGCGATGGGAAAGCAAATTGTAACGGCTGATTTTTTATAGTTGTTAAAGCGTTTCAGTTGCTTTGTTGTTTTTGGTTTGTTTTTGATCCAATAAATACGACGTTTTATACCACGTATCGCGGATTGCCGGAACACTATAGCTAAAACTGTCATTTCCATTTTGGAACGATACGGTCTCTTCCGCTAAAACCGTTCCGATTTTAGTTGCTTCAACACCTGCTGTGTTCATTGCTTTTTCGAACGTTTCGTCGTTTTTCGCTTGAATCACTAAACCGATATTTTCGTTGAAAAGAACTTTTACTGTATCTTTTTCATTTAAAGCAGTTAAGTCATAACGTGCTCCTAAGTTGATATCAGCAAACGTCATTTCTAAAAGTGTAGTGATTAATCCACCACTTCCAATATCATGACCTGCAGCAATTTGGTTGTCTTCTACTAGAGTTTGAACAGCATTGAATGCTTTTTTGAAGTAAGCAGCATCTTGAATTGTAGGTACTTCATGTCCAATTTTATTTAAAATCTGAGCAAATGATGAACCTCCTAATTTAAAACTATCTTGTGATAAACGGATATAGTAGATAGAACCTGCATTTTTCTTTAATGTTGGCTCAACAATTTTCGTAATATCCGTGCAGTTTGCAGCAGCAGAAATAATCACTGTTCCAGGAGCAATTACCTCGTCATTAGGGTATTTTTGCTTCATGGATAAGGAGTCTTTCCCTGTTGGGATGTTGATTCCTAATTCAATAGCGAAATCTGAACAAGCTTGTACAGCTTCGTATAAACGAGCATCTTCTCCTGGGTTATTACAAGCCCACATCCAGTTTGCAGATAAAGAAATCCCTTTCATTTGGTCTTTTAATGGAGCCCAAACAATATTAGATAACGCTTCTGCAATCGCATTTCTACTTCCTGCAGTAGGATCAACTAAAGCAACAACAGGCGCATGTCCTACTGTTGTAGCAATTCCTTCTTTTCCTTTATAATCAAGAGCCATAGCTCCTAAGTTATTCAACGGTAATTGTAAAGGACCTGTACATTGTTGTTTAGCCACACGACCACCCACACAACGATCCACTTTATTTGTTAACCAATCTTTAGAAGCAACAGCCTCTAGTTGTAATAATTGATTTAAATAGGTATCCACATTTTCAACAGCATAATCTAAATCCGCATAGATGCGCTCGATCGTTTGATCTGCCATAATTGTTTTTGGAGAACTACCAAACATCTCTTCAATGGCAAAATCCATTGGTTTAGCTCCTGTTTTTGCAGATTCAATCGTAAAGCGATGATCGTTAGTGATTTCACCAACAGTATACATAGGTGCACGTTCTCTTTCTGCAATGCGCTCCAACGTATCCATATCTTTTTTACCAATCACCAATCCCATTCTTTCTTGAGATTCATTTCCGATTGTTTCTTTAGCAGAAAGCGTTGGATCTCCAATAGGCAGCTGATCTAAATTGATATGTCCTCCTGTTTCTTCTACTAATTCAGATAAACAGTTTAAGTGTCCACCTGCACCGTGATCGTGAATCGATACAATAGGGTTGTGGTCCGCTTCAACTAAACCGCGAATCGCGTTCGCTGCACGTTTTTGCATTTCAGGGTTTGAACGTTGAATCGCATTCAATTCAATTCCAGATCCAAAAGCTCCCGTATTTGCAGAAGAAACTGCTGCTCCTCCCATACCAATGCGGTAGTTTTCACCCCCTAAGATAACTACTTGATCTCCTTGTTCAGGTTTGTGTTTTTTTGGCTTGATCTAACTTTCCGTATCCGATACCACCCGCTTGCATAATCACTTTATCAAAACCAAGTTTGCGTGCGTCTTCTTCGTGCTCGAAAGTTAAAATAGACCCCGTAATTAACGGTTGTCCGAATTTATTTCCAAAATCAGAAGCTCCATTAGAAGCTTTGATTAAAATATCAATTGGAGTTTGGTATAACCAAGCTCTTTCATCCATGGCTTTTTCCCAAGGACGGTTTTCTTCTAAACGAGAATAAGAAGTCATGTAAATCGCAGTACCCGCTAAAGGCAATGATCCTTGTCCTCCAGCTAAACGGTCGCGAATTTCTCCTCCAGAACCTGTAGCTGCACCATTGAATGGCTCTACCGTTGTAGGGAAGTTATGCGTTTCTGCTTTTAATGAAATAACAGAATCAAATTCTTTTTCTGCATAAAAATCGGGTTTGTCCGCTGATAGAGGAGCAAACTGAGTCACACGTGGTCCTTTTACAAAAGCCACATTATCTTTATAAGCAGAAACAATATCGTTTGGATGAGTCTCTGAAGTCTTCTTGATTAATTTGAATAAAGAAGTTGGTTTTTCTTCTCCATCAATTACAAATGTTCCATTAAATATCTTATGACGACAATGTTCAGAATTTACTTGTGAGAAACCGAAAACCTCCGAATCCGTTAGTTTGCGTCCTATTTTTTGAGCTAAATTTTCTAAATAGGTAATCTCTTCTTCGTTTAGTGCTAATCCTTCTTCTTGATTGTATTTCGCAATATCTTCAATGTAAATGATTGGCTCAGGTTGAATATTAATCGCAAAAATATCTTGATCTAACAATTCAAACACTTGTGATAACATCGGATCAAATGCTTCTTGGTTAGCCTCTAAAAATTCTTCAATGCGAATAATTCCATTAATCCCCATGTTTTGCGTGATTTCAACCGCATTGGTACTCCAAGGCGTAATCATAGTCGCACGTGGACCGATAAATTGACGGTTAATTACTTTTTGATCTAGGTGCTTAGCGTTGCCAAAAAGCCAATTTAGTTTTTGAATATCTTCAATAGATAAAGCGTTCTCCACCTGAACAGCGTAGAACTTTTTCGAAGGGTTTTCGAAGAAATAAATCATTGCGATAAGATTATTTTAGTTGTTGTTGTAAGATGCAAAAATATACTAAAAAAAGACAATTAAAAAATTATTCTTTTGTAGTTTCAATATGTTGATAAGCACCTAAATCGGCTGACTGACGACGGTCTTTTCCGTCGATATCACGCGGAATACTACGTGCAATTTCTTTATCGCCCTTGTCAATTAAGTGTGTCATCTGACTAGAGTAGTAGAAGAGATTCTTTTTAGGGTCGAAAAAATCAATAGACGCCGAAGAAGGAGTATCCATTAGAATCGTATTGAAATACATGGATTCATTGGCATAATTGTAAACAGAAACACTGTTGTTTCGTTTACTGGTATCTTTTAACGCACTTGATTCAAAGCGAATATTTGCTGTTTCTTCGAGTGGAAGAATAAAACTTTGTGCAATTGAGGCATGTAAAATACTATTTTGGATAGTTAAACGCTCAAAAGGAGTTGCGGTATTGTTGGTAATAAGCAAGGCCGTTTGATCGGGACGGAGTCCTGTATTGCTAAATGTACAGTGTTGGAATACATAATTTCCGCCGTTGCGCAGGACAACCGCTGAATTTTGCGTGTTAGCAGCAACAATATTTTGTCCCAGAACACGAGAGTTTATCGCCACTAAAGAAGAGTATAAGTGATTGAATAATTTGGCGTTACGTAGCGTGAAATTTGTTGCTTGTTCAAGATACAAACCAATTTTAGCATGGGTTATGGTCACGTGATTCAATACACTTGGACCTGGGTTTTGTAAGCGAATTCCTGACCATTGACCAGCAGTATAGTCATAAGTAGGTTCCAAACGATCATTGCGCATGATGATGGGGTCCTCTAATGTTCCTTCTGCTTGGATTGCACTGCCTGGTAAGCCAATAATTCCAGAATTTTCATGAAAATAGAGTTGCGTCCCTTTTTTTAGAATTAAGGTTTGATTTTCAGGAATAAAAGCATAACCATAAATTACATACGGTTTCGTGTTATCTAGGGTTAATGTATTTCGAACATGTACATTAGAATCACCTAAATAAAATCCTTCAACCGTGGTTTGATTGTCTAGTTGAACCGTGTGTAATACTTGTTTCTCCACTTTTCCAGGATGTAAAAAATAAGCATCCTTGATTAGGGTTACAAGTGCTATACTTTGTGGTTGCGTCGACCCAAGTAAACGAATTTGATCAGTATAAATAAAATCTTTGGTTTGAGCATCTGCTTTACCTAAGGTATGAACAAAAACGTATAAGCTGTCTTTAGGGAGTAGTTCAACATTGGAAAATTGTTTGCCCGACACTCCTTCAATTAACAAATTAAAATAAGATTGCTCTCCTTTACCTAATGTTAATTGTGGAATTTTGATGTTTTTATTGCTCGTATTGTAGATTTTTACCAAATAAGAACTAGACTGTGTTTCTGTAAAAACAGGATCTAAGAATACCGTATCAGCAGAAAAGCGCAAAGGTTGAGTATTGGGTTCAAAATCCATGTCTGTTCGGCAACTGACGATGCTAAACAAGGCGATAAAGAACATAATAAACCTGAGTGTATTCATAGCTGATGTTTAAAGGTAAATGTAGTAAAAATAACGAGACATGGAACAGGCTAATTGTTAATGTTGTTTCTTAACATCCAGAGTTTTACATAGCGTAAAAACGTAGCATATGCATTCAATGAAGAGAGAATTAGCCCAGGTATACCATCTCTAAACCCTTGTTTTAAGATATAATGTTTGAGAAAGCGCATCCCTGGTTTGAGAATGAAATGATAGCCCGTTAGTTTTCCTGTTTTCTTGTCGTAATCTTCGGCTTGTAAACTAGCATATCGGCTCAATTTAGCAATGTGAAAATCAAACCCTCTATAGGTGTTGTGATACAATTTAGCTGATAAAAAACCAAGCGTACCATTGACTTGTAAACACTCGTGAACGCGATTGGTATAACTGGAAACGCTTTTTTTAAACAAACGAATAACTTTGTCATTTTGATATCCCGAATAGTTTATTTCTCGATTGAAAAAGAAGTTTTTTCGATATACCCAATAGGCATCGTATGTATCTAATGTATGCTGTTCTTGTAAGGTTGTAATTTCTTGCTTCAATTCTGGAGTCAATTGTTCATCTGCATCGAGTAAGAGAATCCATTCCGTCGGCATTTGTGCAATTGCCCAATTCTTCTGATCAGAGTAATTGTCAAATTCTCTTACAAGTACTTTTGCTCCAAGTTCTTGTGCGATTTCGGTCGTTTTGTCTGTACTGAAAGAATCTACAATATAAACCTCGTCCACTAAATTTTTAGCAGATAAAATGCATGCTCTAATATTTGACTCTTCATTCTTGGTGGGAATTAAAAGAGTTATCTTCTTTTTTCATAAATACGTTGACACAATTTAGTTTGTTTTCTGAAAAAATAGGCTTTTAGCTTTTGGATTTATGTAAACGAATTAGTTTTACATATTTCATAAACGAAAAGAATGATTGTATTATTGCAAAAGCCAAGCCATCTATGCCATTCAAGATTCCTTTTTTGAAAAAATAACATCTTACAAAGGCTACTGTACCATTTAATACCGGTTTGAATGAGGAAACTTTTTTTCCTTTTTCAAATAATTGTTGGGCTGCCCAAGTCGAATATTGGTTCTTTTTATCAATTACTTGTTTGTAATTCTGCCAACCATAATGAAGAATGTGTACTGGCTCACTTTTCTCATGAGTAGTCACAATATATTGATGGGTAATATCAGCAGAAGGTCCAGCTGTTTTCTTATTAAAAAAACGAACTTTTGAATCTGGATACCAACCTGAGAAATTGATTAATTTATCACCTAAAAAATTTTTAACTCGGAACTTATAGCCATCATAAGGACTATTCTCATATTCTTTCTTTTGAATAAAAGCCAGTGCATCTACGTCTAGAAATTCATCCGCATCTAAATTCATAATCCAATCGTGTTTACAGAATTGTAAACCGTGGGTGCGTTGCGGTCCATCTCCTAAAAAGGCTTGAAGGTGAACTTGTGCTCCCTTACTTTCAGCAATTGCTACTGTATTGTCAGTACTATTCGAATCAATGATGATTACTTCATCACAGTATTGAAATAAAGCATCAATACACTTGCCTATATTTTTTTCTTCATTAAATGTAATTACTAATCCACTGATAGCCATGGTATACTGTATTTTGTAACTTTAAATTGTTTGATAACTGTTGTAAAGATGCTAAAATTATAGCTTTTTTTAACAATTAGTTTGATTGTTTTTTACTCGTGAATTAAAAGTTTGTATATAAGCTTTTAAGAAACGTTCCATTTCTTTTACTTTTTCAGGATTTTTGGTAAGCAGATTGTCTTTTAATTCAGGATCAATCTTCCAATTGTAAAGACCTAAACTTTTGGTTCCATCAAAAGCAAGGTAGTAATCTCCTTCCTCATAGTTGTAAATATTGTTTAAATAACTGATGGCAAAATCACGATCGGACTGATAAGATTTACCAAAAGAAACTACTTCTGTATTGATTTGCAAATAATCCATTAAACTTGGAAGGATGTCAATTTGCTGAAAGTTACGTTCGATTTTTGCTACTGGTATACGCTCATCTCCAGGGGCAAAGAATAAAATCGGAATTCTAAATTTACCTACATTGGTTTTCCATTTTTCTTCCTGTGCATCTGAAGAGGTGTGATCGGCTACAACAATAAAAAGAGTATTGTTATACCAAGCTTTGGTTTTTGCTGTTTTAAAAAATTGTTGCAGGGCGTAATCTGCATAGGCAATTGATTCGTGTATTGCGGCAGTGCCTTTAGGAAATTTTCCTTTGTATCGCTCTGGAATAGTATAGGGATTATGTGAAGAAATGGTAAATAGGGTAGAGAAAAATGGAGTTTGGAACCCATCTAGTTTTTGAGCGAAAAATTGCAAGAATTCTTCATCAAAAATTCCCCACGAACCATCAAAAGCTTCGGGCCCTTCGTATTCATTTTTTCCATAATATTCTTTAAAACCAGCGACTGTTGAGTATTGGTCAAAGTTTTGACTTCCGTTAAATGCTCCATGGAAAAAAGCGGTGTGATAGCCTTGGTCATTGAGGATTTTTGGTAGAGGATAAATGTCGTTTAAAGCATAACTTGACGTAATATACGTGCGATCCATTAAACTAGGCACACTCGAAATAGAGGAAGGAACAGCATCAATTGAAACTTTTCCATTAGCAAATCCATTTTTCAAAAAAATAGCTATTTTGAGCCAAAGAATCCATAAAAGGAGTTAAGCCTCTGTGCATGTTTTCGCGCCCAAAGCTTTCGACAATTAATAAAACAACATTCTTTTTGTTGATGGAGTCATATTGAAATACCTGTACAGGATTAAAAATAGAAAGTAATTCTTCCTCACTGTAAAAATTATAATCGGGTAAAGTCTCTTTTTTCCCCATCGTTTTCAAGACAGAGAATGGGGTGTTTAATACCAAGGCGGTATTTTTCATTCCTCCATATCCTGCTGCATCAACTAAGCGAATGGGTTTAGGTTGGAATCCACCACGCCCTAATAGAAGTAAAACGCCCAAAAACTAAAACGAGGGTAAGAACTTGTGGAAAGTTAAAACGTGAATCGTGTATTTTGTAGTCTATTTTTCTGTATATCAGCCAGAAAAAAACAAAAGAACCCAACATGAAAAGCGGAATCCACCAATAATCTACAATGAAATTTTTTAGCAAACCAGGCAATTCGTTTTTCATACCAGAAGCCGTGATAAAGGCATATGAACTGCGTCTGCCAATAAAACGGAAGTATTCATAATCCACGAAATTTAAGCATAGAATAAAAATATTGACAAGGTAAAAACTGTAAAAATAAAAACGTTTGATACCCCTTTTTGGTTTGAAACTTACCTGGCCAAAGATGTAAAAGTGCAAAAGCAAGATTAATAAAGCCCAAAGCGGCGAGATCAAAGCGAATACCACCCCAAATGACTTTGGCATCAAAAGGATCTAATAAATGGTTGTTATACCAATAAAATCCCAGTCTACACAATTGATAGAAAGCAAAAATGAGTAAGAAACGCAACGTAAAAACCTTGAGGTTTTTAGAAAATATTTTAGTCATAAAATAATCGTGTAATTTTAAAGCGAAATTACCACAGCCAATGTATGGACTGTGGTAATCGTATTAGTTGTATTGCATGGTATTAAACAGCAACATTGTATTCTCTTAAAGCATCGTTTAACGATGTTTTTAAATCTGTAGAAGGTTTTCGTTTTCCAATAATTAACGCACAAGGTACTTGATATTCTCCTGCTGGAAATTGCTTGGTATAAGAACCAGGGATAACAACAGATCGCTCAGGAACGTACCCTTTGATTTCTACAGGAGTTTCTCCTGTCACATCAATAATTTTCGTAGATGCAGTTAAGACTACATTGGCACCTAAAACCGCTTCTTTTCCTACGCGAACACCTTCAACAACAATACAACGTGAGCCAATAAATGCATGATCTTCAATAATAACTGGAGCCGCTTGTAAAGGTTCTAATACACCTCCAATACCCACACCTCCTGAAAGGTGAACGTGTTTGCCAATTTGAGCACAAGATCCTACGGTTGCCCATGTATCTACCATGGTTCCTTCATCTACATAAGCGCCGATATTAACATACGAAGGCATTAAAATAACACCCGATGAAATATAAGCCCCATGACGAGCAACCGCATTAGGCACAACGCGAATTCCCTTTGCTGCATAATTTCGCTTTAAAGGCATTTTATCGTGGTATTCGAAAATTCCTACCTCAAAGGTTTCCATTTTTTGAATCGGAAAGTATAAAACAACCGCTTTTTTTACCCATTCATTAACTTGCCATCCTTCTGCCGTAGGTTCTGCAACGCGTAATTTACCTTGATCAACCGCATCGATTACTTCGCGGATTGCGTCTTGTGTATCTTGATGTTGAAGTAAGGAACGATCATTCCATGCCGTTTCAATAATGTGTTGTAGCTGATTCATTATTCGGTTGTTTTGAGATTAAAAATAACTTTGAATTGTCTTGCGATAATCCTTGTACTCGTTTGTTTTTTAGTCTTTACTTTTCTTTTGATGAAGTAAAATAAAAATCTGATACGTTCTATCATATTGGCAGATACAACAACTGATTTTTGTACTGAAAAACAGCTACAAATATAAGTATAAATGTTTAGAAAAATTAAGCGGAAATGAAGGAAATCAGGTAAAAATCAAAGGCGAATATAGAACAAGAAAGGGCGAGAAGAGGGTGAGATGATGAGAAGGTGAGGCAATGAGATTTAGGGGTTTGATAGTAAAAAATTGGATGATTTATATTTTACCTTTACTTTTACAAAAAAAATGTTAAAAAGAGAAAAGACTGGGTATGCAAATAAAAAAAAATAGGCTTTGGACTAGCAGCTTTACTATTGCTAGGGTATGTATTTATTTGGAGCAAATATGATTGGATGTATGAGGAATATGACCCCAAAAAAGCGGAAGAACTTTTTGCGTCAAAAAAAATAAGAACTCCAGTTTACGATACTTTGAGCGTGAATAATTTTAAAATAGGGTATTTGAGCAATAAGCGATATAACTATGTAGAGGGATACGATTATTTAGGGGGTGTACGAAATCCTTACTTAATTTTAGTGCCGTGCAATGGAGATAATATTACCAGTTTGTTGCCTTATTTTCTAGATGAAGAATTGACTCATAATTTTTCATCTTATTGCGATCGATCGCATTGGATTTGGTGGAAGTAAGGTAGGGAAGAATGCTCAAGGTGAACCTTATGGATACTATGATTCAAAAGAAGCTTTTGAAGAAAATGTGATTTATGCTACAACTTCGATGTTGGATCGAATTACAGACCATGAAGGAAAACACCTCGATGAAGGGCGTTTTATCTTGGGTGGACCTACAGCAGCTATGGGATTGGGAGCTGCGTATGCCGCTTATTTGTCTTCCGATAAGTTTTTTGATGGTGGATGCAACTCTTACTCAGCGATTCTTTTTCAGTCAATGGTACAGCCAATTTGTGGTGAGTGGGATAGGACGTGCAATCTTTCCAGCCAATTATGTGAGTAAACAGTGGGATTTATTGTTTAATGATCGGGTCTTAGCTCAGCATAAAGAACCTTGGTTAGAAGGGGTAAAGTATACTGAAAATACCGAAAATGAAAATGAATATAGCATGTATAAAGGCGCCTCAGAAGCTGGCATGGGGAAAAATTTTGTTTTTCAGAGGTTTGAGTCAATCCGATAAGGAGGAAATAAAAGAGCTAACCGATGAAAAAGCATGGGAAGCTAAAGATCGTGCAGTAGATTTATATGCTCCTGAAGAGGTGATGAAAGTGTTGAAAGAAATGGATGTTTATACGTTAAACTTTAATCGATTGGATCGATGGAAAACGACGGAATAGGATGAAGTGATAAATAATAGCAACTAAAAAGGTTCGATTGCATCCAATCGAACCTTTTTAGTTTATTGTTTTTTCTAGGACTAACGCAATATTATTTCGTTGTCAATTGATCTTTGAATACTTTACCATCTTTGATAATCAAAAGCAAATGGGTTTTAGGATCTCCAATCACGGCGATATCTTCTAGTGGGCTTTTGTCAAATAGTAAAATATCAGCATAAGCTCCTTCTGCTAGGGTTCCTAAATCACTTGGATATGGATTTCTTGGACCACTCATTTTTAGCAATTGCGCATTGTCATACGTAATCATCTTTAAGATTTCAAAATTGCTAAACCATTGCTGTAAATTAACCACTAATTCATTTTGTCTCAATGGATTTTTAGGCGGGAGCAACTAAGTCGGTTCCAAAAGCTATTTTTACGTTGTGTTTTTTTAGCCCAAGTATAGACGTTTTCTGTTCCCATCCCTACCGCTCTTTTATTGGAAGCTTGTTCAGGGTTGGTATAAGCACTTGCATCTAGGTCGAAAGGTTGCATGCTCAACCAAATATTTTTCTCTCCCAGAAGTTTTACAGTTGCCTCATCTAATAAGTGACCGTGATCAATGCATCTAACACCAGCTTCAACAGCTTGTCTTACTGCTTTAGGGGTATAGGCATGTACTGTTACATAGGTCCCCCAATTTTCAGCTGCTTCTACTGCTGCTTTGATTTCCTTCGTTGTATATTGTGTAGCATCCAAAGGATCATAGATGGTCGCCACACCACCGCCAGCCATCACTTTTAGTTGGGAAGCTCCTTTTCTTAATTGCTCTCTTGCTGCCACAGTAACTTCTTGTTCTCCATCGGCAATGATACTACCTCCTAAGACTTGAAATCGCGGGGGAGTATGATCAACCATACGCGGTTCAGACCAAGGAAAACTAGCGTCTCCATGTCCTCCCGTTTGTGATATTCATAGCCTCACTTGGGTAAATACGAGGTCCTTTATTGATACCATAATCATTCGCTTGTTTTAATTCCCATCACATGCCCACCTAAATCTCGAACTGTTGTAAAACCACGTTGTAAGGTGTTTTCAGATTCTTTTGCCGCATTAATAAACAGAAAAACTCTCATCCCCTAACATAATCGCTTGGTTAGAGTTGGCTGCTAAAAAAGAATGCCAATGGGCATCAATCATCCCAGGCATGGCAAACTTTCCTTTCCCATCAATCACCTGAGCTCCCTCAAGATCAGTTTGCGGTAAGTGTTCCAGTGACAATCTTTACAATTTTATTCTTCTCTACAACAAGAGAGCCCACTTTCGTCTTGCTGTCTTTGCCATTAAAAATCTCTACGTTTTGAAGAACAAGTTTGTTTTGTGCAAAACCTGCAGTAGCCAAACAAAGTGCACCGAAAAGTAAACTAACTTTTAAAAAATTATGTATCATCTTAAATTTTTAGGGTAAATATACACTTATTAAATTTTATTTTGACTTATTTTTAATTAAAAAAGTTGTTTTGTCTGTATATATTGAGAATAATTTAATTTTTTTCTTAAAAAGGGGAAATGTTGTAGAAACTCAACTAGCTTTGTGTGTAAATAAGTAATGATGGCTAAAAAAATATTTAATATATGGAATCAGCAAAGGTTTAGGGAGAACCCTTGCACAAGCGATTCCTCAGGAACAAGATGTAGTATTTGGCGTTTCTCGATCCAAACCAGCAGATGCAAAAGATAATTTGGTATGGATTCAGGCTGATTTAGCTCAACCAACAGAAGCTGTAAATGCTGTTGAAGCTATTGTAGGTGATACGCCTCTCGATTACTTGATTTACAATGTTGGTATTTGGGAACAAGAAGCATTTTCGGATGCTTATGATTTTGAACAATCTTCTACTGCTGAAATCGTACAAATTATACAAACGAATATTACGGCTTGTATTTTATCCTTACACGCTTTTCTTAAGAATCTAAAAGGCAGTGAAAACGCGAAGATTATCCTTATTGGATCCACTTGGGGGCTAGAAAACCACAAGGGAAAAGAGGTGGCTTTTTCAACTTCTAAATTTGCTTTGAGGGGGATGGTTCATGCCTTACGCGAAACGTTACGCGAGCACGCAATTGGCATTAGCATCCTCAATTTGGGATACTTGGCTACGGAATGTGATTATACTGTACCACCAGAGCAAGTAATTGAAGAAACAGCAGGGGCATTAATTCCTTTAACGGATGTATTAGCTGCTATTCGCTTTATCTTAAGTACAAGCAAAGCTACTTGTGTGAAGGAAATTGATATGCCAGCCATGCAAGATTTTAACGTATAAGTTAATCAGCATGCTCTAAATAAATCGTACCTTACTTTTTTAAATCAGACACTATGTTTAGTACACAAACCTATCTCAAACGAAGAGAAAAATTAATACAACAAGTAGAAGACACCGGACTTTTACTGTTCTTAAGTAATGGCGAAAATCCCATTAATTTTGAAGATAATACCTATCGTTTTAGACAAGATAGCACGTTTTTGTACTATTTCGGTATTCAGCAGGCACATATCGCTGCAGTTGTTGATTTGGATGCAAATAAAACGTTGATTTTTGGTGATGAATTGTCGATGGATGCTTTAGTTTGGATGGGAAGACAAGAAACGCTAAAAGCGAAATGCGAGAAAACAGGGGTAACAGAAACGCGTCCGTATGCAGCATTAGCACCGTATATCCTTGCTGCTCAAACGGCAAAACGCAACATCCATTATTTGCCACCTTATCAACCAGCAAATAAGATTATACTCAGTGCATTACTTCAAGTTGCAATCGCTGATCTTCAGCCCTCAACAGCGTTGATTCAAGCAATAGTGGCACAAAGAGAAATCAAAGAAGAACAGGAAATTAGCGAAATTGAAAAAGCTTTGACTATTTCTACGCGTATGCATTTAGCGGCAATGCGCCTAGCAAAACCAGGAGTAAAAGAATACGAAATTGCAGCTGTTATTCAACAAATCGCAGCGCAAGAAGATTGCGCTTTAGCGTATCCGTCCATTGTAACGGTGCAAGGAGGAATCTTACACAATCACTATCAAGGAAATACACTACAATCGGGACAATTGCTACTGAATGACTCTGGCTGTGAAGTACCCATGGGCTATGCTTCCGATTTAACGCGAACTTTTCCCGTAGATTCGCGGTTTACGCCCGAACAAACGCGATTTATACCAAGTGGTACTAACTGCTTTTGAAGAGGCTAAAAATCAATTAAAAGCAGGTGTAAAGTTTAAGGAAGTACACCTACATGCTGCATTAGTTCTTACACAAGGGTTAATTGATTTCGGATTGATGAAAGGGAATGCAGCAGATGCAGTGGAAGCGCATGCGCATACGATGTTTTTTCAGTGTGGCTTAGGGCATATGATGGGATTGGATGTACATGATATGGAAGATTTAGGAGAACAATATGTGGGGTATACACCAAGTGAACCCAAAGAAAAACAACAGTTTGGACTTAAATCACTTCGCTTGGGTAAAGCACTAAAATCAGGCCATGTTGTAACCGTTGAACCTGGAATTTATTTTATTCCCGAACTGATTGAACGTTGGGAGGCTGAAAAGAAATACCTGGATTTCATCAATTATGAAAAGTTAAAGCAATACCAAGGCTTTGGAGGAATTCGCATTGAAGATAACTTCCTCATTCAAGAAAAGGGATATCGTCAGTTAGGACCTGAATTAATCCGTACAGTAGAAGAAATTGAGGCCTATAAAATGGGGTAATATTTACGAGCCTCGTTCTTTATGAAATAAAGTGATAGCGAAATAATAACGTAGTGAAGTCGGCGAAACTACAGGGTAAAATAGAAAAACACGACATGCAGTTGATTTTGCATGCTGTGTTTTTTTTGTTTCATAGGATAAAAAACAGAAGTATTGTTCAATCTTGTTTCCTATTCCTCTTTTTTAGATGCTGTCATTTTGATTGAAAATTGCATTAAGGCAGCAAGGATAATAAAGAT
This sequence comes from Mylabris phalerata, assembly GCA_020740385.1. NCBI lineage: Eukaryota > Metazoa > Arthropoda > Insecta > Coleoptera > Meloidae > Mylabris > Mylabris phalerata. The sequence continues at coordinate 12,733 of JAJEOX010000150.1, read as the reverse complement.
GCTAATACTTCCTACAAGTAAGGCCGTTTCTTTTAGTTCGATTAAAAAATAAAGCAAACCATATAACAGTAGGAGTAAACCAAAAATAGTTCCGGTACTGCTCTTATTTTTAGAAATTTTCCAGGTAAAAATGGTGATGAGTACTATCGTGGATAGAGAGGAAAGAACATAGGAGATGCTAAACCCTAGATATTCCGAAAAAGAAAGCAATAAAATGTAATTTAAGAAAATAGCGAACCCAATTAAAGCATATTGGATTAAATTGATTTTTAAGTTTTTTAATATTCTCTAAAAAGTAAAAGACAATAAAAGTAAGTCCTACAAAGAGTAAGGCATACTTAATAGAGCGATCAATTTTGGAATAAAAATTATTGAGCTCTAAAAATTCAATTCCAAAGGTATATTTATCAAACGTTAGGTTGTGTAGGGAAGTTGTATTTAAGGGTAAAGGTTGGTAGATATTCCAAGTGCTATTAGCTTGGTCTTTCCCTTTTTTCTGGTTCTTCAGGAAGGTAATTTCCAATGTATTTTAAATCGTGGTAATCACTTTTTATATTGACTTTTGTTGTTGTTTGCATGAGCGAGAAACTGCAAATTCGACGAGCCTTTTAGCTTGAGAGGGAGTTTGATGGCAGTAGGCGTTGATTCTTCTGCGGTATAGTCTAAGCTTAAAAAGGGAATTTGCTCTATAATGGGATTGTCATTCAACGTAAATACTTTGCCAGGAGTATTTAATAAAGCCAAAGCCTCAGAAAGTCCTTTGGTATCTGAAAATTCCATAGAGGAATTTTCTTACTTGTAATTTCAGGATTCCCTTGAGTTCCAAGAGAGGCAAGGAGCTTTTCTTGTGCTTCAAATTGAGCCTCAATAAGAAGATCGGTATTGTATAAGGTAACTTGGTATAAACTTCTTTTTCTTGGTTGTTGTTGAAATAGAGCCTGTTATTGTCTGTGTTGTTGGGGGAAAATAAGGCTTTTTCTCGTTGATACAAGATTTCGTTTTTTTCATTGATAGTAGCAATTCTGTACTCCAATAAGATAAATGGACCATATAGGGTTTGTTGATCTCCCCATTTTTCAGATACTTCTTGTACAACTTCGGTTTGAAAAGCAGAACGTTCGGAAATGATACCTCCAATGATGGGAATAAAAATTAGTAAGCCCAAAGTTAAAGCTGCGATGGCTAAACCCTTTAAACAAGTGTTTTTTTGTTTCTTTTTCCATGTTTTTTAATTTTAAAAGTACTTTGTTTTTCAAAGTGAATGAATAAAAAAAAATTAATTTTAGTTTCTGTATTAAATTTTCTAAATAAGCTAAGTGTTGTTTGAAGGCAAGCTTGCCTTCTGCTGTAGCGCTGTAAACGGTATTGGTTTTACGACCAATAAAGCCTTTGTGTACAGTAATATATTGACTGTCCTCTAAATTTTTCAAATGAGAAGCAAGGTTGCCATCGGTAAGCGCTAAGTATTCTTTTAAATCTTTGAAAGACAATGTTTTCATTAACCATCAATCCGCTCATGATTCCAACGCGAATACGATTGTCAAATACTTTATTTAATTGTTCAATATCAAATTTCATGTCTTTCTAATTTGCTCTTTTGTCGTACTTTATTCCATAAAATTAAACCATAAAGGAGATGAGTTAACCCAAATCCTAAAGCCCAAAATACAAGTGAATGTGTGGAAAAATAAAAAGCCAATAAACCCAATACAATTTTCGATGAAAGCAATAGCTTTAATTTCTTTAACGGTATCTTCTTGAATACTGTACAAAGCCAACCCATAAAATAAAAGGGTAGTAGGTAAAGTAAGTTCGAGGAGAGATTTAGAATAAAACACAATACACAGTATTCCGCCTAGTACTAAAGGAAATAAAAAGCGAAGGAGCAAGCGTTTCGTTACATTAGTTAGAAAAGAAATGCCTTGCTTTCTTGTTTTTTTTGATCGTAAAGTAAAGTCCACCGCCTAAAGCAACTCCAAGCGTAAGTAAACGCTAATAAGAGTAAGTTTACTGCATTATAAAGATAAAACTTTGCGCTGCGTTTGTATTGGATTGCCACGTATATAAAATAGCACTTGCAGCTAAGCCACAAATACCAACCCAGATGCCACTCCAACCACTCAAGCTTAAAACTTAGTAGAACGTTCCATGATGGACTTGATTTGCTGTAAATCTTCGATTGCTTTTGTGTTCATTTGAAAAGTACTTTGAAAAACAAAGTTATAAATAATTTTGATAAAAAAAAGCAAGAAGTAAAAAATAGTAAAACTTAAAATGGAAGATTCTTACTTACACATTGTAAAGTTTTAATAGTAGTTCCCCTTTCTTGTAATCTGAAAAATAAAACCTATCTTTGGTATTACTGTCAGAAATAGAAGGCTTTGTATGTATAAAGTATGGAATATAGTAGTAAAATTAGTTCTGCTTGGAATTTTTTTCCTTCCAAGTGAGCTATTGGCTTGTGCTGTCCATACTACTACTGATGCTACTAGGGCATCTCATGAAACGGTTGTAGGGACTAAGATGTCTTCATCAACCCATCATGAAAGTAGTTTTTGCGGAAATGCTTGTTGTGCAGATGCAGGAGAAGGTTCTCGTTCCCATGGTGATTGTTGTCAATTTTTTTGCCAAGGCCCTTGTCATATTTTGTTACTTGCTCCATTGGAAAAGCAGTCTTACACAGTGCTTATATGTAAAGATAAACACAGTTATCCTGTTTACCTTCAACCCCAGTATCCATCGGGGGAATTTTCAATTTGGTTACCTCCTAAAATAGGTTAGATAATAGGCTGTATAGCCTAAGATGTGTCTTGTCGAAAACGAAAAGTAGTTTTTCGAATCCTTTATTTTTCACAGTCCTTCTTTGGCAAGGACTGCGCTAGCCTCTTGTTTGATTTTCAAGATTGAAAATAGAATAGCGTATTGGAAATAAATGTTTTTATACATACATAATATATAATCTAATTTAAAAATTTACAAAAGATGAAATACTTAGTTTTAGGGTTAATTGCCACTTCATTGGTTACTTTAACAGCGTGTACTGATAAAAAAAGAAACTACACCAATAGGAACGAATACACCAACCGAAATGATACAGGAAAAAACCAGCAGAAGCGGTAGATTTTACAGAATTGTTAGGACACTATGATCATATGACTTTTGCTTTGTCCTCTGATAATGTTGAAGAAACAGCGAAGGCAGCGACGGGAATGTTAGCGGCTTTACAAAAGATAGAGGGAGCTCATTTTGATGCAGAACAAAAAAAATACGTACCAAGATATTGCTGCCAATATTAAAGAAAACGCAGAACATATTGAAGATAATATTGGGGATATTGCACACCAAAGAGAACATTTCGTGGAAATTAGCACAGATATCTATGATTTAGTGCAACTGTTTGACATTTCAAAACCATATTACAAAGTTTTCTGCCCTATGGTTAATGGAGGAGAAGGTGCTTTCTGGTTGAGTTCAGCGAAAGATTTTAGAAACCCTTATATGGGAGAAAAAATGTTGTCTTGTGGATCCATCCAAGAAGAATTAAATTAATTGCACCACTTTATTTTATCCCCTTTGATGTAAGCATATAAGGGGGTAAAATACGTTGTAATTTTTAAGGCTATGTTTAGTAAAAGTAGTACCTATATCTTCTTTTTCTTCCTGGTCTGTTTTGCTTTAATTCAATTGAAAAGACCAGAAATCAAGGCCTATACGGTACCTGCAGAAGAAAGTTTCAATGCGGCATTTCAAGTTCCTTCAGAAGTTCAATCGATCTTGAAAACCTCGTGTTATGACTGCCATAGTAATGAAACTACGTACCCTTGGTACAGTAAAATTCAACCGATGGCCTGGTTGATGGAACAGCACATTGTAGAAGGAAAAGAAAAGCTGAACTTTGATGCGGTAGCTACCTATGGAACGCGAAAAAGAAGGTCAAAGTTCAAGCAAATCATCAATCAGATTCAGCAAGGAAAAATGCCTTTGACGTCCTATACCCTAATGCACAAAGGGACAGCTTTGACGAAAGAGGAAGAAGAGATTTTAATTCGTTATTTTAATTCATTAGTAAAACCATAAAACAATGAAAAAATATACTTGTCCGATGCATCTTCAAATTTTAGAAGATCAACCTGGAAAATGCCCCATTTGCGGAATGGATTTAGTTCCATTTGGAGCAACTGGAGGACATGCCAATGAAGAACATCACCATCATGATATGGAACATACTCATGATAAACATAAAGGGCATAATACCCATGCTTTTTTTAAGTAAATTTTGGGTGAGCTTAGCAGTGACGATTCCCATTCTCATCTTATCTCCCATGATACAGCAATGGCTGGGCTTCACTTTGAGCTTTACAGGTGATAAATATGTGTTACTTGCGTTGGGAACATTTATTTATTGCTATGGGGGAATGCCTTTCTTAAAGGGAATGATAGGGGAAATAAAAGCAAAGAATATTGGAATGATGACATTAGTCGCAATTGCAATTACAGTCGCCTATACCTATTCAACCGCAGTTGTATTTGGCTTAGAGGGAATGGATTTCTTCTGGGAATTGGCTACACTTATTGTCATTATGCTCCTTGGGACATTGGTTAGAGATGCGTTCCCAAATGGCGGCATCTAAGGCCTTACAATCCTTAGTCGCTTTATTGCCCAACGAAGTAACAGTAGAACGCGAAGGGGAGGCTGTAAAAATCAAGTTGAGCGAACTAAAGGATAAAGAAACGGTCATTATCAAACCTGGTGAAAAAATTCCCGCAGATGGAGAGGTAATAGAAGGAATGTCCTATGTTAATGAGAGTATGCTGACGGGGGAAAGTGTTCCAGTTAAAAAGGAAGTAAAAGCAAAAGTAATTGCGGGCTCTATCAATGGCGATGGCGCATTAAAAGTATGGGTAACAGGTGTTTGGAAAAAGACAGTTACTTAAACAAAGTTATTACTCTGGTTCAAGATGCACAAACAGCCAAATCGAATACTCAAAATCTAGCGGATAAAGTAGCGAAATGGCTAACTTTTATCGCCATATTTGCTGGGGTTGCAACCTTTGCATATTGGTATAGTGTAGAAGGAAATCTGAGTTTTGCCTTAGAGCGCATGGTGACAGTAATGGTAACGGCATGCCCGCATGCTTTAGGTGTTGCAATTCCATTGGTTGTGGCTATTTCGACGACACTCTCAGCTACCAATGGGCTATTAATCAGAAATCGTACTGCTTTTGAAATTACGAGAAACTTAACGACCATTATTTTTGATAAAACGGGTACGTTAACTGAAGGCTCTCATGAAGTACAGGATATTATTCCTTTAGGGGATTATTCCTCACAAGAAATTATTCAATATGCAGCTGCAGTTCAACAAAAACTCAGAACATCACATCGCTAAGGGAATCATGCGCGTACTCCAAGCAAATGCATATCCTTTGTGGAAATCAGAAAATTTTCAGTATATGCAGGGAATAGGAGTAAAGGGGAAGGTAAATGGAAAAGAAGTAATTGCTGCTGGACCAAACTATTTTACAACCAATAACCTCGTTATCCCGCCAATTCCAAAAGAAATAGATCAAGATACAGCCACTGTCAATTTTGTATTAATAGACAATCAAGTTGTTGGTATTTTAAGTTTAGCGGATAGGATTAGAACAGGATCCGCAGAGGCGATTGCAGCATTAAAAGCAATGGGAATCAAGTCCTTTTTACTTACAGGTGATAATGAGAAAATAGCGGCTTCGGTAGCAGCTAAATTGGGTATGGAAGGTTATTTGGCGAATGTACTTCCCCATAATAAACAAGAAATTGTAAAGGAATACCAAGCGAAGGGAGAAATAGTAAGCCATGACTGGGGATGGAGTGAATGATGCACCCGCTTTAGCGCAAGCAAATGTAGGAATTGCCATCGGATCAGGAACGGATGTAGCAGCAGAAACAGCAGATATTATTTTAGTGAATAGCGACCCAAGAGATGTGGTAAAATTAATTGGATTTGGAAAGAAAACGTATCGTAAGATGATTCAAAATCTCTTGTGGGCTGTAGGATACAACGTGATTGCAATACCTTTAGCTGCTGGAATATTATATCCACATTTTATGCTTAGTCCGCTTTAGGTGCGGTATTAATGAGTGCAAGTACCATTGTAGTAGCATTAAATGCAAGCTTATTAAAAATGAATACAATAAAGTAACTTACTTTATTACAAGGGAAGTTATACAATGAAATGCTTTGAAAACCGGTAGTTTGACTATCGGTTTTTTTATTTACAAGTTTAGAGATACTCAGGTAAGAATCAAATTACAGTTTTTGATTACGCATGTATTGGAAGAATGCATAGGCTTTACGTTGTTTTAAATACGCAAGATTAGCTTCATGTGTATAGGCTTCTTGTTCAAATGAAATGGCGCGATAGGCTTTTTTTCTATTTCTCAAATATAGCAATCGAATAAGAAACTCGATTCCATACCAAATATAAAATGGTAGAATAAGAAGTTCCAGTTGTTGTTTTAGGTGAATGCGTTCGTGATTGATCAGAATAGCATCTTCAGCAAAAGAGGGCATCTTTGTAGATAATAAAGGGAGTATAAGGTTAGGGCTGCTATATGTTTAGGCAGGTATTTACAAACGATAACAGGTAGCTTTTGCTTCATCCCTTACAAAGATTAATAAGAAGCAAATTAACGCTTTTTTTTCGTTTTCTTTTTATACCAATTCGCGTGCTTCTGATTTGATCAACGGTATGATGACGCAGATATTCATGATGCAAGAGCCATCCACCAATTCCACCCAATAAACTACCAATAATTATATCCGTTAAACGCGCTTGTATCAATACATTTGGCGAGTGGATAAGCGTACTACCGGCCTCCGCCAATAGAACAGTGAGGGCAGTAATAAAAATGACAGCAAGGGTATAGTTTCTCGAAATAAAAATTTCAATGATAAATTGCAAAAGCATGATACAAAATACACAAGTATAGCGGGTCTTGTGAAAGGGAAATAAGTACCCAACAGAGGCCAATACCAATGAAAGTTCCCGTAATACGATGCAACGCTCTTTTGCCACACGTGATAAAGGGAGATTCCTTGCATAATCGCCAAGCAAGAAATGGGAATCCAATAAGGATTATTGAAATTCAGTACATTGCCAATTAGTAAGAGATAAGGACATAAAAGCTCCCACAATAAGAGAACGAATGAAGTAATCTACTTGTGTTTTTATAGGAACAGGTATGATAATGCGGACGGGTGTTTTGGAGGTGTATTTGCGTCCGACAATAAAGCTGTAAATTAAAGCTAAGGTGCAAGCAAAAATAGTTCCTAAAACAAAATAACCAATTCGCGTGGCAATGGTATCAAAGTCGAAAGGAGTATTACTTGCCATTGAGGCAATCATAATAAAGAAAAAACTCCCAGGTGGAGGCATAGCAAAATACAAGGATATCCAGTGTACCGCTGTTGCAAATAATCCAAAGACAAGGGCAGATACAATAAAATTAAAGCTAAAAATAACCCCTACTACATAGGAAAACATAAAGCCAAAAGAACAAACCAACATGATAAACATACGTTGAGTGTAGGTAAATTGGAGGGGAGATATAAAATAACTAAAACCCGCTAAAACAGGCCAATAAACCCGCTTGCAGATTGTCAAAATACCAACCTACTAACAAGGGAACTCCAATGGCAAACATGGCCATAAAGGGAATGTGCCATAAGCGATCACTGTGTTTTGAGTTGGAATAAATTTTTACTTTCTTGTTGGAGTAATTGAACGAAGAAGTTACTTCTCATGGTTACATTTATTTTTTTAGCTTACAATGAGTAAACTGTGCAGATTCAACGTGTTTTACATAAAGAGTAAAGAACTTACGAATCAACTTTTAAGGTAGGACAAAGATACGAATCAATTTGCAGTTTGAAAATAGAAGAAATAGCAAAATAGAGGACAAAAAAAGGATGCGAATTGATGAGAATAAAAAAAGGCTATCCTCGAAAGAATAACCTCTTTTTGAAAAAGTAGTTGTTAGTTTTGGTGGAAGCGTTGATTTAAAATCGTTTAAAATCGCGCTTCAAATTCTTGTTGTAAGTTGTCATTGACAATAGTTCCATCTTTAAAATTATCCTGGAAACTTGGGCAAGGAGAAATGAGATTTAATATTTCCACCAAAGAAAGGAAAGATCGTTTTGGCTGATTCCATAACAAACTGTCCTCCTCTAGGCCCAGGTGAGGTTGATAATAATAGCATTGGTTTTTGTTGAAACAAGGCTTTATCTGCACGTGATCCCCAATCAAAAATATTTTTAAATGCAGTACTAAACGTTCCGTTGTGTTCTGCTAATCCTATAATTAAAGCATCACTTTCTTGAAAGATTTGATTAAAAGCGAGTGCCTTTTCTGGAATACCCCCTTGGTTTTCGCTCTGGCGAATAAATAGGCATTTCATAATCGTTGAGATCTAAAATTTGTATTTCGTGTTCTTGAAAAGTATGTAATGCACTTTTAACTAAGGCTAGGTTGATTGATTGCGTACTATTTGTAGCTGCAAAGGCTGTAATTTTCATGGTTGAATTGTTTTTTATTACCCTACAAAGATACAAGCAGAAGACTCAACCGTTTCTTAATCTAGAATAAGAAAAAAAATAAGAGCAAATGTGATTTGACTTTTAACTTAAAAAGGAAAGATTCATAAAAGTAAATACAAGTTACTCTTAGACATAGAAATAAAAAAAAAGCTGCAAAAAACAAATTTTGCAGCTTTTTGTATGTAAAATATAAAGATTATTTGTCGATTGACCCTAAAACGCGTTGCATAAAGCTGTTTAAAGCTTCTTTTTGCGTAGCACCTTCTTTCATTAATTTTTGAACTTCTAGTGCTCCATACATATTGGAAATTAATTCGCCAATTACATCTAATTCTTCGTCTTTTAACGAAGGAACTTCCGTAAGGTTTTCCAATACTTCAAGGGTTTCAATGATATAGTCTTGGTCATTCTGCTCAAAAAATTGAGTCAAATGTTTAATTACAGGTAATTTCATGCTCGTTGTATTTAGAATTAAGCGATTTCACCAACTAACTCGTGTAAAACTTCCGTTTTAATTTGTTTGCGTTTGGTTCACATAATTTTCCATTTACGAAAGTAGCGAATGTAGGTAGATTACTCACGTCAGCTAGTTTTCTAGATTCAGGGAATTTCTCCGCATCTGCAATTACAAATGTGATATTCTCTTTTTCTGTTGAAAGCTTTTTAAACTTCGGTTTCATAATTCTACAATTACCACACCATGTAGCTGAAAATTGAACAACTACTTTTTCATTTTGACCTACAATTTCTTGTAAGTTATCTTGATCTAATTCTAAAAGCATTTTTTAAGTTTTTTTTACGTTAGTATTTAATTAGTGTTTGCTTAAGTAATCAGCAACACCTTTTCTGTCAGCATTCATTGCATCTTTTCCTTCTTCCCAGTTTGCTGGACATACTTCACCATGTGTTTTGAACGTGTGTGTAAAGCATCGATTAAACGTACGTACTCATTTACGTTTCTTCCTAATGGCATATCGTTTACTGACTCATGGAAAATTTTTCCTGTCTCGTCAATTAAATAAGTTGCTCTGTATGTAACGTTTGATCCTTCGATTTGAACTGAATCTAATTCCTCGTTGTATACTTCACTCTCTACGTCTAAAATTCCTAATACAGAAGATAAGTTTCTTTGTGTATCAGCAATGATAGGATAAGTAACTCCTTCAATACCTCCGTTGTCTTTTGCTGTGTTTAACCAAGCAAAGTGTACTTCGTTTGTATCGCAAGATGCTCCAATTACCATTGTATTTCTTTTTTCAAATTCAGGAAGAGCTTCTTGGAAAGCATGTAATTCTGTTGGACATACGAAAGTGAAATCTTTTGGATACCAGAATAATAATACTTTTTTGTTATTTTTTGTAGCTTCTTCGAAAATGTTGATTCTTAAATTATCACCCATTTCTGAAATTGCATCTACTGTAATGTTTGGAAACTTTTTACCTACTAAAGACATATTATTTATTTTTTTAAAGTTAATATTTGTTTTTTCTTTCTTATTTCTAATACAAAAGTAGCCCACAAAAGTGGCTTATACTATTATTTCTGATTATTGTTTTTTATTTTACTATAAGTTTTATTTATAGTTTTGAGCCCAGTTTTATGGCTGTACGCTCAGTCGTATATCAAATTTCGACGAGACTAAATATACAAAGAATAAACGAATTTTAATGTGAAGGATTTGTTATAAATAGGGACGTTCATATGGAACTTCTCACCTTTCACTGTTAACCGTCCACTGTTTACTGTTAACTATCAACTTATTGTTTTCTATTTACAATTCGTCTTATTTTAATATCAAAAGCCGCATACAACAAAGTAACAAAAGGGCTTAAGTAATTAAAAAAGGCATAAGGTAAATAAGTGAGGGTAGGAAAAACCAAGAACCCCTGCATGATAAGCACCACAGGTATTCCAAGGAATTTAATACTGAGGTTACCGTTCCAGAATCTTCCAGCGTTTCTACTTAAGTTTTCTGGGGCAAGTCCTTTTTGTTTTATAAGCTTCCGCAAACATTTTTCCAGGTACCACAATGGATAAATATTGATCAGACGTTGTGATATTTACCGCTAAACAGCTAGCCAACTGTACTGGCAAATAGACCAAATATATTAGTGGCGATGGATAGTAAAAGCCGTTGATATTTTCTGTAACGCACCAATTGCTTCCATTGTTCCACCAAAAAACATCGCAACAATAAGTGATTGTTAACCATACTGTATTCAACATACTCGCCATACCACCTGCTATCGAATAATCCATTTGAGGCTTTCTAAAGGCGATAAGATGCGAATATCTGTAGTTTAAGCCAGCATTGTTCCTTATATAGGCATTGTAGAAATTAAATTCTGGACCTCCTGCTACTGCTGTACAACAATAGAAGGTTGAAAAATTCAAGGCAAAATTCAGCTTCCTAATAAAAGTACCAACTCATAAAGCCGCAATTGGTTGTACTTTTTTGACAATAAGTTACAATAAACAATGAGGAACAATAAATAGACGTGGGGTAAATGTGAAAAGGTAGTGCTAATTGCTTCCAATGTTTCTGCTGTATTTACTTGCCCTTCTGAACTTATAAATAAACCCCAAAATAATAAACAAAATCAAGGTCACTGTATAGGTTGGTACTGGTGGTATATAGCATATAGCGAATGTGCGTAAACAAATCGGTGCCCGCCATCACAGGCGCTAAAAGTTTGTCGTATCAGATAAGGGGGATAGTTTATCACCCAAAGTATCGCCCTGAAACAACGGCTCCACCAATCACACCCAAGTGCTTACCTAAGGCATTACCAATTCCTACAAAGCGCTATTCCGACAGTAGGCGAAGTAGTCCATGAACTCCCCGTTGCAATAGTGATAATAGAAGTAATAATCACACAAGCGGGTAGATAAATGGAAGGATGTAGAATCTCTAAACCATAATAAAAAAAAAAAAAAATAAAAAAAAAAAAAAATTCATACTGGGAATCATACCACTCAATAACCAAGTGCCTGATAAAGCACCTACAAGGAGCAAGATAAAAATGGCATTTGACGTATCACGTACATTATTGACGCAATTTGCTGTAAAATCTTATCATCAAGAAACGCGATTGTACATTCCTACAAGAATCTGCAATGGCACCACCCAATAACAAAATGAATTGATTGGTTCCCGATTAAAGCGTCATCCCGGAATACATAAACATTAATAGCTAGTAATTATCACGAGTAATACGGGACAGGAATTAATGATTGTGTTAGCGAAATAGGCTTTTCTTGTTTTTCTTGCATGTCAAGATCCGTTTAAAAAAATGAATAATATAAAAAGTAAAAGTACTTAATTTTGATCGACTCGTAAATAATACCCCTTCATAAACTGTACCAAAAAAGGAAAGGAAATGTTTTTTTGTGAAGGTGGGTGAGGTGGTGAGGTGGTGAGATGGTGAGGTGGTGAGACTGGTGAGGAGGTGAGGAGGTGAGGTGGTGAGGTGGTGAGATGGTGAGGTGGTGTGATGGAGAGGTGGTGAGATGGTGAGGAGGTGAGGAGGTGAGGTGGTGCGGTGGTGAGAAAAAAAATGGTGAGGTGGTGAGATGGTGAGACGATGAGCAAACCTTACAAATAACGAATCTCACAAAGAGCAAACCTCAACCGCCGCACAAAAGCACAAAGCACAAAACCTCACCATCTCATCCTCTCACCGCCTCACAACTCCCGAACCTCACAAATCCCGAACCCCTCTTAAAGGAGCACCCCTTTCTTTTTTAAGGGTAAAAAAGAAACAAAAAACCCTTCAACTAACCCAAATATAGGTCAAATTAGTTTTTAAGCCTGAAAATTAAAAGCAAAACTCGGCTACGCTCAAACACCTTTTATTTGTTACAGCCTTTTCAAGCATTTGACGCTTCTTTATGGACTTGCGTTGAGGTTAAATTTTCTTTTGTAAAAAGATGTTTTTTGCTTTTAAAGTAAATTGGTTTTCTATTATCTGCTATGAAAAAGATGATCTCATAACGCATTACTCTTTTCGCTTTTTTTGTTAGAGGCTTTTTTGATGATTTCTTCGCTTAAAGAAGAATGTCTTACCATTATGGGTTTGGGAGTTTATGAGTAAAAGTATGATCTCATCTTCTTTAATCGATAAAACCCACGATTTCACAAATCTAACCAT